>CM037783.1:1979186-2029186 GCA_021229015.1 Solen grandis
TTTGATGGCGCGCGCGTGTGTGTGTGTGTGTGTGTGTCGGGTGTTAGAAGAAAACCGGTTACGTGAAAGCAGAAGAGGTGTGCGGTTTTACCGGTAAACCGCGGTCCAACGTAGCTTGTGGTACAGGTCGTTACAAAGACGAATAATACCTGTACTAGTTCTATCAATAAATATTATAGTGAAAAAAATGAGTTCTGTATACTCGTGATGCGCAGTATTAAAGCGACCGCACCCGCCACTGCCGAACAGTCTTGAACGACATATTCGTGCTGTAAACTTTAGTGTTTAGTTCGGGAAGATGTCGGACACAAATGTATCTCTTGTTATACACAAGAAAGAAGATCTTAGACTGGTATGTACTCTATTGAATTATTTGTAATAATGTTATTATGTTTATTATCTTAAAGAAAAACATGATTATTGTAAAATATTTTTATCCTCCCTTTTCATCAAAGGTATGTCAAATCGTTTGCGCACTGAATGTTAGACGAAGAATATCATGCAGTTGCTTCTGAATTTATATTTCTTCTTACATAAGCATGCAGTGCAGTGTTAGATTGACATCTTTAAAACAATCTGAGTGATGGAAATGGATGAAAACACACACACACACACACACACACATTTCCATGCCTAACGTGTTTGATTATTTTCATTGATCTGACGTGATATTCCTTCATATATTAATTAACCTATGTAGATCTGGCGGATCCGCCGTTTACATTTGACTTAAATAAATATATTGTACACATTATGTTTAAGTTTTATCATTCTAACGAATAATCAGCCGAATTATTAAGGTAGTGCCAAATCGTTCCAGGGTAAATTTTCATTTGGTACCGAGGCGTCTAGGTGCCGAATTGGGTGGTGCCGAGGCGTCTAGGTGCCGAATTGGGTGGTTCCGAGGCGTCTAGGCGCCGAAATGGGTGGTGCCGAGGCGTGAAGATACTCATATTTCTAATTCACCGATAAATAGATACTACGATATGTTTTAGTTGCGTCGTTTCTAAATGCATCGAAATGACATATTGTCATAAAAGTATTAACACGATAAGTGGTAGAGAGGCTATGTGTAAGATCAATAATTATTGCACGCATGGTCAAAGAAATCCAGCATATATTTTCCACTGGTATAGTATTGATATCCTATGATAACGAGTAAAATAAAATACGACTGATAAATATTCTGTATATTTCACATAAATATTTTCGCCATTATTCAATTGGCATCTATTTTTAACCTTCTTTCTCATATAGACTCATTTTGGCGGGCGCAATGACAAACAGAGCGGACCCCGATCAGAAGCTCCTGGTGGGGGCTGTTTGATCTTTTATACAATACTGTATCTCAGACTCTACACAGTCTGCAGGGCAAAGAAAAAATCCATCGTCTCAACTACCATTTAAATAGTTTAAATAGTTATATTTAAAGGAGGGGGTAGGGGGTGGGCTCAACTTTACGATTTGACACAATTTTTACAACTTTGATGTTATTTATGATAATATTTTGCCATATATGCTGTATGTTAAGATTTATCATTTATGATATTTCATATTTTATCATTTTTTTTTTTTTCAAAATGTTAAACTTCTCAGTAAGTCATTCAGAATACTGAACAAAATAAAGAGATTACACGCTTCCCTCTTCTCTCTTAAAAAAATGTTCAAACATTTGGTGCATTTTATTGTACTCTACAGGAGAACTTACCAGTGCCAGAGCCGGGACCCGGGCGTAAGTACATGTACACTCAAACCTCACTTAGAGACCAGTCTAGTGAAACACAGAAATGACCGCTTAGGTCAGGTGACTGCTAAATGAAGGCACATTGTATTATGAAGAAAAAAAGAAACATGAATCTGGCTGCTGGGTAAAGACTGGTGGCCGTTAACTGAGATTTAATTGTTGTTAATTTAAAGATTGAAATGCACATGTTGATGGTTCACCTGGCGATGAACTGCACTGGGTGGAGCCCGAAGGACTTCGGCGGCCACTATGTAATTTATATCCCGGTGACATTTCATTACTTATATTACACCCGTATTATATCACAGGGATGGGAATCACGTGACCTTTGTTTGGATAAAGTTGTGAAATAAAATGGCGACAGAGCGCGTTTTCTCCTCAAAATTGCGTCATTTACTTCATTAACGTACAGTTTTCGATTAATTCAAGAGCCTATGTTTTAGAGTACATTTCTCCGGGCTGGTAAGCACCATTTTTATTGCATCAGTTCTCATACTTTTTATAAACACTTTACGGCGAAGCTGCGAATGGACATACTTTTTTCATCTGAATTCTTGGTAAAGTAGGCGAGATATTTTGTTTTGACCCCTAACAGCACCTGTCTTTTTATCCTAATGTGCATTTTAGCATTTTTTTTTTATGAAATATTGTAACAGCTCTGAAATATGTTTTAAGTTATTGTTGCTTCAGAAAGTCAAAATAAGTAAATTTGCAAAAATAGTAAAGTAGGCTAGGAAAACCATAAGGATAAAGTAGGCTAGCATTTTCAGCTATTGTTTTGCAGTGAAACACTCTTTGTTATAACAAAGGTTGGAGAAAAGGTTGGATAATATTCAAATTGTTTCAAATTGTGTCAGGATACTGAATGTGGGATCATGCCACATACACCAGTGTGGCAGCACTATATTTTTCTCTTGAAAGTAGACATAGTCTCCACATGACTGAACGTTAAACCCGACACACACACACACACACACACACACACACACACACACATTGAATAGTGAAAAGGTTATTAAATAAATATGTATTCTGAACGATTTATCGTCCTTCAAAAGCCAGAATGTCTAATGCGTATATACATTTAAAAGAAAACTGACGAACCCCTCTGGCGTCCAGTGGTTGACTTATACAAAGATTTTTTTAGATAAAAGCAACAAAATTCAGTTCACTTTTCGCAAAAAGCAAAACAACAACAACATCTTTATACATCACTTTACGCTGCCATATATACTTGTATAAATGTTGTTTTGTGATTGTAGAAGTACAGTTTGCTTTAAAACATGTCGGCATATGCGGATCTGACATTAGCCTGTATCGGAAGGGGCGTATTGGCGACTGGATAGTCCAGAACCCGTTCGTGCTGGGACATGAGGCGTCAGGGGTCGTTTCAAAACTGGGCGAGGGAGTCACCAACTTGAAAAAAGGTAAGTTGGTAGTTGTTTGTAAGCATTGTAAACTCTGGATACTGTCCTAAACCTAGATTAACCAGAGGGTTGTATACGTTATACTTGAATTTACCAGGGCGCATAAACTGTACTACCTAGGGCGCCTTGGTCCATTGGTAAAATACCCGAGTGCAGATACGGAGATTGTGGGTTCGAAAAAGGGTCATGCCATTTCCAGGCACAAAGTACTGGTCCATCATAGGAACCGCTAAAAGGATTAGACTGGCTTCCCAATCGACGTAAAATAAATAAATTAGATTACTTAGATTAATCAGAGCGCTCTGTACATTGTACAACATATTTAATCAAGAGCGCTGTATACACTGTGTTACCTAGATTAAGCATAGCGCTGTAAACAGTGTACCGCCTAGACTGACGAGGGCGCTATATACGGTGTACTTCTTTGATTAACCAAGGCGTTAAATACATTGTACTTCCTTGATTAACCAGGGCGCTGTATACACTTTTACCTAGTTTAATCAGGGCACTTAAACAGTGTAATGCCTAGATTGACGAGGGCGCTGTATACAGTGTACCTTCATAAATAAACCAAGGCGCTACATTCATTGTACTTCCTTGATTAACCAGGCGCTGTATACACTCTTACCTAGTTTAATCAGAATTGTACTTCCTAGATTAACTAGGGCGCTGTATACACTGTTACCTAGTTTAATCAGGGCGCTGTAAACAGTGTACTGCCTAGATTGACGAGGGCGTTCATTGTATTTAGAGCACTTAGAGCACAGAGCACTGTATACATTGTATCACCTGAATTAACAAGGACCATGTAATATCAAACTTAGATGTTGAGGTGCAGTAGCAGTGTTTAATGACTACGAATTCGAAAAATGTGAGTTCGATTTTGCTTGGGCCGAAATTTGAACGTCTCTTAGGCGCGTAAAGTGCAATTACAACCCAAGAGTTGTATTATTGATATACATACAGAGGGCATTTGCTTATGGAAGGGAGCGAAGCTCTGTCCAAAAGCTGGTATCGTTTTCAAATATTTATGTCAATTTGTTTTTAAGCATATTTTTTATTTAAGCAATCACTACGAACTATTTCTTTCATAGTCGCGCAATAATGTATCATGATTGCCTTTGATTGGTTCAGAAAAATATGACGTCATAACGCATGAACAGTCTTGAACAGCGTGTCAGATATGAATGTCTGGCTAATCTAAAAAAGAGGGAATGCCGTATTGGGTGAACTTGCTTTCTTATAGGAGACAAAGTTGCTATTAAGCCCACCTCTCCCTGCCACAATTGTCGATTCTGCAAGACTGGTCGTTCCAATATCTGCCCTGCTCTTGAAGTCAGTGGGATGCCCGACAGATCTGGTGCTCTGTCAAGATGGTTCGTCCACAGTGCACACTTGTGTCACAAGTAAGTACACCATCACCTCTTGAAATTATGATCACAAACACTCAAAACAACAATAATACACCAACACATGAACACAATAACAATACAAACAACAACAAGGCAAACTATAGACCGGTTCTGGTAGCTAAGTAGAACGTCCCCCCGTAAAAGACAGGTCAAGAGTTCAGTCATCTAAAATGGTACTGTTATAGATCCTTTGCTAGGCGCTCAGTATAAGGGTAACTTCAGTACAGGTAGGCCTGGTATCAGGGTAATGTGACGTCGTAATACTGCAGCGTGGCAGCATTATATCAACTTCAAGCGCCCTAATGACTGAAATACTGTCCATGGGACGATAGGTCAAGTAAACATGATAATTATGATAATTGTAATGAAGTTAGATAGAGGGCAACCAAGCAAAGAAGTGTATGTTTGTTGGGGAGGGCAAACAAATTAGGACACTGCATTTCAAACAAAGAAGCCTTTGATTCGGTTTTAAAATTGGATAATTAATGCAACGTTTTAGATGTGATTTAAGTATGTTTACTAAAATGAGTCTATATTTCAAGACTAAAATGACTGTTGAAAAAAGCATGTGTATTACTGGTGGTATGAAAACGTGTCGCGTTGCTAGGTTACCATATTACTTGTGCATTGAGGAAGAACTTATTGTAGGTTTATGACTTCCTGACCCTTGGTACAATCTTACATTAGGTAATTGTGAGGGCAATCATAATGCTTTTGAAATGTCCTAATTATTTGTGTCTCAATAACTGAACATGTCTTGTTGCTAGGTTACCGGAGAACGTGAGCACCGTGGAAGGGGCATTGGTTGAGCCTTTGTGTGTTGCGGTCCACGCGTGTAGCCGGGCGGGCATAACACTGGGCAGTAAAGTGTTAGTGTGTGGAGCAGGTTAGTGTCCACGCGTGTAGCCGGGCGGGCATAACACTGGGCAGTAAAGTGCTAGTGTGTGGAGCAGGTTAGTGTCCACGCGTGTAGCCGGGCGGGCATAACACTGGCAGTAAAGTGCTAGTGTGTGGAGCGGGTTAGTTAGAAAAGGCTATATTGAAAATGTTACACGCACGTTTACATTTATATTTCATATCTATTATATACTCTGTGAGTTTTATGTGTGTGTTTCGTTTGTTTTACAACTTTGTAATGTTGTTAGCAACATTATAAAAAAGGTCAGGTATGAGGCTATTATGATACGGTTTGACATCTGTCACCTGTATATATCTAGCTCATGTTCACACAAAATTCGAAATCAACAATAAATACTGTCATTAGAGCAAATTCACGACAGACATCAACTTAAGATTTGAATTCTTTTCTCATGCAATCCGAGGCATCATAGTAATCAGCAAATCACTGAATTGAAATAAGAGGCAAATTCTAATTTACTCCTGACAAGTTATTTGTATGATTAAAAGTTGATTTCTTCTTTTTCATACGAATTTCTGTTTGTTTGTTTTTAACTCACCTGAGCAGAAAGTGCTCAAGGTGAGC
Source organism: Solen grandis (assembly GCA_021229015.1). Lineage (NCBI taxonomy): Eukaryota > Metazoa > Mollusca > Bivalvia > Adapedonta > Solenidae > Solen > Solen grandis. The sequence goes on from CM037783.1 coordinate 1,985,253, forward strand.
TATTGTGATCGCCCTGTGTCCGGCGTCCATCGTCGGGCGTCGTCAACAATTTTCTTTAAACGACATCTCCTCTGAAACCGCTAGACAGAATTTAAAGAAACTTGGCAGGAATGTTCCTTGGGTGTGGCTCCACAAAAGTTGCTAAAATAAAGTTGATCCATGAAGAACTCTGGTTGCCATGGCTACAAAAAGAAAAATAATTTGAAAACTTTAAAAATCATCTCCTTCAAAACTACTGGCCAGATTTTAAAATAAATTGGTACAGATGTTCCTTGGGTCAACCTCTACCAAAGTTGCTAAATTTTTTCCGATCCATAAAAAACATGGACGCCAGGGGCGGGGCTTATTTGCCTAATATGTTTTTAGGGAAAACTTGAATCAACATTTCCTCTGAAACCACTGGACAGAATTTGATTAAACTTGGCAGGAATGATCCTTGGGTCATCCTTCACAAAAGTTCCTAAAATAAACTTGATCCATGTAGAACTCTGGTTGCCATGGCAACAAAAAGAAAAAAATATGAAAAATTTAAAAATCATCTGCTTCAAAACTACTGGCCAGATTTTAAAATAAATTGGTTCAGATGTTCCTTGGGTCAACCTATTTATCTCAGGTGAGCGATTTAGGGCCATCATGACCCTCTTGTTTTATTACTAAAAGAATTACGACAATCGCCCATTTTGGGAAAAGTATTTTAAATATGAATAAAAACTGCTTCTTGATGTCAATGCGATTTGGGCCGTGCAGGAGTGCGGTGTCTCTTTTTCTACCACAAAATGTTTTTGACATTGTCAGGAGCAGTAATGAAAATACATTGTTATTTATGTAAAATCCGACTGACTGATAAACACTGCATTTTGAAAACTAATACCATTCCCGTCAGTAGAAAACCTGTGGTGTGCTTAAAGATCAAACCTTATGTTTAATTTTGGGTTTTAGGGCCAATCGGACTCCTGTCGATGTTGGCGGCCAAGTCGTGCGGAGCCTCTCTTGTCTCTCGTATCACTGGTGAGTATCTAAAAATACAAATTATTGAATTTAAATTCATCACAGCTCAAATTCGTTGATTTTCTTTTGCATATATTATGATAATGATACTATTTCTGAAGATGGTTTGATAAAAAAAATAACAGATGAACAGATTTTACGAGATCTCGCTGAAACTCTTATCATCATCGGACGCCTAACAGACAGACGCTATATAGTACCAATCATAAAAGAGATCTGCGATCTAATGGGTGGCATGTATATTTGGTTTTATCGGCAATACTCAGTAAATTTGCAATTGATATGAGCAATTGTATACACCGCACGTTATCTCGCGGTCACATGATCGTACATGTAACTTAACGAGAGCTTCTCTTAACTTCTTTACCTGTATCAGAGTTGCGGATCTCTGCTCTTTTATGAAGTCTTTAGTATAGTACACAGAACAAGTTTAATGTTTTTTTCTGTCATATTCGCAGATATAGTTCAGAAGAGACTGGACTTTGCAAAAAAACTTGGAGCAGAAATTGCCCTCAATGTGGCGTCCATTGGTCCAAAAGACACGGCAAAAAAATTGTTGATGCAATGGGAGAGAAACCAGCAGTAACCATAGAGTGTACAGGAGCACCTGCAAGCGTCAATGCTGCAATATATGTATGTCAACATGCTTCTATATTAAACACCAGTCATACAATCATTTCCTTCATGAGGTCCCTGGGTATATCAAACATCGATAGGCATCTAGTCTAAATCTCGCAAAAGAATGTAATAAATAGTCGATTCTCGCAAAGTCACGCTTTATTATTGAAGATAAGCGAAAGTTAATTGTATATTACAATAGAACATTACATATCATTAAAATGATACCTTATGTATTAAATATATTAACATAATTAAATTAATAAAAATGTTTAATGTAAATTAGGAAGTACCTGCATGGTGATAACTACTGTAAAATAATTTATTTTCGTTGACATTAAATTTCGTGGAATCTGTGATTAAATCAATTTCGTTGGTACATATAAAACATGAGGTCTGTGAAATAAACAATTTTCGTGGGGATAAATATTCGTGGATAATGTCATCCACGAAATCAACGAAAATTAGTTTCCCACGAAAATTAATGATCCAGTATGATAAATTTGTTGTTTTTCTGCTACACTGATTGGATTCAAATAATTATTTAAAAGAGTTTTTAAAATAAATCAAACAAAAAATAATTCCTTGCATTAGAAAAGTTGATTATTTTATAATATGGTTACATTAACCTCTGTGATTTTTCCATACCTTTCTGAAAGTTTGCAATATTCAATGATCTGCTGTGTGCCTAAACAATATTTTCCACTGGCTTTTACAGGAGTTTCCTATCTCTGTTTAATATGTCTTTGCCTGGGTTGGACCGGTGCTTCCAGTTTGGAAATGTTATGAAAGAGACTTGCCATAATTAGGTTCGAGCAAGGAACTCTCGGATTCGCAATCATATACATACTATTAGACCATGGCGCGCCCAATTTCACTTTCTGAATTGAGGGTTATACTTGAATCGCGTACGTTGTGTCGCATCTTGTCCCTCGATTTAATTTCAATTTCAAGATTTTGATATCAATCAAAGGCAGTTTAGTTTACACTTTGGTTATGTAGGATCAAGCTTACGGTCAGTGTCAATTTTGACAGGAATAGAAAAATAAAGTAAAATCTGTGTTAGTATTTACGTTGTGACTTTGGGGACAAGCTTCTTCCACACATGAAATATTAGCCGACAGGTCGCGACGAATTTTCATTTCTTTATTCATTTATGTCTAATAATCGTACTGATAGCGCTGGTCATGCCTACCTGTGCTTACATGTGTACTCAGTTTAACTAATAGGCTAACCAATATCTATTCTTGAATAATAGGTTGTCATTGGTTGACCTGGTTTACACAAAATAATAAATGCTTGTTTGTGAACACTTGACCTTTCCTTGTATGGAAAATGCTGTCCTTTACATTTTACTGAATAAAAAAACTGAAAATGTGCGTTCACGGCCTCCTGTATTTAATGAAACCTGATGTTCATCGATGATAACCTTTACTTTATGTTTAGAGCACCATGTCCGGCGGCTGTGTTGTCATGACTGGACTGGGCCCAGCTGAGATGAGCGTGCCTGTACATGAAGCCATCATGAGGGAAGTAGACATCCGGGGATCTTATACATTTCTCGACTGTTTCCCGGCAGCAATCGCATTGATAGCGTCAGGCATGTAAAAAAAAAGAAAAAAAAAAAGATAAACTGCCGCCCATGTCATTGTGTACATATTCTTATTATCTAGTCTCACTTTCGCTGAATGGAGGGGTATACATGAGTCTTATGTAGGTTCAACGTATAGGACTGCCATACAGTAATTATAATAATAATAGTAATAATAATAATATCTTTAGTTTTAGGGGATAACAATGGCAATGATCTAAACATTAATCATAGTGATCTTAAGACAAGTGGTTTGGTGCCACACTCAATCAAATTATCATGTACGAGTAAGTGTGAAATATCATTTTTCAATCACAAAATGATATATCGCCAAAAAAAAAGGAAAAATATTTCGTATAAACGTATTGATATTTCTTACCTAGCCAATATTTTTTCAAAATTACTAAATAAAATGTGAAAATAAAAATGTGAAATATTACAATAATGTTAATATAAATGCATTCATGTATTCAGCAGATATAGATATAAAAAGATATTGAAAGAAATAGTGTTTGCAAATGTATCCAAAACTAAAGAACGACAAGAAGATTAATTTTTCTTTAATTTGCAGGCAAAATTGACGTGAAGCCCTTGGTCACGCATAAGTTTGATTTGAAGGAATTTGAGCTGGCCTTCGCAGTCACCTCGAATGCAGAAGGTGTCAAGGTGCAGATCAAATGCGACCTGGACTGAATGTGGACCACTTAAGATGGTCGCATTAGAATGATATAAAGTAAAATTGTAAAATTTCGAGGACAAAAGGGGGAGTTAACATTCCTTGAAAAATTGCGAGGCTCGGGCCATGGAGAGAACACTTACGTTTGAATTTTTAAGCTACAACCTTCAAATTAGGACCACAGATACAGATTTCTGCATGGATTATGTATTCAGTAAGACTGTGCTATAATAAAGTAACTTGAACAGGCAGTGTTTCTCAGGAGAGCGACGTCAGGGCCATCTGGACCCTCTTGTTTTAATGATCTCCCTTTAAAATACATTATTATTTTCTTTAAATTTTACATAGACATATGGGAAATTAGTAATACAAAATAGCCCTTTTAGAAAATACGCTTATTCGGGGAGCATCCTCGATTTTCTTGTATTGAATTATGCATTGATCAATGTAATTGTTAAAATAACATTGTTTAATTGATCATCTCGTTATTTTTGAGGAAAATAGTATCATTTTATGTTTCTGTATTTTTGCCTGAAAAAATTTCACAGCCATGGGAAACTGTAGCAACTGTCTATACATTAACATATCGTTTTCTTGAATTTATGTATTGCCAATAAACTTATTTTATTCATATTGACATTTGTTTAATCATTAATATCCACCAGTCCTGATTGTTATATATGCACACACAAACTTATATTTGTACGAGTTAAATATTTCATTGAATGATTTATGATTTGGCAACAAAATTAACAAATATCCGCTTTCATATATGACACGAAGTGACGCACAGTTAACATAAAATTGAAACAGTTTTTCTCACCAAAAGACGGCACTTAAAGTACAATGCAGACAAAATACATAACAAGTTATAAATAGGTCGGAGTAGTTACACTATATTTATGAAATAAATACGATGCTATACTAAATAAATCAAAGCGCTGAAGGCACTGAAGTTGTGTGTGTCTCAATGGATGAGGGTTGGACGAACTGCAGATATGCAGTGTAACTTAGTTTTTGCCAAATATTAAACTTATATCAAAATAATAAACGATTGTTCACTGTAGGCTATAGGAAAAAGGAGAGTAAGAGTGGCGATGTGCCAGTTGTTAACAGTGGTGCATTCCTCTTTAATTTCTTATAATAACCATGTTAACGCAACGTTAAAGTGTCGTTAATGGCATTGCGCGAAAATTTGACGCCCGTTTATTAAAGTTACTTTCATAAACAAAAGAAATGCGACAATACTGCTCTCTAAGCACTATAAGCGCTTTGATTCGGCACAGTTTCTAATTATAGATGCAAATATGTGGCTTCATAATTCTGATAGCAGATACATACAGGTTTCCGCAATTCCATAGAGCAACAAAAAAACCCTGAAGGTATCTCGATGTAACTGACATAGCTTGATGTGATTATTATTAAGTTATGCGGATTTGTTTCGGAATTCAAGCTTTCTAGTATTTTTCTAGTATTTTTTATTTTATGACTTTTGTAACACCACTAAATAACCAAAACCTGCACATTTACCAACCAAATTCAGACACGAGCCACTTTTGCAACGAAAGAAACTACACTCCTCCGCATGATACAGTGAAAGTTACGCAGCATCACAGAGAAAATAGTTGTTTTGTGCTTTTATGCTACATAAAATTGTTGTTTCCCATAACTATGTATATTTTACTCAAAATTGAGTTTTCAACGCTTTATCTGAATCTCAGCATACCTGTGTTGTAGAATACTTTTCAATCGTTCGATCATTCATACAAAATGAAGAAGTTATTCGGTTTTAAATGTAGAGAATTGGACCTTCAATATGTAAATACTATATAGTTGTGAGTGACTACGTCACACACAACTAAAAATAAATACGATGGTTTAATGACATATAAAGACGATGTAAAAACATATGAAATAAATACGAAGGTATGATAGAGGATATAAAGTCGATGGTTAAATGAGGGAAATAGATGCATATATGATGGGATATTATTATACCGTATTTCTTCAAGCTGGCACGACCACAACGTTACACTGTGCATGTGCACCTCGCTAGATATGCTTTAACCTTTTCAATTCATGAATCATTTTAGGGTTTTCCAATTAAACGATCAGTTTAAATATCGGGGAATAAAGATTAAAATCATGCATCCGCTCATTGTTTAAATCGTGTAGCATATAAACATCCACCCATTTAACTGATCCCTGATACGTAGGTATTGTAACATGTAATTGTTTGTGGCCGAATAAAATATTGATTACAGTTATGCATTGGGCGTTGTTTAAAGTTGGATTCGCTTCAGTTTTTTGGGTAATTATTGTTAAGAGATAAGTTGAGTGACGATTGGAGAAATGGTTAAAACTTTGAAATTTCAAGGTAAGTTATTATCAAGATAAAAATATTGCTGTAGGATGTACGTACTGTGTACAGGTAGGGTATCTTAACTAAACTCTTGAAGTAGTCAGTTTTCGGTTTTACTTAGTGGAATATATTCATCAGCCGTGTTGCTTTGCAGATAATTGTCTGATGTTGTTGTTGTTGTATTGGGGTTTACCGTCGCTGCGTTAGTATTTCAATCATATAGCGACGTCCAGCTAATTAAAGGTGGAGGAAGACCCCGAGTACACAGAGGTACTCGGGTATATCATCAAATAATGTAATAGTGTATGCATTGTATGTGCTCTCAAAACATGTTTCATTTGATCGTTTAGTTATTCTAAGGGGTGATTAGTGCCGACGTTCTATATAAGACATTTTTTCTTTGTAACAACGTATGTACACCTGTATCATGTCCAGATTGACATACTTGTATTCACACGTAGGTTTTGTCCACCCTGTAAATAAAAAATGTAGATGTAGGGTGGCCATTGTCTGTCCAGCAAATAATCACGATGAATGTTTTATCTTCTGTACCTCAAACCCGAAGTTTTATTGCCCATGAATGAGGAGACTTGATGCTTATTAGCAAACTGACAGTTGCAAGTATATATCTAAAGATGTAAATGTAAACATTGAGACAAAATCAATTCAAGAAATTATGGGGCCGCCGTGGCCGAGCGGTTACAGTCGTGGACTACAAATCTCTCAGCCCCTCACCGCTGTGGGTTCGAATCCCGGTAGGGATTTCGGATTTTTCGTGTTAGGAAGCCTTCCAGCTGGCTTGCGGTATGTCGGTGGTCCTACCCGGGTACCTCTGTGTACTCGGGGTCTTCCTCCACCTGTAATTAGCTGGACGTCGCTATATGATTGAAATACTATCGCAACGACGGTAAACCCCAATACAACAACAACAACAACAACAAGAAATTATATATGTAAAAGATCAATGTAAATTTGCTTGTCCGGGTAACTGAATTTTCATATTATTTGGCACAAGTCAAGATTCTTAAGATAAAATGACCCCTCGGTAATATCTTTAAGACATTGACTCGGGTCATAATTCTTCAGAAAATGTGACCCCCTCAATAATATGTATAAAAGATTGGCCACGGTCATTATTCTTTAGAAATTAATACCCCTTCCCCCTCGATGATATGTATAAGATTTTGACTTTATATTTGGTTGTGAGCGAATTGCCATTATGGTCAAAGTTAAGGGCTCTATTTCTTATTGGGAGATGATCAGTCATTTTTCTTTCTTACAAAATTTCCTAGTCTGTAGATAGGCGATAAAAGAAGACCCTGGAAAGTAATTAATTTCCACAAATCTATTTTTTCTATAGGGTTTCATTCATTGTTCTTTTCTTTCATTTGAAAGAGCGATGTTTCTAAAATGAACCAAAGGGACTATTTTATGAAATGATGTACCTTAAAGTCGGTTTGGATTCAGTGACTAACAAGAAGAATGCATACCTGAGGAGAGTCGCTTGTAATCGGTAACTGCATCCGTGGTATCTTAAATAAGAGCTCGCTTGTATCACTTCTCGACGAAATATAGTCCATATCTACTCAGAACAAACATATATCCTCTTTCTATCAATGAAATAAAATCCATATCATTCAATGATATCACACACTGTGAGTATGTTCACATGTTCACCAGGGATATGTCGGGAGTTGTGGTCAAGGCCCCGTAAATACCACAGATGAATTAATTTTAGCTGCAAAATGAAACTCAATAGAGATAAGGGAACTAGTCTTGGATCCATTTAAGATAAAAAAAAATGGGTTAAAAAGTTATTATTTATACGAACAAAATTTAGTTTTTTAAAACTTTTCAAATGGATTTATGAAATACTTGATAAAAGTTAGGAAGCGGAAACATTAAAAAAAAAATTGTAATTTGTTAACGTTCACTGTTTCGGGGATGGAGAAAATGCAAATATTTTGCCTATTTTGTTCTAGGACACTATTCTTTTGTTCAAGCAAATATTATGTGTCATTTGATGCTAGGTTCACTAACTGTACATTTTGAATAGTTAAATATCAGCTGGACTGCCTCGTGGATTTAGAAACTGCAAAACACTAACAGGAACTAGTCCTTCTGTCGAACATGAGTTATCACTATCCTGCTAATATATCATCCATGGCCTGGACATGTAGAAACAACACAGAATCATATATTTTACATTTGACCTCATAGTCTGACCTTGAAATTGTAGATAAAAAAATGGCTGTGTGAAGTTGGCTCGACATACGACATACAACATACGACATTCAACTCTCACTATTCACGACATACGACATTGGACATTCAGATTTTGAATGTCGCACGCGACATGCACGACATTGGACATTCAGATTTTGAATGTCGCAGCACGACATTCACGACATTGGACATTCAGATTTGGAATGTCGCGGCACGACATTCGCGACATTGGACATACAGTTTTTGAATGTCGCAGCACGACATTCACGACATTGGACATTCAGATTTTGAATGTCGCACGCGACATTCACGACATTGGACATTCAGATTTTGAATGTCGCAGGGACGAACATTCGCGACATGGACATTCAGATTTTGAAGTCGCGCACGACATTCCGACATTGGACATTCAGATTTTGAATGTCGCGGCACGACATTCGCGACATTGGACATTCAGATTTTGAATGTCGCACGCACATTCACGACATTGGACATTCAGATTTTGAATGTCGCGGCACGACATTCACGACATTGGACATTCAGATTTTGAATGTCGCGCACGACATTCACGACATTGGACATTCAGATTTGAATGTCGCGCACGACATTCACGACATTGGACATTCAGATTTTGAATGTCCGCACGACATTCACGACATTGGACATTCAGATTTTGAATGTCGCACGCAGACATTCACGACATTGGACATTCAGATTTTGAATGTCGCGGCACGACATTCACGACATTGGACATTCAGATTTTGAATGTCGCGCACCACATTCACGACATTGGACATTCAGATTTTGAATGTCGCACGCACGACATTCACGACATGGACATTCAGATTTTTAATGTCGCGCGACATTCACGACATTGGAATTCAGATTTGAATGTCGCGCGCGACATTCACGACATTGGACATTCAGATTTTGAATGTCGCAGCACGACATTCACGACATTGGACATTCAGATTTTGAATGTCGCGGCACGACATTCACGACATTGGACATTCAGATTTTGAATGTCGCGCACGACATTCACGACATTGGACATTCAGATTTGAATGTCGCGGCAGACATTCACGACATTGGACATTCAGATTTTGAATGTCGCACGCAACATTCACGACATTGGACATTCAGAATTTGAATGTCGCAGCACGACATTAACGACATTGGACATTCAGATTTTGAATGTCACGGCACGACATTCACGACATTGGACATTCAGATTTGATTTTGAATGTCGCGGCACGACATTCACGACATTGGACATTCAGATTTTGAATGTCGCACGCAACATTCAGACATTGGACATTTCAGATTATGAATGTGCAGCACGACATTCACGACATTGACATTCAGATTTTGAATGTCGCGGCACGCATTCAACATGGAATTCAATTGAATTGCAGACATTACGACTTCATTCGATTTGATGCACGACATGATGATTCAAATTTGAATGTGCACGTTCCCATGAATTCAATTGATGTCGAGGAATTCACGGACATGACATTCAGATTTGATTGCACAGATTAACATAATTCAGATTGATTCGATATCTCCCTAAAGAAACCTTGAGGGAACGTTCATATATCACGGAGCAAAATTGTCTCACAAAAATAGATCGATGAAAACAAAATATCTCAAAACGAATAGGGCAATTTATGAACTCTTGGAAACTCCTGTTACATCATTTTATAACTCGTTTTCAAAAACTCGTTTATCATCATCTTGTTAGACGACCTGTTTCTTTCTGTATAATTTCTCACAAGATGTTCTTCCAATTAGATGACAAAGACCGCAGTAAACTTATCAAGCATCAAGCGCTGCATGTGTAAGAAAGCGGTATTTCTCTTAAGAACCACATGAAGATGTGTCTATCACATAGCTGTTGTGTCGAGAAATAAAAATGGCTCTTCATAGTTAAGATAAAACTATACAAACATATGAATTCAGATCTTATTTCAGTTGTTGTGGATGATGTCAAATGGTTTATCAGTTGCTCCATATATATTTAGAAGATTCACGGTGATATTCTTAGTTATTTGTCTGTATTTTCAAAGACCTTGATTTTTAATGTAAAATATTATTTCTATGCGACTTCCTCCAATCATCAAAATATCATTCATCTTTACAATCAAAATATGTTGGATGAAAAAAATCTGTCATCTCGAAAAACCGATTGTTATATAAGGATGAAAAAATACATTAACAATAACCATCAACCGCCGCCGTGATCATGAAAAAAATATCAATTTGATTTGCTTGGTGGTTGTTCGGTAATAGAATTTTGGTATTTTGAAGACTATGTATACTTAACCTTTTCCCTCATAGAGGACACCATGAAAAGACCTATGCGAACAACATAAAACCAGATCAGCGTGCGAGTAACTCGCAGGCTGATCAGGTTTTATGCTGTTCGCTGCTCCTCAGTGGTCTGGAAATGAGGACTTTATAATTAAATTTGGTAAGGTTTAACTGTGGTTTTCTGCAGATCAGGCTTTATGTGATACCTATTGAGTGCGTCAAAATGAGTCTATATAAGAGAAAGGGTTAAGGCATTAATTGGTATATTGATATTTTGGTAAAGCCGCGTAACTACATATCTAAGGATAACGCTTACACGTAACAGTAGAAGAGGCAATAAATTAAGACATCCTAAACGAATACTTTTATATCTTAACACGCATGCATGATTGAAGGTATTGTCCATGTTCGGTAATTATAAACATGTCACATGTTCTTTGTTTTATTCAAATGAATATCGAAAACAGTTTACTGTAATAAATTAAGTCTGATAAACGTGTATTATATAATTATAAATGTTTATCTTCATTTGTTTTTATGTCTTATGCATTTCAGGTAACACAGCTCCGAATGTAAGCAAAATATAGAGGTAAGTTACACCAAACCTCCCATAGCTTATGTCATTAGAACTGCAATACTGACTGCCGTTCTGTTAAAAAGAATAAAACGTGACTAAGCCATACACAATAGGAAGACGGAACCAATAGTTTCCTTGTTTTCTCGTAGTATTGTGTTTTAGTGCGCTAGATTGCCATTACTAATGACACATTGGTGCCAATTAACTCCTTACTGACAATAAATTACCGTTTCATGCGGGCAGCATTCTACGCGTTTTGTAGGCTTTCATGTCCTTCATTCCCATAGAAATATTCAACATGTGTTGACCCTATAGAAAGAATATACGGGATGATAATCATCGTTAACATTAAAGACCCATACATAATATATATGCATTTTAATTTAACATGTCCATACATCGCCTTGGGCGCCGTCGTGACCGACCGAGTGAATAAAGTGAGTCTATTCATGCAATAGGATGAACAGTACTCACTAAATGAGGTGAGTACTATTCATGTTATAGGGTGAACAGTACTCACTAAATAAAGTGAGTACTATTCATGTAACTGGGTGAACAGTACTCACTGAATTAAGTGAGTACTATTCATGCAATAGGGTGAACAGTACTCACTAAATGAGGTGAGTACTATTCATGTTATAGGGTGAACAGTACTCACTAAATAAAGTGAGTACTAATCATGTAACTGGATGAACAGTACTCACTAAATGAGGTGAGTACTATTCATGTTATAGGGTGAACAGTACTCACTAAATAAAGTGAGTAATCGTACTGTAAATACTCACTAAATGATGGTTAATCAGTAGGTGAACAGTACTCACTATGTAGTAATCATGATAGGGTGACAGTATTCACTAATAAGTGAGTTTTCATGATAGGGTGAACAGTACTCACTAAATGAGGTGAGTACTACTTAATGTTATTATAGGGTGAACAGTATACTAATAGTGAGTACTATCATAATAGGTGACAGTATCACTATAAGTGTATTCATGTAACTGGGTGAACAGTACTCACTAAATGAGGTGAGTATTATTCATGTAATAGGGTGACAGTACTCACTAATGAGGAGTACTATCATGTATGGGTGAACAGTACTCACTAATGAGTGAGTATATTCATGTAATAGGTGAACAGTACTCACTAAAGTGAGTACTATCATGTATGGGTGAACAGTATTCACTAAATAAAGTGAGTACTATTCATGTAGGTGAACTATCACTAAAGTGAGTACTATCATAATGGGTGAACAATACTCACTGAATAAAGTGAGTATTATTCATATAATAGGATGAACAGTACTAACTAAATAAGGTGAGTAAAATTCATGTAATAGGGTGAACAGTACTCACTAAATAAAGTGAGTACTATTCATGTAACTGGTGAACAACTCACTGAATAAAGTGATGCTTATATTCATGTAATAGGGTGAACAGTATCACTAAATAAAGTGAGTACTATTCATGTAACTGGTGAACAATCACTAACTGTAATACTCCAATGAGTGATATTCATCAATAGGGTGAACAGTACTCACTAAATAGGTGAGTACTATTCATGAATAGGGTGAACAGTATCACTGAATAAAGTAGTACTATTCATGTAACTGGGTGAACAGTATTGACTATCATCAAGTAATGTTCTCCAATATGAATGAGTTGTTCTCATTACTTAATGCTTACCTAATTAAATTTGATTTCTCATCTATTTCTGTTAGTTATGTTCACCTTTATCATTGACTATCACTCATAATGGATCAAGTAATGTTCTCCAATATGAATGAGTTGTTCTCATTACTTATGAGAACAACACTCAATAATATAGGTAAACATTTCTAACTGAAAAAGGCGAAAAATGTAAGGAGGACTGTGCATGAGAGCCCACGACCAGGATCATGCTTTGTTTAAGACCTCAACTGTAAAACGTTAAGGTAGGATGAGTTCGCGGAAGCGAACTATATAGATATGCACAGAAACATGATGCAAACTTGACAAATTAGTTCATACCTTATATACGTTTCGTGTTATAACTTTGGCACGGGTTTAGGATTTCAGTAATACTGATAATAAATGTATTTCATTGAACATTTATTTAATTCATTTTTAAATTTAAACAGTGTATAATAATAACAAAATAAACTCTATTTTGTAAACAATGGCCAAATTATTATTATTATTTATTTGTTTTATTGTTTACAAAATAGAGTTTATTTTGTTATTATTATTGTTTTCCAACGTAAGGGAAACGTTTATCAAATAGCACGAGGATGATGTTATTATTGTTGTTAATCGGATTACAATAAGGCTCCAAAGTGGCGTAGTGGTAGCGTCATCAAGTCATCAATGTATTTCAATCTCACCGCATGGGTTCGAATCCCGATGGAAACAAATGTTATAATAAAAAAATTTTTTTTTTTTAAATCTTAAAATATAAAATTATATATCTACATAAAAAAATTTAAAAAATTTAAAAAATGAATTTAAAAATACATACACGCGAATGTTTATTCCTTATTCTTCTAACGTTAGAAAATAATATGACAACCAGTGATTGATTATCAATGAATGTGTTAATTCATTACCAATAATTATTGATATTTAATGGCCTTTCCAGACAAAAATGGTAGAGTATGAATATACAGATTTAATTTTTTTAACTGTTTTCATTTTAGCAATACACGCAATAACAATGGAAAATAAAATGAAAATGGTTATCTAAGTATAGCGTATAAATTCCGCGTTTTGCATCAAAAATAAGTTAGTTTTAGCTCACAATGGACTTTGGAACCGGAATAGAGGTATCTTTTGAGCAAGGTCAAACTATTTTCTTTTCTCTTACTAAAAAACATAGAACAAATTATTAAAAGTGTTTGGTCGAAAATGTACTGGCATATAACGTGACAAATTAATTTAACACGACGGCACGCTGGAATAACCATCCTCGGGGCACGCTGGAATAACCATCCTCGGAACCTACGTTATATATTCGGCTATAATCTCCGTATGTACAATTGTATTGCTTCGTTTTTATGAATATTTATCAACTACTTGATGGTCAGTGAAACCACGCAAAGAAAGAGATAATTAATTAATTAATTAATTAACGTTTCTTTCCAGGAACATGTTATAACGAGTGTATTCTCATGAACATGTCTGACGAGTGTATCCTGAAATATATATCCGTGAAAAAAGATAATCACGTATACTTGATAAAAGAGGGGCAAGGGGTATTATCCGATGGTGATCGGAACTGGGGGTATAACACCCTTTATTTTGAACTACTTCATTAAAATATCAAATTTATATTATTATAAATAACTTACCTTATCACACACACACACACACACACACACACACACACACACACACAGAGTGAAGTGAAACAATTATGTTTCCTTAACATTAAATATTTTTTCGTGACTATATGAAATAAGAAATTAAAAAATAAATAAGGTTCTTGCAAAGCGAGCGGATTTTGTTTGGTGGAATATATCTTACACGATATCAAAGGAATCAAATTCCATGATAATTTTCCGGCTATAAAAAGATTCGAAACGAATACGGATAAATAATGAATACGTACTGACACTTTCAAATGGAGACGACTTTACTTATTTCCAACGAATTGTACTGGTACCTTACAACTGCAAAATCATTAATTTTCGCGGGTCACTAATATTCCGAATATCAATCGTTCATTTACAAAACCTCGGATTGTCTAGAATAAGAATCCCAGAAAAAATGTACCCACGAAATATCCTTTAAAACAATCAACTAAATTTAATGTCTATGAAATACGATACGTTTTCAGCATTACATAAAAGATCCAGTTACATATAGTAAATCTACACTAGAACTGTTTTGTATGATTGAAGCAGCTCGTTCACACATATACGGTACAAAAAAATGTCTATCCTCCCTCATTAATGTTAATGAAATCTTTGTTTCCTGACTTCCGGATTTTTCATTTGGTCATATTACAGCAATCCAAAGTTCGATCCTTTTTTTTTTTTTATCAATTATCAAAAAAGAAAAACCTGTCCATTTATGTTTGAGATTAGATAAAATAATTCTATATAAATGTGTATTATATAATTATAAATGTTTATCTTCATTTGTTTTTATGTCTTATGCATTTCAGGTAACACAGCTCCGAATGTAAGCAAAATTTAGAGGTAAGTTACACCAAACCTCCCGTAGCTTATGTCATTAGAACTGCAATACTGACTGTCGTTCTGTTAAAAAGAA
Organism: Solen grandis; assembly: GCA_021229015.1. Taxonomy (NCBI): domain Eukaryota; kingdom Metazoa; phylum Mollusca; class Bivalvia; order Adapedonta; family Solenidae; genus Solen; species Solen grandis. The sequence goes on from CM037783.1 coordinate 2,000,871, forward strand.
TAAAACGTGACTAAGCCACACACAATAGGAAGACGGAACCAATAGTTTCCTTGTTTTCTCGTAGTATTGTGTTTTAGTGCGCTAGATTGCCATTACTAATGACACATTGGTGCCAATTAACTCCTTACTGACAATAAATTACCGTTTCATGCGGGCAGCATTCTACGGGTTTTGTAGGCTTTCATGTCCTTCATTTCCATAGAAATATTCAACATGTGTTGACCCTATAGAAAGAATATACGGGATGATAATCATCGTTTAACATTAAAGACCCATACATAATGTATATGCATTTTAATATAACATGTCCATACATCGCCTTGGGCGCCGTCGTGACCGAACGGTTACAGTGGTGTACAACAAATCTCTCAGCCCCTCACCGCTGTGGGTTCGAATCCCGGTAGGGACTTCGGATTTTCCGTGTGAGGAAGCCTTCCAGCTGGCTACCCGGTACCTCTGTGTACTCGGGGTCTTCCTTCACCTGTAATTAACTGGACGGCGCTATATGTTTGAAATATTTTCGCAGCGACGATAAACCCCCAATACAACATAAAATTGTTATATTGAATTATCAAACATATTTAAGACAGAAGTGTTCAAAGTTTAAACAACGCGTTTGAATTAACTTTATAAGTGACAGATTCTATAGAACTTTAACTATAATTAGCTGTGTAGCAAGCAAGACATATAAAAGATGAAGGAGTATTACATGCGTAGTTTGTGATTGTTCTTATAATATAGTCGGACTACGTTTAGCACCGACGCAGTTTTGTTGATCGTGTTAGAATTATTTATGTTTTATATTGCACCAATTTTATGTTATATAAACGAAGAAAATCTTCATTTCGTAAAATAGCAATGATAAGATATTGCTATAGACCATTTAAAATATTAGGTCTGTGAAGTTAGCTGGGAATTGGGAATTGGGTATTGGGTATTCAATATCCAGTTACAACCGAATTCCCAGCCAGCTGGGAATTGGGTATTCAAAATCCAGATACAACAGAATAACCAGCCAGCTAGGAATTGGTTATTCGCGAATACCCAGCTACAGCCGAATAACCAGGTAGCTGGGAATTGGGAATTCATGATTTTTATAATTTAAGTATAAAACAAAATGTTAGTTGAATTCCCAGGTACAGCCGAATAACCAGCCAGCTAGGAATTGGTTATTCGCGAATACCCAGCTACAGCCGAATAACCAGGTAGCTGGGAATTGGGAATTCATGATTTTTATAATTTAAGTATAAAACAAAGTGTAGGTTGAATACCCAAGTACAACCGAATAACCAGCTAGATGGGAATTGGTTATTCGTGAATACCCTGCTACAGCCGAAAAACCAGCTACCTGGGAATTGGGAATTCATGATTTTTATAATTTAAGTGTAAAACAAAATGTAAGTTGAATACCCAGCTACAGCCGAATAACCAGCCAGCTGGGAATTGGTTATTCGCGAATACCCAGCTACAGCCGAATAACCAGCTAGCTGGGAATTCATGATTTTTATAATTTAAGTATAACCCGCGTCGGTGAATTTATGGAACGTCGTTTTTTTCCATAAACATTCTTAAAAACTACAGATCTTACATATATTTTTATTATTGATAATGAAAGAGCATTCTTTCCCGATTCTAAATATGTCTTGTTTGTGGAAAACACATTTATATTAGCTGAGATATCGTGCATTTTGTACCTTGAAAATAACACATTTCCGACCGGAAACAGCTGATAAACGATCGATCGATTATTACCTGTCGAGATATGGCGGTCGGAGACAGTTGACCTCATATCGGAAAATAACGATCGCTTTGTTTCTATCGGAAAAAGCCGAACGTTCATATCCAGTCGAATAAAATCAAACATATTTAAGACGGGTTTAATTTGGAAATTGTTTGATTTATTTGTTTGATTTATTTGTAGTTAAAGGAAGAAACTAGTGTTCAAAGTCACACGTTTGTTTACAAAATGCATTAACGGTACATCCGTTGTTTTAGACCAGTATAATATTGTGATCTTCAACGAACCATATCCTGAACCAGATACTGAACTTGTTATTGTTGAATCTTTGTAGCTGTATGAATAATTTTAGTTAATCCAAGTTCTACATTTTTTTTTATCTGACGGTAGTTTACAGTACTTTAATTTCTAGAATAAAATATAAGTTTTGATACAAAATGCTTAAGATTAAATGTTTAGGAGTTTGTGAAAAGATAACATTAGGTCTGGGTGTGTGGTTAGTTTATTTTATATATATAATAACAATAATGACATCAGGTTGAGAAATATGTGTCCAGCCTGACCAGGAAGCAAACCAGGGCTATTCACTTTCAGGGCAAAAGCTCTACTGAATGAGCTGGACAGGTCACTTACACTTATTCCTCAATGTTTAGGGTTACTTATAGGCCATTTCAGTAACAGAAATTGTAATTTTTATATATATATATATATTATTAAAATGAAAAATTGTCATTTAATTTTTGTACTTTTCATATGATGCAAAAGTAGAACATAAATGAATTATAATTTTAAAATGGGACCTCCGTAGCCAAGACATTCACTGCATGGGTTCGATTCCCGGCAGGGTCATTCGGATTTTCATGTGAGGAAGCCTTCCAGCTGGCTTGCAGTAGGTTGGTAGTTCTACCCAGATGCCTCAGTGCATTAGGGGTCTTAATCCTCCACCTGTAATAAGCTGGACTTCGCTATATGACTGAAATACTGTCGCAGCTGGATGGTTAATTAAAAAATCAATCAATCTATTTATAATTGCTTGTTAAAAATTAATGGTTTCTGTGCTTTAATGGTTACAACTGCTGAGATTCAATCACGTAACTTCTTTCAATTGTGTGTTTGATTCCTCAGTGTCACTTTCTTCATCTTAGTAAGCCATCCAGCTTGCTTGTGGTAGGTTGGTGGGTCTGCCCGGCTGCCTATTTGTACTCATCCATGTTATTAGCTGGACATCGATCACTACATAACTTGAATACTCACAGTCGCAGTGACAGTTAACTCCAGTCAACACAGTAATTAATATAACTTTCAAGACAATAGATATAACACTATTAGGACAGATATTCCTTTTCATACACACAACACTTCTCCCAAACCCACAACTGATGGAACACGCCACCATGCTACTCTACCGACTGAGCTAACTGGACAGATTTTTCTACCTACACAAACAATACAAATCAAAATGAAATAAAAGTTTTAAATTTGTAATCAGGTGAGATAAATGTGTAACCAGTAATTTCCTGTACCCTTGCTTACATGCATGGCCAGTGCTCTATGAATTGAGCAATTGGACCATGTACACAAATCTCTAATAAGGGATACTTATAGACTGTTACATAATCCACAACCAATTTAGAATAACATGTAAGCCCTGCATTCACAGGAAAAAGAACAAACTATAATCCAAAGATCAGTAATATACAGAAAAATAGGAAATGTAACAGCCCCATATTGTAACCAATCTAGAAAAATGTGCAAACAGACCAGGCCCTGTGTTCCCAAACATTAAAATGGTACTTAAACTTGTATGATTTTCATACTTATACTCAAACTACGCCCATTAGTTTCGATAGGGACTTAAGTATGTTACTCAAATTAAGCCAGAGTTTGTACTTAAGTATTTTCGAGAACACGGGGCCAGGACTCTAACTCGAGAGCCCTCACTTACATGGCAAGTTCTCTACCAATGCATCTACACAACCACTTAAACTTTTCAACTTTAATGCTACAAGTTAAGCTTTTACATTTCATAACGATTGAAGAAAATTTCTTGCAGCTTTAACAATTCACTTGCACTCAGGCACAGATAATTATGCATGTTGTCATTTTTGTTGAAAAACATAACATCCTGGAAACTCTAAAAAATTATGGCTCACTTAGACTTAAACTAAGAGCCTCTGGTACAGGTGTGTGAAGTTTGCGCGTAGATCGTAGATCGTAAATCAACACTATAACTAATTTTCTTTGTCGACCTGGGTCGTAGATTGTAGCTCAACCATTAAAATAAACCAAAATAAATGGTTGAGCTGGGTCGTAGATCGTAGCTCAACCATTCAAATAAACCATTATAAATGGTTGAGCTGGATCGTAGATCGTAGCTCGACCATTGAAAAATTTCATGGAATGGTTGAGCTGGGTCGTAGATCGTAGCTCAACCATTGAAATAAACCAATATAAATGGTTGACTTGGATCGTAGATCGTAGCTCGACCATTGAAAATGTTCATGGAATGGTTGAGCTAGGTCGTAGATCGTAGCTCAACCATTCAAATAAACCATTATAAATGGTTGAGCTGGGTCGTAGATCGTAGCTCAACCATTCAAATAAACCATTCTAAATGGTTGAGCTGGATCATAGATCGTAGCTCGACCACTGAAAATGTTCATGGAATGGTTGAGCTGGGTCGTAGATCCCGCGAACAAAAAATTTCCGACGGAAGCTTTTCCGACGAATGAGATTCCCGGCGACTACAAAATTTCCCGACGGAAGCACTTTTCGAGACGAATGCAATTTTTTCCGACGAGCACATAACTTTCCGACGAATGCAATTTTCCCGACGAGGACAAACTTCACGACGAAAAAGATTATCGACTTTTTTCCATTAATTTTATTTTCACAACTAGTAATAAATTCGACAACAGAAAATTTCCCGACGGAAACTTTTCTGACGAATAGATATTCCCAAAAAAATTTTCGAAGAAAACTCTTTTCCCGACGAAAGCATTTTTTCCCTACAAATGCAGTTACCCTGACGAGTAAATAATCACGCAAAATTCAATTTCAAATAATATATAATATTTTTACCGACAAGTTCAAAGATTTTCGACGGAAACTCTTTTCCCGACGAAAGCATTTTTTTTCCGACAAATGCAATTTTCCCGACAAGAATATATTTCCCGAAAATCAAAAGTTTCCCGACAAATGTAATATTGGTTGATTTTTTTCTAATGCAATTTTCCGAAAAGTACAATAATCCCGACAAAGAAGACAAATATATAAAAGTTCATTTTTCCAGACGAGTACAAAATTACTGACGACGACTAAAATACGATCTACGATCCAGATCAACCATTAATCTTGGTTTATTACAATGGTTGAGCTACGATCTATGACCCAGCTCAACCATTCCATAAACATTTTCAATGGTCGAGCTACGATCTACGATCCAGCTCAACCTTCCATCAACATTTTCAATGGTTGAGCTCCGATCTACGATCCAGCTCAACCAACTATATTGGTTTATTTCAATGGTTGAGCTACAATCTACGACCCAGCTCAACCATTCCATGAACTTTTTCAATGGTTGAGCTACGATATACGATCCAGCTCAACCATTTATTTTGGTTTATTTGAATGATTGAGCTACGATCTACGACCCAGCTCAACCATTCTATGAAAGTTTTCAATGGTCGAGCTACGATCTACGATCTACGCGCTAACTTCACACACCTCTCTGGTACACTCTCAGTGCCAGAAATTTATTCAATGAGCTTTTGAGCTATCTTAATTCCATCAATTGTTTCATCCATTTAAACTTGAACTTAATTCAACCTACTTGAACTTAATTCAACCTGATCAAATTGCACATATGCACCCCAACAAAATATTATAAGTATATTCAAGTCAAACACAAACAATAAAGCCATTGGCTATTATGCATATATTTTTTTATTTATTCAACTGATGTATTATAAAGGTAGTTATCCATACATCATAATTATAATTATAATATTCTGTTTCTTATTATGCGTAACCAACCTTCATGTGCATGTGTATTACATGTATATACAAGCATTTTGATAATACATAATTATTTATCTAGATCCATTATTCATACCTATGATTAGTTCTAGTTGTTCCATTTTGAAAATATTTAATATCTCTGGTATAACTGGGAAATCATCCTGGTAAAATTTAGGTTCATAATAACTGAAAATGATCCTTATAAGTCATATAATTACAGAGTTGAATCATTTTAGCGGCCACCTGTATTAAGCGGTCAACCTATATTCTCTTGAATGACCACTTAAGACAGGTTTGACAGTATGTTAAGACATAATTTATTGAAATGTTTACATAATCAGCTGAATTGAAACCAGTTCCTTTGGCTGAGTGCATGGTTGGAGCTGTTCCAGCCAATCCATGGTTATTAAAGATTATTAACTCATTAATTAACAATAATGTTCTTTGGTTTTGTTTAAAATTGGTAGACCCACTGTAGGTTAATATAATGATCAATAACTGAGGTCTTATTATACCACATGTCTTGTGTGATATCACAGTGATGCAGAACTATATACCTGCCTAATGTAAACAAAGACCCAAGATTACAAACATACTGTCAGTGTAAATCCAAGTAAACAAATAGACAAACAATTAGATCACAGGTGACATTGAAATGACTCTGGATGGACAATTTTGTGCATTGTGCAAATTTCGAATCTAACTAGCAATGGCAATTTGACAGGGGGACAGAGAACTCAGTAAGTAAATGCCTCAATGTATTGAGGCTTTGGGTTCTTACTCTATTTCTCAGATTGAGACCACAGCCCTGAGAAGGGGGAGATAAGTCTGAGATTGTTCATCATCTATTTTAATTAGATCAAATTTGTTTATTTGTTCCACTATCAAAGCAAGAAAGAACTGAAGGCTGGGCAGTTTCTTATTTTTTATTTTTCATTCTGAAATGATTGGTGTAGCTGTAGCTCAGTTGGTACTGAGCATTTGCCCTTTATGTAAAAGGTCTGAAGTCTTGTTGTTGAGACACAAACTCAAACACATGTAGCAAACTTATTGCTCCAAATCAGGCTGCACATTTTTCTGACCCTGTAACATGTGAAATATTTTTTAAAAACCTTTAAGTCCTAACACTGATTAGAACTGTCAGCAAAATGACCAAAGTCATTGCAAATCTTAATTCTGTGAACTCATTACAACTTTTTACAGTAACAGTTTTCATATTTTAAGTACAATGTGCATATCCTTTAAGAACTGAAACAAAAGAATAGAAATAAAACTCAATAAATATACCAAACCATTTCAGCCTTTCATTATTCTATGTTCCAATGTTGATGATAATTCCTTTGCCTCTGTAATTTATACTCAACTATTTCACTACATTGGATTGTTGAAGCTGTTATTTACAATGAAATTACTTCCAAATAATTATCATTTTATTAATTCAATACAATGTGTTATGAACTCATTATGGAGGAGAAATATTGTTTTCTCTCAATATGACATCATATGAGTACTCATCATAAGAGGGAGAGAGAGAGAGAGAGAATTTACTCATTAAAGGAGGGACAGAGAGAGAGAAAGGGGGTGGGGGGAGACTTTACTATGACAGAGGAGAGAAGGGGGGAGAGAGTTTACTCATGACAGAGAAAGAGAGGGGGGGGGGTTTACCAAGAAGAGAAAGGGAGAGAGTTTACTCATGACAGAGAGAAGGGGGGGGGGGGTTACTCATGACAGAGAGGGAAAGAGAATTTATTCAATTAAAAAGAGTATTGTCAAGTATGTATTGACTATAAGTCACCCTATTTTAATTAATTATTTAACTTCAGTGAAGCAGAAATGCCATATGGATTGCATTAATTGGTAAATACCTAAACTCACTGATGAGTAGCAAACATAAAACCTGATCAACCTCCTGTAATAGACTTTTAGACTAATCTGATTTAATACTTCTTGTTCAGATCATTTCCATGTATGATTAAGACTAGTGGTAAGATCAGGAGTTTGAATCTGTAGTGTTGCACAGTTTTATGTTGATATGATGGTTTCTTGAAAATAAATGTGACTGACGTACATTATATCTAAGGTAACATCATTCAATGACTGTATGCATGAATCAAGTTACTTAGTAGATGTGTAAATTCAGGATCTCTTTATATAAAGTTAAAATAACTTAGTACTGAACTAGGAGATTTCACATAACCCATTAGATTAACTAAATAAATTAATTGATACAGTTCTAGTTACAATAGCAGTATCTTAAAATACATGCACATACATGATTGTATGTCCCAAATTAACTTCACGATTAGAATCAAGGTGCTATGCAGACAAAAGCAGTATTTTGCCATAAGAAAACTATCAAATTAATACAAAATGCAAGTCATGATAATATTAACAAACTAAGTTTTCTGTAAATATTATGTTTTCAATAACATTCATTTAACTTGTGTATGCTCACCCCCACACACACACACAAAAAAAGTTAAAATTCACTACCTTTGGATCTGAAGTCATGTATACATACTATAATGATTCAGTAAATTAAGATATTCTGTTGCTTGCTGCAACACAGATGGATTCCATTCTTTTAACTGTTTGTTGGGTTTAAGGTCCAACCAACAGTATTTCAGTCATTTTGAGACTATGTCTACTTGAGACAGATAAAGTGCTGCTACACTGCAGTATAACACTGTAGACATTAAGAATGTTACCACACTCAGTCACATTACCCTGACACAAGGTTAACCAGTTCTGGAACTATCCTTTTATGCTGAGCGCCAAGGAAGAGAGCTATACCAGTACCAATTTTTATGACTTTGGTATGTCGCAGCCAGGAATCAAACCGACAACCTAGCTACCACTCCCAAGGCAGATGCTCTAACCACTCTGCCACTGGGAACGTTCATTCTTTTGACTATTTTTTCTACATTGAATGCAGTCTGAAACAAAAAAGTCAACAAAAGGTAAAATTAATATCAAATATCTAGGCTATGTGAAGTTGGCTCGACATACGACATACAACATACGACATTCAACTCTCACTATTCACGACATTGGACATTCAGATTTTGAATGTCGCGGCACGACATTCAAATCTGAAGAATTCGTGAATGTCGTGCCACGACATTCAAAATCTGAAGTCGTATGTCGTGAATAGTGAGAGTTGAATGTCGTATGTTGTATGTCGTATGTCGAGCCAACTTCACACAGCCTGAAAAAATATATATTTTATGCATATGACACACTTTCCCAAGACAAACACTTTTGATCGAGTAATTTGAAAATCCTGCAGTATTTGGAAAAAATAAAGCCCAGCAGGCCTATTGGCATTCATTAACATTGACCTCCAAGAATGACATTGATCTTTAGCTGACAATCTCGTTCTTGGGCTCGAAAAGCCGTCTCATTAAGGCATACTTTTGGGCCATGTGATTTAAAAATCTCTTGATCTTTTGTCGAGAGAGAGTACCGACAATCTTATTGACGTCCACTACCGAGTATGACCTGGACCCCTGACCTTGTAGTCTTGTTCAAATGTTCATTGATTTTTTACATTTGTCCAACAAGTATGACCTTGACCTTTGGACTAGCAATCTGATTCTTGCGCGCGATACTGCAAACATTTGCTTAAAATACAAATGCAATTTCAAAAAGACTGATCCACATTTCGGGACCGAGGGACAAAGTGACTCCCATGTAGTTTCCACCCTTATGGTTGAGTGGGGGTATAAGGAGATAAGGCACTCAGACATGAAATATATGTCTTTTCAGAATCATATATTTTTATTACATGTAGTATTCTATAAAACGGTAAATTTAAAATATGAAATATTAATTTTTTACTCTATACCGTCGTATTATAGGATGTCTGAGACTGTGTTGATCATTGTCGCTGCGATCGGAGTGTTGTTCGTGATAGGGGGCGTGATTGGTCTGATCTTCTGCATCACCAGCAAGCAGAAGGACCGCGTGCACAGGATACGGCCCCGTCAACAGAGACGCTTCATAGAAGGTAAATATCGCTACACTTCACAGAGATAAAATATCGCTACACTTTACAGAGATAAAATATCGCTACACTTCACAGAGATAAAATATCGCTACACTTCATTGAAGTTCAATATCGCTACACTTCACAGAGATAAAATATCGCGGTACTTCGTTGAAGTTCAATATCGCTACACTTCACAGAGATAAAATATCGCGGTACTTCCTTGAAGTTCAATATCGCTACACTTCACAGAGATAAAATATCGCGGTACTTCATTGAAGTTCAATATCTCTACACTTCACAGAGATAAAATATCGCGGTACTTCGTTGAAGTTCAATATCGCTACACTTCACATAGATAAAATATCGCGGTACTTCGTTGAAGTTCAATATCGCTACACTTCACAGAGATCAAATATCGCGGTACTTCGTTGAAGTTCAATATCGCTACACTTCACAGAGATAAAATATTGCGGTACTTCGTTGAAGTTCAATATCGCTACACTTCACAGAGATAAAATATCGCGGTACTTCGTTGAAGTTCAATATCGCTACACTTCACAGAGATAAAATATCGCGGTACTTCATTGAAGTTCAATATCGCTACACTTCACAGAGATAAATATCGCGGTACTTCATAGAAGTTCAATATCGTTACACTTCACAAATTCAAATATCGCGGTACTTCATAGAAAGTAAATACCGTGGTTCTTCGTTTCATAGAAATCAAAGTTGTGATACTTCACTGAAGGTAAATAACACGAAATTGTTACAGGAGTTAAATAGCTATTTTCTAACCTTTTATTACATTACTATGGATTTCACGTTCTTGGTCGTTGATTATGGTCCCCTGTGACGGATCTCATCTTTGAATATATCAGGAACCGTTCTAGCAACATCATGATATAGAAGTACATCATCTCCCGTCATCTCCCATATACCCCGTCTAAATCCGCTTTAACTTCGGATGTGCCAACGCGAAGTAATCCGAAAAAAGTGAAATAAATATTTTGCTACGCCTGTAAATTTCATTTGTCGCCAGTATTTGTACTATTTCGAAAAATCCAGTTATATGCCATTAAAAAATGTAAATCAGCATGAACAGTTATAACTATCTACTCGTATTTAATGTTGCAGTAACAAACTGACTGTCAAAATCTTACTTCTTTTTTTTAAAGGTTTATTCGATTCTAAAGAATATTACCGCTGTATTTGACTTGTTTATCTATACATTGGAAAGCAAAATTAAGCCAGATACGCGTTTCTGTTTCATTTGTCAGTATTACAAGACCTGTGTCTGATTGGTTTCAACATAATTGGCGGTATTAATAATTCATAATTTTTAATATATTTCTCTCACTAACCGCGACATGCTTGGGCCAAAAATAAGCGGATGCTCCGTTTAATGAGAAAACAGCAATAAACATTATATTCATATAATAACATTATATTCCGTGCTATCCTACAGAAATAAGAAACTTCGACGGAAGCGATACTTAGTTGTATGTTTTATTTGGCTACTATTATTTATTTGATAGCTATAAAAAAAGATTTGAATGACTTTTACGAACACACTGCTACTAAAGTACTATGAATAAAATAGTAGTAGGCGACAATGAGCAAAAGTTGATAAATTATTAAGTTTGGTCCTGTAAAAATTAATACTTAAAATATACAGGAATGCAGCGTTTTCAATGGATGACAAATAAGGCTGGCTTCTAAATCGGTTTAGCGAACCACTCTGTATTATGATATTGCAGAAACGGCTCAAGTCTCTTTAAACTGCGATCCACGCTTTGTCGATGTCTCTTAATTCTTAACATAATGAATATTCATAAAAATATCTACTTTGCTGTGCAGATTGAGTGGAAACTGAACTACAATATTGTATGAACAAACAGAGGATACCCTGCTTAGAGAACTTCTAAGAGAAGCTATCCAATGCGCCAAAACGAGCCTATTTGTGGCAAGGATTAAGAGGTCTCCCGTACCTCTTAATCTTACTATACATGTATATACCAAAGACCTATTAAACATGTTTAATATGTCTATGCATATACTAAGTTTTGTTTCATACTTTATCTTTGAGGTTAAGTTATCATATGACAATACTTAATTTGTGAATGAAATTTGACGACCAGGACGATGATGACGATGATGGTGATATTCTTTGAAAATATTTATGAATATAGCAATGTACACAATACTTCCAATATAAGTGGGGCTTGTAAGGGCCATATTTCGGTGGAATCGTGCACCTTGGGTTTAAAGCATGAAACTTGGCACACATATAAAACAACCCTTACTGGTTATTTTTAGATATGGACCCAATTCGGCAGCGCCCCCTGTTAATCGTGGCGGCCAAAAATGGCCGCCAAAATGGCCGCCAATTTCTTCAAATGCTTTTATCTTCGTAATCTTTCAGACATATGACATTCGTTGTATATTGTACGTTACACGTAAATGACGGATTGAGGTACATATCACTATCAAATCTACTCGTTTATATAGTAGGACAAGTTACTTATTTGGCAATGACATAGGGCCGTGCATTGAAGGTAAGCCTTGCTGTATTTGCACAATTCCCTACATGCCTTGCGGCAATTACAGTGTATTAGTGAATACAGGCATTCTGTATATAGACTCCCTGGTGCATAACATGAATACTGTGTCTGACCAGTGGTGGTCCATTTTGAATTCCATGAACAGTCACTCTAGTGCAACCCCAAGTTTACAGGACGTCCTTTTTATAGTGATTACCCTTCAAATATGCCTTATTTGTTAGGAGGTTCATACTATATCGTCGCTTCGGGTGCAAAATATCGTAAACTAAAACAACTTTTCAGGAGAGGCATAAAACTAATTTACATGAAAACAAACAACAACAACAACAACAAACAACAACAACAAAACAACCTTTATCAATCATTTAAGTGCATATCTTGTGTATCTTAAATTTGTTTATTATCTTTAATCGCATTTAACATTTCGTAGTAATTATCTCAATTATGGTGCAGCTTTTAATATCACTATATAAATATAATGATAATAATAAAGGCAAGAAATATTACCTTTATAAATACTAATGTTTCTAAATATCCAATCCAAAATCCGATTGCAGATTACATCAAGTATTTGAGAAGTATGTGAAATCTTTTAGATGGTTTAATAAATAAATTAAAAAAAAATTAAAAAAAATATAAACAAGAGGGCCATGATGGCCCTGAATTGCTCACCTGATTATAAATGAGCAACATATGTTGGATTTTTCATATTGACCTACTTTTTGACCCCACATGACCCACTTTCGAGCTTGTCCAAGATTTTATGGAAACAAACATTCTGACCAAGTTTCATGAAGATTGGGCCAAAAATGTGGCCTCTTGAGTGTTAACAAGGTTTTTCTAAGATTTGACCTCATCACCTATCGTTTGACCCCACATGTCCCAAATTACTTGCCCAAGATTTTATGGAAACAAACATTCTGACCAAGTTTCATGAAGATTGGGCCAAAAATGTGGCATCTAGAGTGTTAACAAGGTTTTACTAAGATTTGACCTCGTGACCTACCTTTTGACCCCACGTGACCCAAATTCAAACTTGTTCTGATCAAGTTTCTTGAAGATTGAGCCAAAAATGTGGCCTCTACAGTGTTAACAAGGTTTTACAAGATTTGACCTCGTGACCTACTTTTTGACCCAAAATGGCCCAATTTCGAATTTGTCCAAGATTTTATCAAAACAAACATTCTGACCAAGTTTCATGAAGATTGGCCTAAAAATATGGCCTCTAGAGTGTTAACAATCCAAATTGTTGACGACGCACGCCGCACGTCGCACGACGGACAAAGGGCGATCACAAAAGCTCACCAATTAAAAAACGCATTTTCATTGGAAAAGTTTAAAAAAGAAAAAGAAAAAAAAAGCTGTTTAAGAAAACAAAAACAAAACAACAATTTAAATCGGAACTAAGTTGATCTCAGTTAATTAATCTTCTTCAAGACATCAAAACATTGCTGTTATGTCTAATTGTTAATCTTAGGGAAAATATCATTTTGATAAATGTAAAATTTCATGACAGCATCTCATCCAAGATAATCTTTGATAATCACATTTTAGAAATAACGTAAAACATATATGTATATTTCAGAAAACAACAAATCTAGATCTAACTTTATATGGCCGGTGACTTTGTCAGCAAAACATAATATGTATTTATATCATGTATGTCTGTTAGTTTGTTGGGTTTAACGTCTCACCAACAGTATTTCAGTCATTTGGAGACGATGTCTACTTGAGACAGATATAGTGCTGCCACACTGCAGTATCACGCCGTAGACATGTGGCATGATACCGCACCCAGTCACATTATCCTGACACCGGGCCAAACAGTCCTGCAATTAAACGCCAAGCAAGGGAGCTATAACAGTACCATTTTTTGCGACTTTGGTATGTCGCGGCCGGTGTATGTTTGTGAGGTACTTATTGTTAAAATACAAATATCAATATATGACATCGCGTAATAAAAATCTACGTCCATAAACATTCAGTCAAATTTTGACCTTATATTTCGTATCAAACAAGAATGGATAACTTTGAGGGTACTATACTCAATATACTCAATACCACTAGACCATTTTTTTTACTAATCATGACGCTGTCTCATTTGAACATTGGTTTTAAGTAACACAGATGTAAAACCAATAGCTTCGGCAATCCAGCCTTGGATGAAACAGTAAAGGATTACCTATGTTCACAACAGAATGTCACTGTTTTATCGTATATGTCTAATTATAAAGTAAATTAACACACACACACACACACACACACACACACACTTTCCAATGATTGGTTTCATCAAAGACCTATTAAGCATTATTATTATTATTATTATTATATTAGGTCTTCATCTTTCATCAGATGTACGAGTGGATCATAATAATCCTCATTGTAATCATTTATTGTAAATTGATCATTTATAATTTTGATTATTCTAATAATAAGATGATATGTATGTTTTATTTTTTGTTTATCAAAACTAATATGAATGTTCTTTATTTGTTATTTTATATTAAAACACGACTGAAAAATATATAATGAATATTTGATAATGAATACATTTTACACTTTTTAGCTCGACTATTCGAAAAATATGACTTGACTTGACTATTTGAGTTTACTGTCGCTTCGACAGTATTTCAGTCATATAGTGACGCCCAGCTAATTACAGGTGGAGGAAAACCCCGAATGCACGGAGGCATCCGGGTAGAACCACCTGGAACCAGATGGAAGGCTTCCTCACATGAAAATCCGAATGACCCTGCCGGGATTCGAGCCAACGTGGTGAGGAGCTGAGTGATTATATTAAAAGAGTATTATCTTTAAACTAGCTATAATCATCATCATCATCATCATCACCATCATGTTCATTGTGATAAAGTGTTAATATTATTATTACCATTATTGCCTTTTGGCAAATTCTTTGGATGTTTGTTAAACTTTAATCTCGTTTTCAGAATGTTCAAGCTATCTCAGACTCTTATGGATATTCTTCCATGACTGAGGTTCAACCTTTCGTTTCCCTTTTACTTCCTACTTATTACCTCATGGTCATTGCCTTCGTTATCGTTCATTAGTTATCAGATACACTAATTCTTCATTTGAATGTTTAATCAGGCGTAATAAAAAAATACTTGTTTCCACTAACCCGACCGACCCCATTTTTTGTACTGACCCTAAACATAGCATTCGGGCTGTTACGGTTGCAAAACGCTGTTTTTCATCAATTCCTGTAAAGATATAAGGTAAAAATGGAAAAAAAGTTTTAAAAAAGTTAAGCCGACCTACCGATCCTGTTTTTTCGGAGATGTTAGTGGAAAAAGAATTATAAATGTCTTAAAAGTTCTGATTTGCAATATTTATTTATTTATTTATGGCTTGTGTCTGTTTTCCTCTCTTTTTATTTTTTGAAAACTACTAGCTACTTTCGTTGCCAAGAGTCTAATTTCATTTTGAGTTTCGAACTGTTTTTCAGCTTCAGACTCATTCTCGTTACCAACAAGGCCATTTAAGCTGGATTTCTTGTATCGATCATTTTACCTTGATGTTGATTTTTTTTTTAAATTTTTATAACAACTAAACCTTCCTTCCTGTGTTAGTGCTCAGTGTACTGATGTTTCCAAATTATCCATTGCGCTGTTATTGCTGTCCGTCTTTAATGCACAACCATCATTTTTACACAGGTATATCATATATCTGGACCAGGAAAGTAGTTTTGATTTTGTATTTGTTTCTACCCTGGAATTGGTCTTGTCTTGAGGAAGTCAGCTGAAATAAGAGTTGCAGTATTTTAATGTATCAATACTCGTTCTTGCACGAAGGTTTTTTGCTCTTTGTTTGTATTTATTTTTAAACATTTTTACGTCATGATTTTCAAATCAATTTAATTTCAATAAGTACGTTGCTTTTGTGATGAGGTGCATTATAGGAATGTGTGCAATGACTATTATAACATGTTGTTAGTTTAGAACTGCCCATTTTGAACCTATATTGTTTACGATAAAGAACTTCATAATCTTTTATGTGATAAATACCATATGTAATATATATTTTTGGGTCCAGACAGTAACTTTAAAGATTTCCTAGATACCAGAATTATAATCGTTAATAGCCGGTGGTGATCTTGCAAATAATGGCCATTCAAACAATATTCAAGTTACATGTATTTCAAAAGAAGAATTACTTTAAATATTTACGTTTGTGTATGCCAAATAGCTTCCATGGCCAAGATTTTGAGTCAACTACTTTACAAGCATTTGAAGAAACAGTCGGCCATTTTTCAAAACGGTCACCAAGGGGCGCTGATGACTTGGGTTTATATCTAAAATAATCAGATGTTCTGTATGTCTGTGTCATGCTTTTAACCCAAAGTGCAGCCGCCCCACTATATATGTATGTGTACCACTGCATCTTGCTAGATTATGAAGTTCTTTGTGTTTTCCGTTCGGTCTTTCGTGCTACACACAGAATTTGATTTTATGTTCCAAAATCATGTATTATCTCTTATTCGAAAGAGTAAAATGTATATAATTTATTTCCCTTTTATAGCAGACCTTCAACGCCAATATCAACTCCCAAAACCACCGCCATATTCGGAGGCTCCACCTGCCTATGACACATTATCAGTAATTGATCTTCATGAAAGTGGTTTAACCGGAAGTACCACGATTACCTCCCCTCCTTCCCCTCAACCATCAACATCTCGACCGACAAGTTATAAAACACGTCAATGTTCCCCGCATCCAAGCACATCCAGTGGAACGAGGAGAAATAATATAGTTGATAGTAACAGGCGCGTTCATATATCTTCAAATCAACACAGGAAAGAAGAAAACAGTCGACCAGAATCACTTAAACATAGTGATCATAGTGTTACTAGACAAGAAGCTCCCCCGAGGTCGAAATTACCTCGTCGCGTGCAAAAGGTTTCTCCATCAAATGAAAAAGAACAACCTGTTTTTAACTCTGTCTCTGACGAGGAGTCAACTAAATTTACTCGCGTGAAGGATGATCGTAAAGATTTACTTCCGGGCGAGTTACCGCTCCAGGAATCACCGCCGCCCAGAAATCATGCCGCTGCAGAAAGAAGTGCACAGAGAAAGGCAGCATTGCAAAGACTTCAAAAACGTTTTCAGGATATGGAGGAAAATGAGCCATGACATTTATTCACTTTATAAGAGGTGGCCATAGATCTGCAATGGGCACACGTATTTTGATTGGATATACCTAACGAATCATGATACTGTGCTGAATGAAACTTAGAGTATGTCACTCTACTTCAAGAGTTTCGGAAGAAGCAGCGTTAAAAATAATCAATCCATTATTAAATTGTGATCATGGACTATCAAGTGATCGTGGGAATTATACAATAGAGCCTTTAACTCCAAGTCAGTGCATGCTTGTATCTGCACTGAAATCATTCAAGCATTTTCAGGATCATGATTTTAATTTAATGTTAGTTGGGTTACTTTAATTCCTTTAGAACTTGTAGTAAGCAGGGTACAATTATTCTCATGATATAAAACTGTTTATTGTTTTACCGTTTGAATTAAATTCATGTTTTTATATGCTAGTCAATTAGTTTTGTATAAAGTTATGCAAATGTCTGATATACAATAATGTTGAAAATTCATATCAATGCATTTACATTAATTGCTTTCAAATTATACTATTCAAAATTTGCTATGGATCACTTCATGAAATCTCATTTACTTGTGTATTTGATAGATTTGCTTTTGATGATTGCCATTTAGAGCTGTTAATTACATTATATCCAAGAACAAGTTTTTGAATGGGGGCTATATTGGGAACTTACAGTGTTGTTCCGTTGCGTCCTGTCAATATTCCTTTTTGTTTTTTTTTTTTTTCAAAATAGATTTATCTTTAAAATCAATTCACAGAAATGATTTATAATCACATGCAATATTCATTAGGACCCGACGGAATTGTGACCTTCACCTTCATGCGATATCATGGTAATCTTTTCATTAATCTGAAATGAGCCATAGTAATGTAGCGGGGTAATTCATCATCATCTGTGAGTGCGCTCAGCTGGTTTATTTGGTTGTTTTGGACAAAAGTCATATAAGTTGCTTTGTCAATCATTATAATAAATTATTCGAATGTTCTGATATACAATGAACAATAAGTGATCCTTAACAAATTTTTAGTAGTATATTTGACTTTCTAAAAGCAAATTCAAATTTAAACTCACACACAGCCTGGTACTAATCCTGGTTTAATTTAAACTTTATTTATTTTACATCGATTATCAAACAAGTTCTTACAAGTTATATCATTTTCGATGGCTTGGATTATGGCGTATGTGATCATTTTAGTGGGAGGAAGCCGGAGGATCCAGAGAAAATCCACGAGTCTGGACCATACCCACGCTTAAAGCAGCTCGATTACAGAATTTGGTTTAAACTGTGTAAATTGCCTCTATCTATACAGACCTACAGACACATTGTCACCCAATGCAACTTTTCTTGATTGTTAGAAATTGGATGGTTTCTCCATCACAGGAAATAGCATTACAAACGGTATTGAACCTATATTTAGAATTATACAACTATATTTAAAATTTCTTTTTTCGTGTGCCGTCATATGACTAGTCACATTCAATCTTTGCACATGCGCTCACTTCACAGACTGAACTATTTCAAAAACACTAGCGAATTCCCTACCCGGGACTGGTGAAGGCGCCAAGATGCGGAATATGTCACGTGGTACAACAAGCACCTGCGTCTGGGATACCGTATTCTATATTTAATAGGATTCCCCCGAAGTCATTTAGGGAAAACACTTCCCAAGTTTATTTGGCAGGTAACAAAAACTTCACCAACATAAACAAATGACTCGAGAGTATTATTTGTTTATTTCTATCGATTAACTGTGAACGAGCTGTGTCTAAGGGTTGCAACAGAAGGTTACATCATGGTTGGTCAAAACGATGACGGATCTCTTTTCAACAGGTATGTTAAGTTTATAACTAGAGGATAATTGTTTGTTCAATGACTGAACATAAAAAGTGATATTTTCATGAGTGGCGAAGCTAAGAGTGAAAATGCATCTTTTTATGTTCATGAATGAAATTATGCACCAATCTTTCCGCAAACAATCATTTTTTTTTCTTTTTATTTAAATGCTTTAAAGGCTCCGATAAGTTTATAACGTAGGGTCGAGTTCCAGATAATTTCACTGTTTTCCTGTTAATTTCACTGTTCAAAACGGTGCATTATCAGGATATAATCCATTGTTATTTCTAGGTAATCCATCGAAAAGCATTATGTTCATGAATTTAATAGTTTACTTGGCTTTTAATTTTGGAGGTGTTTGGAAAATTATTGCTGTTTCTGTAAATGCCTTTTCTAAGTTTAAGTTGAATTTTGACAAACAATTTTAGTAGATCTATTTAGACATTCAAATTCTCACATTATTTCCGAGAATAAGAGAGAGAGAAGAGAGATTTATGAATGACATTTCTCTTCTTTCTCCTCCATATATCTGTATTTCTTAATTGAGTATTTATTAATTATATACAATCATGCTGTACTTCTATTCCAAATGTTTTTGTTAAGATACTGGGTTACGGATTAGTAGATGTGTAGATTATCCTGGTCTTCCATATTTCTATCTTGCTGTTCTTGTTAGTAGAAATAGAGTGAGTGCGTACTTCGTCGTATAACTTTATGAAAGGTTACTGAATATGATATTTTTGTAAATAATTCATTGTATTACACATCGTGATCTCTGTGAATAAATGGTCAAAACTTCGATGGATCTGTTATATAACACTACAAGAGTGGCTGAAGCGTGATGGAAAAAGTGTGATGGACGGACAGATGATGGAAAAGTGATCCCTACGCGTCTCTTCTGCTTACAGCAGTTGGCACAAGAGAACAAGCTGACCCTGAATCGCTCACCTGAGAAATATTGTCATCATTGCTTTTTAGAACATTGCAATACTGAATTAAAAATCAACGCAGAATTAAAGCAAAATAATAGTAATTCCACACAAAAACTGCACCTGTGGTCCAAAATTTTAATGGACATAGCTATACAAGAGGGCCAAGATGGCCATGAATCGCTCTCCTGAGAAACACTGCCTTCATTGCAAATTATTGTATATTAGTCATACTGAATTCTTAAATAATGAGAAGTACAACAAGATCATCTAAATTTCTCACCAAAACTGTACCTGCCATCCAAATTTTGATGCTCATGGCTCTAATAAGTCAATTTAAAATCAAGTGACCCCAGGGGTGGGGTCAGTTTTGACACCAGGGCCATTATTTGAACTGACTTGGTTGAGGTTCACTAGTATACATCTTAACTCAAGGGTTCGTGGTTTCTGACAGGACCTTTTGAGGATTTTCCTATACAAGTCCATATAAAATCAAGTGACCCCAATTTTGACCCAAGGGCCATGATTTGAACAAACTTGGTAGTGGTTCACTAGGCCATGTTACACACCAACTATCTAAACTCTAGGCCTTGTGGTTTCTGACAAAAAGATTTTTCTAGTTTTTCCAATAAAGCTCTATGTAAAATCAAGTGACCCTTAAAGCTGGGCCAATTTTGACCCAAGGGTCATGATCTGAACAAACTTGGTAGAGGTCTACTAAGCTATATGTTACACACCAAATAACTTAACTCTAGGCCTTGTGGTTTCTGACAAGAATATTTTTCTATATAAGTCTATGTAAAATTAAGTGACCCCTGGGGTGGGGCAAATTTTGACCCCAAGGTCATGATTTGAACAAATATGGTAAATGCCACACACCAAATATCTAAGCTCTAGGCCTTGCAGTTCTGGAGAAGAAGACTTTTAAAGATTTCACTTAAAAATATATTTTTAGCTCCTGTGACCCAGATATACAACGGACCGGAACCATTTGAACAACTTTGGTAGAGATTCATGCAAGAAACATCACAGGCGGTTTTCATCAAATTTGGCCCAGTGGTTTCGGAGGAGATGTCATTTGAAATAATTGTGGATGACGGACGATGGACGGACAGCCATTGATCCTAAGAGCCCACATGAGTCACGACCTAAAGTCAAACTTGTCCACGATTTTATGGAGACAAACCAAGTTTCATGAAGATTGGGCCAAAAAATGTGGCCTCTAGAGCTTTACAAGGTTTTTCTAAGATTTGACCTCATTACCTACTTTTTAACCCACATGACCCATATTCGATCTTGTCCTAGATTTTATGGAAACAAATATTCTGACCAAATTTCATGAAGATTGGGCTAAAAATATGGCCTCTAGGGTGTAAACAAGCCAAATTGTTGACGATGCACGACTGACGATCACAAAAGCTCAACTTGAGCACGTTGTGCTAAGGTGAGCTAAAAAAGGATGGGAGATTATGTTTGTTTGTTAGGTTTAACGTCCCGCCGACATTATTTTCCGTCATTTGAGACCATGTCTACTTGTGATAGATATAGTGCTGCCACACGTGCAGTATACATGCAGTATCACATCATAGACATGTGGTATGATACCACACCCAGTCACATTATCCTGACACCGAGCCAACCAGTCCTGAAACTACCCTTTAATGCTTAGCTTCAAATAAAGGAGCTATACCAGTATCATTTTTTAAGACTTTAGCGTGTCGCAGCGGAATCAAACCCATGACCTTCCGATTCTGGGGTAGACATTATAACTACTCGGCCATCAAGACCAGCTAGATGGCGGATTAACCAAGTGATTACATGTAAAACATTTCTCATGACACAAACTTATTGTACACATATTGGCACTTTAGAAATCCAAAAATGAGCTGAGTGAACAAAATGCTGTAAGAAATTTTACTCACTCCGTAATGAATTTAAATACAGACATCAAAAATGAATTTTAACAATTTGTCAACATAACAGTAACAGGTTTGGTGTAAATGAACATGTTTTAATATTAATATCACATATAGTACGACAAGAAACACACCACTATCATTCATTTCCAGCAAAAAAAAAGATATTTTAAATTTAATTCTAGGAATCGAACTAAATAACTAACTCAAAATCACAAACATATTGACATATGTAATTCACTTATTGTTATAATGAAGTATAATATTTACTGTACAATATGAGGCAAAACAATCTGAGCTCAAATTAAAGAAAAAACTCATGAATATTTGGTAAAAAGAATTAACACTGGGGAATAAACTGCGAGTACAAACTATTCTGTATAAAATGGAACTATCTTTTTTCAATAAAGATACATAA
The DNA here is from genome assembly GCA_021229015.1 of Solen grandis. Taxonomy (NCBI): domain Eukaryota; kingdom Metazoa; phylum Mollusca; class Bivalvia; order Adapedonta; family Solenidae; genus Solen; species Solen grandis. Next base: position 2,023,415 of record CM037783.1, read on the forward strand.
AGAAAAGCAGCTATGCCCTTGGCTACCATAATTTTTTTACATATCCAAAATTAAAGTAACAATCGTGGAAGAGGGGTTCCCATGGACTATCTGTGCCAAATTATTTTGACATCAAGCCAGTAGTTTGGACAAGAATATTTTATAAGTTTTCAACTCTGGTCATCAGTTAAGGACAAGAGGACTTTTTTTATTTTTTTACTCTAGACATATATGGAAATCTAGCCCTACCCCTAGCCAAAGGAACTGGCACGAGAAATGGGTCATAAATCATTATATATTATAACAAAGGGTCATACTATTCCTGATTAACCTAAATTCATACTTTCCTAGGAAAAATGCCAATAGCTGTTTGTCTGATTTGTTGGATTTACACTGAAATGTTCTACCTACAGTATTTCAGTCATTTGGAGACTTTGTCTACTTCAGATATAATGCTGCAGTATCAGGTCATAGGCATATGGCATGATACTGCACCCAGTCACATAACCTAATAAATTGTACTGGGCCAACCGGTCCTGAAACTACCTTTATATCAATCAGAAGAAATTTTATGGCCCACCTTGCGGCCATATTTTTCAACAGATTCATGAAATTTTAAAAATATTAGTAGAGTGTGAGCCAAGGAACATATATGCCAAAGAACTTTGAATTCCAGCCAGTACTATTAGAAAGTTTTTTTTCAAATCAGTACTATATACATATAAGGGTTCAGTCCCTTGGTGCTCATGTTTTTAAGCAGATCAAAAAATATTTTAAAATTATGGTAGAGAATGAGCCAAAGCAGAGACCTATTAAACAAAGCTGGCAACTATTTTAAATCTCACAAAAACATGTAACAAATTGTCAAATTCTAGCAAAGTCTCATTTTCAGATTTTTTATTTTCTATTGAAGATATGTGAAAGTAAATTGTATTCTACAAGAGAACATTACAATACACATGTACCATTAAAAATACCTTTATATGTTTTAAAATAAGTCAAGAAAAAAAGGTTTTAAATAACATAGGAAAGTATCTGCATGATGATAACTATGAAAAATGTGTTGCTTTTCTGCTACACTGGTTGAATTTAAATCACAAGTTTAAAGAACAAGTAACTGGTGTTGCAGACAACACAAGAGTCCCCTACCGGTGAGGTACATAATATTCCCATTACCAAAGCAACCATAATTTTGGTCTGAAGAAAAAGAAAAAAAATAAGAACACTGCATGTGGTGTTAATGTTTGATGGTAACGGGCAACCACTATCATTATAACTTTAAAGGGGGCATAACTTCTAAAAGAATCGCTTTTAGGATAATGTCCCTTGTCTTATGAAGAAGAATGTCAGCGTGCATAATCTCTATTATCACAGTATATTGCTTTATTTGTAATATTTTAAGTCTATTTGTTGTCATAGCAACCAGATTTTTCAACCTTGGAAGAAACAAAAAAAAAAAGACATGCATAATCTCCATACAGCCATCTATCCATATTTCAAGTTTCATAAAAATATGTTCAGTATTTTTTTGAGTTATCAAGGGATCCAGTTTTTGCGGATGGACGGACTGATGGACGGACGGAGGGAAAACCTATAGTCACCTCCGGTTACACCGGTAGGGGACTAATTAAAAATAAACTGAAAATAATTCCATGTAGGAGAGAATTGAATTTTGCAATATGGTTACATTTTCCGCTGTGTTTTTACATACTTTTTTGAAAGGTTGCAATATTCAATAATCTGCTGTGTGCCTAAACAATCTTTTCCACTGGATTTCCTATTTTTGTTGAATATGTCTCTGGCCAAGGAAGATCTGTTAAAAATACTTTGAAATCCAGCCAGTACTTTTGGATAAGAAGATTTTTCAATTATATATTATTTGATTATTAAACCGAAAATGGGCTCCATCCCCTATTGGCCATTTTCTTAATGGACCTTAAAAGAATTAATTACGGTAGTTAGTGAGCCAAAACATCTGTGTAAACATATCTAAATTCAGCCAGGACTTTTGGTCAAGAAGATTTTCTTCCTATCTGTTGCCATGATAACCAGATTTTTGTATGGAATTTAATTCTTAGAACAACTCTGAAAGGGGACCACCCAAAGAACATTCCTGTAAAGTTTTATGAAATTAGTCCCATAGTTAAAGAGATGTTGATGCTGATGACAGACACCGGACATTCATCGGTCACAGTGGCTCATCTTTGAGCATGCTGTACTCAGGTGAGCTAAAAACAGGTTTAATGACCTTTCATGGATATAAGGTCAAGTGGCAATAATAAACTGAAACTCTTCACTTCTGTACCTCTGTACATTATTTCTTTAATTTGATATATTCTGGACAGGATCCATATGAAGATGGGACATAGGACACAACCTATAGGAACTAATCTATCTAATGAAGGTTGGTATCTTTTCCTACCAGAAGGACAAGGATGATGAACATGATTTCTGTAAATTAGATTTATGCTTCTTGAGGTCATCTGTTAGTCCTTACAAAACAGCTTGTAATTCAAAGTCAGCCACAGAATGAAAACTGTTTCAATGTAAAGATAGTCTCCTTCTGCTGGAAACAGATCTAAGGGACAGGATTCGAGAAGCATAACTTCCACACAGTCATAAAAATGAAAAATCATTTCTTTTAGCTGAAATTCCTATTCCAGGTATCAAACTATGTTTTAAACCTTTATCTTGCTTATTATGAAGAAAGGAAAACACTATTGTGTGTGCAAACATCTGTTCTATGGCTTTAGGTGTAAAGTTATCCTCATCCGATGATTCAGAAGGTTCTCCAGGTTCAGAATGTACTGTTGGAACATCTTGGTCACCAGGTTCAGAATGTACTGTTGGAACATCTTGGTATCCAGGTTCAGAATGTACTGTTGGAACATCTTGATCTCCAGGTTAAGAATGTACTGTTGGAACATCTTGGTCACCAGGTTCAGAATGTACTGTTGGAACATCTTGATCACCAGGTTCAGAAGTACTGTTGGAACATCTTGGTCACCAGGTTCAGACACAGTACATGACACCTCTCTGTTGATAATGATATCAACCTGACCATGCCAACTCTCGGTACAACCTGAAACGAAACATTACAAATTAAATATGTTCACAGGACAGGGACACAGGAGAGGTTTTAGGTGATAAAAATGTCATAATTTACCTTCACCCTAAAAGTATGGTAGTTCTAAGTAAAATAACCAAGGGGGCCTGGCAAATGGATTGGATGGAAGCAGAAGCTGTAAGGAGCCTGGAGATATGGAGAGAAGTAAGTACTGTCACAATGAGTTGTAAGCAATTGAAATGAAAATGGTCGAGGGTAAACAAGATGTTTTCCAAACTCCCCCATTGCACAATCATTCACAGGAAATCATGCATGATGAATTTGGACATAAGAATAAAGTAGTGACCCAGAAAAATAGCATATCTGCCCACAGGTTCATCTCCTGTGAAGTTTGAAGACTTTGGACAAAGGATTTTTAGATATTCAGCAGAAATGAATTTGAATTTCACAGCAAATTTGACCTTTGACCAGGTAACCAAAAAACAAACCAGTATGGGTCATTTGTTAGCCATGTTTTCTAATGAATCAAGATCACGATCATTTGGAAAAAAAAGAAGACTTTGTAGAAGATCACAAAAGAATGTCCAATCAGTAGTTTTGGATAAAAAGTTTTTCAAGCTTTCACTAGCCACACTTTTTACGACATCCAGATAATTAGAACAATCTTGGCAGATGGGCACCCAAGACCATTTTGCCAAAGTGTTTTAAAATCCAGATTTTTAAAAAAATTCTCTATAGCATATATAGGGAAAACAAGATATAGGTGGCCATTTCTTTTTGCAGGCCGCAATGCCGATGCAGATGCTTATCCGATTGTTTTTGTCATTGTAAAATAATAATCTTGTCCCACTAATCTTTTTTTTGTACAGATGATGCATGTCTAAGCTGGACACTAAAGTGAAGTAAAGAGGGCCAAGATGGACCTGAAGTTGCTCACCTGAGAAACATTGCCTTGATTGCTTGTAAAAGTTACTATTTTGTAGCATAGTCATACTCAATACATTATCCATACAGAAATACAGCAAGGTAATTTCAATTCTACACATAATACAGTACTTTTGGGCCAAATTTGAAGGAAATAGCTTAAAAATACAAAAGTAGGTCACTGGGTCATGGTCAAGGTCATCCAAAGTTAAATTTCACAAACAAAGGTGTATCTGTGCTCCAAACAAAAATTGGAGGTTATAGCTCCCTATATAAGTGAAGTCTATGTAAAAACAAAAGAACATTGGGCGTGGCCAATTTTCACTCAAGGGCAATGATCTGTACAACTTGGTAAAGGACCACTAGACAATGACACACACCAAATATCTAATATCAAGGCCTTGTTGTTTCAATCTTTTATATGAGTTTCACTGTTTGTATATATCAAGTGACTTCTTGGTCCAACAGATGGACTGAAAAACCAACAGAGTGATTCCAATATACCCCCTCAAACATTCGTTTGCAGTGGTATAACAATTTGATTAATTTTGAAAAGGGGTCTCATGAGGATTAATCCTGTGAAGTTTGGTCAAAATCCATACAGCAGTTTAAGAGGAAATGATGCTTTAAGGGATTGGTAAATGATGGATGCACGCATGGACGCTGGACACATGGCCATCCCGATAGCTCACCATGAGAATGTTATGTTGTGCTCAGGTGAGCTAAAATAAAAATAAACACATAATTTTTACTTTCACTTACCATAGGAAGTATCATCAATTTTTATCATTCATTACATGCTGATTTGGGCAACACTGTCCAAGCTTGATACCAGGGTATGAGTCTATGTAGATGGTTTTAGAAGGTGCTAGTGGTATCATCAAATGTTCAGCAAATCTGAGGGATAATATCCATTCCTTTTCCCTTTTTCTATGCCCTCCAATAAGATGGAATGATCTACAAATTTAAAGATAATTTATCCCTCAATTTATTTTAACTAGACCTATGATTGAAGGTTATTTGTATCCCAACCAGAAAAGATCTTAATATTTTGCACTATGCTAGAATGAATTATGCTTATAAATGTTATTTTTGTTTGTTTATTTTAAAACTTATGAGCTAAACATACATACCAGGGTCATGCAAATTCTTTACAGGGATTATTTTTCAGTATTTTGGGAATATGACCTATACCTCTCCAAGTCATATAAGCTATATATATATATATATATATATATATATATATATATGGGGATGGGGGTCCCATATAAAGTAAAAATCACAGGTGTAAAATATAGCTATAAAGTTGACTTTCTGAAAAGTTGGAAAAAATGTTTCTCCCTTAACAAAAATCAATATTTTGCAAAATTGGGATACGCTATTCGCTTTTCCTTTACACCAAGATTAGATCTTTATGTTATAAACATTCTGTGTAATCAGCATCAAAATATTTAGAATTAGATTTTTGAGGAAATTAGAGAAAATATTCATATAACACTATATATCTCATATGCTGAAAAAGTATATATAAAGTAAATCAAAATAACTTAATGAAAATTTATTTTTCAGTTTTGTAACTGCATTGTGTATTACATAGTAAATATTTAGTATATGTTTTTAATTTGTTTAATGTTTTACCGCAACTTTATCAGGGCTTTTTTCATGCTTTTTGGAAAAAGGCCCCTGCCAAATTTGGGAATTTTTTTATCAGTAAAATTGGAAAATTGGGGAAAAAATAATATTCGAATCGATGAAATAGGGAATTTTGACCAATTGAAATACATACAATAGTTCACTTTATA
>CM037783.1:2029286-2078801 GCA_021229015.1 Solen grandis
TACCACAACAATGAAACACAACCACTCTTTCTCTCACAACCGGGTTTCTTCTTGTTCAGCCCTTACCACAACCGTGAGCCACAATTACTATGCATTTCACTACTGGGGTAGTACTACTTGACCATCCCCTACAACTACCGTGAACCACAATGACTCTGTCACTCACAGTCGGATTTCTACTTGTTCAACCCATACCACAACCATGAACACATTCACTCGTTCTTAATTACCACAACTGTGAACCTCAATCAATAGTTTACTAATTGCTGGAGGTTCTACTAGTTTAACCTATACCACAATCGTAAACTACATTCAGTCTTTCTCTCATTGCTGGAGGTTATACTTGTTTAACCTATACCGCAACCGTGACCCACAATCAATCTGCCCCTTATTGCTGGTGGTTTCACTTGTCAAAAATAGAATATAAGCGTTTAAGCTACTCTGTCACTTACTGATATTATATTACCTATAATATTCAACCTCCATCAATCTGTGGGATCTATTTGTCCAACCCATGACATAATTGTGAACTACCATCACCGTGTCCCTTACTGCTGGGAGTTTTACATATCATAAGCGTAAACAACAATCAATATGTCCTCACTGCTGTGGGTTTGCGTCCCGATCTTGATACTGTGAGAAAAAAAAACGTCCAGCTGACATGCGGTCGGGTTAACCCGGAAATACTGTATGTGCAGATCCCGATCTCCCTCCACTTCTTATTAGTTTAACGTCGCTGTAGAGAGCCAAACTAAACTATTGGCACAGGCGGATTCAAGATGGGGGAGGGGGCGTACCCAGCGCGCTCCCTCTCTAAATTCCCCGAACATATATAAATGTAGACACCTTCCACCCCTCAACCAATAAAAGAAACACACACACACACACATGCACTATTTTACACCTTTAAATCAAAAGATCCCCATTCAACCAGAACTATATCCTTTTCATGGCTCCCTTATTCCAATAACATGTATTCCTTGAATCAGCTCTGATAGGGCCACATTCACTATACCTAAGGAACAGTATTAGTGCATATTCTAATTACTATCATTGGGCATTTTCATGCATATATTTAAATAAATAATAAAATATAATTAAAATATAAAATAATAATTAAATATATTTAAATATATATATATATATACAGTGGAACCTCTAAAAACCGCACGGTGCTCGGACCAGCTAAAATGTCCGGTTTTCAGAGGTGTGCGGTTTACAGAGGTTTTTGCTCTTTCAGCGCTTATTTTGCTTTATGTATGGGATTGATGTATATTCTTCAAATGTTATGTGTATGGTATTAATTGTATGTGAAGTGAAATGTTCATTTCTTATTAATGAGTTAATTACAAGATAAGTACATGTTAACCAAATAGAAGGAGATTGGGAATCAAGCTCAAAACAATGTATAACTGTACATTATATTTTATTGGTACATGTACTAAATTCATCAGATATTTATTCAAAAACATCTTTTAATGAAATCAAATGATAAGTATCACCTTTAACTTGCACACTTAATTTATATCTACATTGTATTATGCAACTTTCTAAAAGGCACCTGTAATCTTCACACCTTATTGTTTCACACGGCAAGCGCAGGTAAGTTTGTTGAATAAGTTGCCCTTTTAGAGATATGACAAGGAAGTTAAAGAACCCTGAATATATCTCAGTCGTCATATTTACTCAATTAAAGTTTATCACAAAATGCATTCCACATAATTAACATCAGAGAGAGCCGATTTATTTAACTTCATTTTGTCCGGTAACCATCAAACATTTATGAAGGAAACGAAATGATGTGTTAGTTGACAATTTTCTTTTAAATTAATCTCTGATTTAATTATCATACATTTCTGATGCTCATTAAGTTTGATTAACACTATTATTACAGTATTCTGTAATTGATCAATCCAGTCATTGTAAACAAGCACCGCTAATTGTATTTTTCATACATAGTGTATAAAATTGTAACACTGATTAATGTCAATCCATATTATGGCCATAAACACATAATTACAGTACAGAATTTCAAATTAATCATGCGTTTTTTTTTTCTCGGACAGAAAATTGTGTGCGGTTTACAAGGTTAAAATAGGCACAATTTATCTAAATATCCCAAAATTTTCGTGCGGTATTCGGAATTCGGAGGGTCCGGTTTAGAGAGTATTTTTCAATATGAAATATATAGGGGAAAAATCGGGACTTTTGAAATCGTGCGGTTTAGAGAGTATTCCGGTTTTCAGAGGGTGCGGTTTTTAGAGGTTCCACTGTATATATATATATATATATTTATATATATATATATATATATATATATATTATATGCAGTATATAGTTTGCAACTTTAGACTGATTGACCAGAGTGGGTTAAAAATCTTACGCTTGCAGTTCTTTTGGCTACACAAATGCGTTAGCATTGTTTGGTTTCCCATATCTTGTTGCTTCTTTGGAATTAAAAAAGGCATAGAGTATGTTTTTATATCGCTTTCTCTCGCGATAACTATTGCATTAGTATGCATTAACAACGTTCGTATGCGAAGGCGGTAGTTATCTCGTGAGATTGTTTGTTTGTTTGTTGGGTTTAACGTCCCACCGATAGTGTTTCAGTCGTTTTGGAGACGATGTCTACTTGAGACAGATATAGTGCTGCCACACTGCAGTATCACGCCGTAGACATGTGGCATGGTACCACACCCGGTCACATTATCCTGACACCTAACAAACCAGTCCTGCAACTACCTTTATATGCTGAGCGCCAAGCAAGGGAGCTATAACAGTACCATTTTTTATGACTTTCATCGCGTGTGAATACGTTGTAAAATATCTTCAATGTCCCTTTTTCACCATATGTTGCTTATATTTTTCGATACATACTTCGTCACCCGTTACTTAATTTACAAATGTAAGCCGGTGACACCGGTTCTGTAGCAGTGACCTCTGGATTAAAGTACAAGGTTCGGAATATCCGCCAGTAATTTCTGTTTGCCTTTTAGCAATATTATCTTTAGTTGTTGTATTTGAAGAATTTATTCCTATGTTTAATTCTTGTATGCATATGTTCCTTCTCCAAACATATAAACTAATACGAACGTTTTCATTTTTAAATATAATTCAAAAGTCAAAGATAAACCTGTGAAAACTACAATATAAGAATTTGAAAAATACCAAAGTTATGTCCTAACGATGGCAAACTGATACATGTAGTTTAATGTTTAAGTGTATATTTTAAAATTGTAATCAGTGACCTCAATGGCTCAGTCACGGCAAGCCTACTAGTAAAGAATTATTTTTTTGGCAACCGCGGTGTGGGTATTTCTTCTTATGTCCCAATATGTCCCAATTTGAACCGTTCACTGGGTGATATGTTGAATACCGGCCTTTCATTATGATCTGAGAACAAGAAGGTTTCGTATGACTGACTTTGAAAGGTTAAGTGTAAAGTGATTTATTTCGCACCTTTTAACAAATGCATGCATTGAACGTGTGCAGTCAGGCAATCTGTTTACATAGGTTTAAAGTTAAAACGTTGTCATTTTGAATACCAAGACTTGGCATTGCACTTACTTTTTAACGTGATTAATATCATGCAAATGATCTAGACAACTGTATGCAATTTGTGAAGATTAAAGCTATAAGTAAGTTTTTATTTGAATTTTATTATCTAAATCACGTGAGCCTACTTTACCACATAATCTGGTACATAGATATTAGACTAATATACGTATAAATTGGTTTAAACACCTGACAGATTAGTATGACATAAATAGCGCAATATACGTAACATCGTATTCGATAAATACAAAAGATCAAGGTCTAACAACTTTCATTGTACATGTGACAATTATATTAATTTCTATGAGAGCATTGAAAAGGTCATTTGAATTGGGCAGATTTCCGTATTTTGTGTGCTTCGTAAATATATTTAGTTAAATTGATAATATTTCTTTTCGATGGCTCAAACTTTTGTACATTTCATACATTCTTGGTCTAGTGATTTAAGTTTTCTTGATAAACATTTTCCTAAAATCAGTATACAATTGGCATTTCATAATAATATGGAACTTATCTTCGATTACATACTTATCGGAAGATGTGCATTTACTTTCATTTCTTCCTCAAGCATATAGTCTCGTTTTCACACTTAGGTAATTTCCTGAAGTATTCGTATAATATATATACATGTATAGTAAAACGTAACTTAACTGGATATCATTACATGGAATTCATGCTTGAACGAAATTATATTTTAATCCTCTACGAACCCAGAGTGGGGTTGATCACCCGCGTATTCAAATGAAACGTATTGATAACTGGATGCCTTTTATTGCAAGTACTTTTCTTTACTTATCTGTCTGTTCCTAATTTGTTAATAATATTTATTCATGGCGATTACCTGTTATTAGTAATCTATCAGCATGGGATAATATTAATCTCAAGTCTATACAACAGAATTTTGACGATCAATAGTTTGTGCATATTCACTTACATCTAGGGATATTCTATAATCATAACATCTGAAAAGAGATAGCTATGTAGGAGCACATTTGCCTTGGAGCACATTTGTCTTACGTAAGACCGTTGCGGTCGCATTTAACTCACATGAAACAAATGAGACCTCAAATGTCTAACCAAAAAACACATTTTGTGTGACAAATGTGCTCATGTACTTTTTTTATGAAATACAAGCACATTTGTCACATATTTTTCCACGGCAGAAAAAATCTTAGGATCGAGGTTCGCCGTTTTACCTCATGTCAAGTGTAATCACCACTATGTGTGATAATGAATTTTTATATAAAATCTTAAACCTAAAAACTGCAGTGTTACTATTAATTCCAATATCTCATTTTAAAAAAAAATTGATTGGCTGAACCTTAATATGTACACTGAAATATACGGAATCCCGTTAGTGTCATATGGACTATCGTGCCTCAAATCCTTAGGATGAGACACTAGAATCGGGCGAGACCCGATATTCCGACGAGACACTACGCGAGACATGATATTGTAACACGAGATCTTGCACTGTCGAAGTATCCCATACCATGAGATCCTATACCTTGGGATTTCGCGGTAGAATATCGTGTCTCGCTTCGTATTTTGCCGGAATCTCGCGTATCGCTTCGTTACTCGCGGTAAAATATCGCGCTTCGCCGTATTCTCATCGAGGCACAAAATGCGAAGCGAGACGTGAGATTCCGATGAGATGCGAAGCAATACACGATATTGTATCGTTCATATATGGCCTAATTTTCGTGTGTCGCAGTAGATGTTCAAACCACGAGACACAAAGCTAGAATCGGGCGAGACACAAAGCGAGGTACGATACTATGTCGTTCAAATATATCCCGATTCTGCAGTGCGCAAATCGGTGCTGTTCAACCTTAATCGATTAGACGGCATTAAAGTAATTTTCACTGCATATGCATGTATCAGTGGCGGTCATGTTTACACGAAAAACTAAATAGAAAACGGTTACAACGTGTTAAAATAACGGTACACCGGTAGAGGCAACATGCGAGAATCGTGCCTCGCACTGTGTCGCGAGAATCGGGCGAGAAACGAAGCGAGGCACGATGTTATGTCGCTCAAACATCGCCCGATTGTCGTGACACAAAGCGAGGCACGATATTAGGTCTGAAGGTTTGAACATCTACTGTGAGAATCAGGCGATAATTGAATGATACAATATCGTGACTCGCTTTGCTTCTCACCTGAATCTAGCGTCTCACTTCGCATCCAGTGTGTCAACGCGAAACATGAAAATCCTTTGAGAAGAGCAGACACAAAGCGATGCGCGATATTTTACAGAGAGACACGAAAAGCGAGATTCCGGCAAAACATGAAGGGAGGCACGATATTCTACCGCGAAATCTCGTGGTATTGGATACTGCGACAGATCTCGTGTTACAATATCGTGCCTCGCTTCGTGTTTCGTCGGAATGTCGCATCTCGCCCGATTCTGCGAGGCCATTTTTTTATAATAATGGCATTATCCGGATTGTTTTTGGAACTCATGCATGTTGTAAGTGCTTCTTCAATGGCGGATCTGAGAGCAGCAATTCTCGGAAAATGGCGATATTGTGTGTGTGTGTATGTGTGTGTGTTTTGTTTTTTTTCTGATGGAAACAAAATAGATGTGAAAAGGTGTACTCATTTTCTTCCTTAGATCGTTTAGGGGCCTCCGTGACCGAGTGATTAAGGTCGCTGACCTAAAATAAAAACACTTGCTCCTAACCGCTATAGATTCGACCCTCACACGGGGCATCGAACTAAAATAAAGAATAAAAAGGTGAAGAACTGATGAGAAAAGTAAGTGAACTATTAGATAAAACTAGCATTATAATAAACCGAATATAAAGGGCTGACAGCGGTTTCTAAATCGCGAAGACCTCAAGTGGAGACTCTATTCTATTCAATTAAGTGATTTAGAATACATCTCTAAGTAGGTCTGTTATCGCAGATAATTTTCAGGTTGATATGTGGACAGACAGACGGACAGAGAGACAGACAGGCAGCTAATTCTATATCTGCCTTTACGGACAATTACAATGTACTACGCAGAAACAGTTTTTCTTTTAATAAGAATTTTAGTAGGATATGATAGAATGTGAGACAAATGTGCTTCGAGTGTCCTTCCTAATGTATGTCGAATATATCTGTCTCATTTCCAATTTGTCGCAAATATGAATGTTTACGAGTACATCGGTCACACCTCGTGAGACAAATGTACTCCGAGACAAATGTGCTCCTACATAACTATAATCTGATAAATGCGTTTTAAAGTAAGACATACTTAATTTCAGCAGGTTTGTGTAACCTACTGATATGGCATAATCAAACTTCTATAATGTCCAGATTACTCCTCGACCTCTTAAAAATTTCTCGTGCAAATGGCTAAGTGGGTTTATTCAGCAGTTTGGAATCATGGGAAGGATGGGAGAGGGAAAGTTGGGAGAAATTTATTTTTGAACTAAGTGACCACTCACTCAAAGAACTGGTTTATCACCCCACCATTCACGCCTTAACAATGATTTGCATGATATGCATGAGTGGTCATCAGTGAAATTGACGGCTGCCACAAATAATAGTTGAAACATATTAGTGAAATCTTATATCTTTAAAGGGGGAAGGAGCGGGGCGGGGGGGGAGCAAAGCGAAAGCGAGCGGGCTTCTTCTTCACCATTAATATTTCACTTAATGTTCTAGTTACTTACTTTGGATATAACCTACATTTTCACTGGACGATATGCGCGTCTGTGTGTAATGCTTCTATCAGTAATTTGAATCTGCATGTCTATTTCAATAATTTCAAATTTAAATTTTACTCTTTTTCATGAAGAACGTTCTATTTTAGCTCTGAACCATGAAGAACGTTCTATTTTGTTAAGAATGATCTATGATCTGCGCGTGCGTAGAAAACCACGCCTAACTTTTAATGATTTTTAATGTCGCCAGTATTTTCAAAACACTCGTTAATTTCCGGATATGTTCGTTCGTTTTCGCGTGCAGAAGTAAAATGAATTATGTTTATTTTGAACACTGCAAGTGCAATAGACTAATAAATAGATCTCATATGTTATGTAATTTTGCATAAACGCAACTAATGCACAGACAAAGCGTAGGGCTCCAGTATGAAGCTGAACACCCTTGCAAGGTGTGATCGTCCGTTTTGCTATAAAATTATCTATTTACCACCAGTCCTTTGCGTGATTGACAGGTACATTTTCATCGGAGGCTATTACGGACCAAGTAACGAATGCTGAGCCTCCCACCATTGCATATATATACGTGATATTTACGTGACATGACAGATTCTGGCAAAAGGTGGGAGGGGTCAACACTAAGTAGGTGAATCTTTGAATCATTGGTCGCTCGCTACGCTCGCTCCATCCGGATTCAAAATCATGAAAAACTTTCTCCACAGGCCCTAACCTAAACATGGAGGCACAATTTGATTTTGCCTGAAACTATAACTATTATGTTTGTTTGTTGTGTTTAACATAATTTCAGTATTTTCACTCATTTGGAGACTTAGTCTACTTAAGATAGATATAGTTCTGTCATGCTGCAGTATCATGCAGTAGACATGTGGAATGATACCACACCCAGTCACATTCTCATGGCACCAGGCCAACCAGTCCTGGAACTACTCTTATATGCCGAGCCCGTAAGCAAGTACAATTTTTTACGACTTATGTCGCGGCCGGGAATAGAACCCACACTATAACAATTTAAGTGAATACCTGTAAAAGGTGATGGAACGATTAACTGATCATTTAAATTTACATATATGAAATGTGATTTTTAGAGAGAGTGAGAGATGTATGTTTATTTGCGTGTTTGAGAAAATCTATTCTTACAGAAGGTGTCAAAATATATTTGAAATAGGTCTAATCGTTGAAAAATTAAAAATCTGCAGTGGAAACCGTGAAATAAATATCTGTCTTGTTTTGCTGTTTATCTCCCCGTTTTACACAATACGTTTTCAAATAACTACCAAAGCTACTTATTCCTGTGGGCGGAGCCAAAGGAAGCGCGATAAAATGTCACGTGATTTTTATTAAGTCGAAATTCTTAATGATTAAATGCAGCTTTTAAGGACGTTTGATATAGATTGCTACATTTTCTATATACTTTTTAGACAATGAAAGAAAACTTTAACTGTTTCATAGAATTTTTAAACTGTGTATGCTTGTAGAGAATAATAAAAGAAACATTTTATGGGGAAAATGGGGATCAGCTTCTTACGTTTTGAGTTATCTGTCCCTGAATGTGATATTTTGGCACTTTTGGGTCATTTTCAAGGGCAGATAACTCAACATTTTGTTATGTTATCTACTTTCAAAAATCTAAATCAAAGGCTAAACGCCTTTATTTTTTTCATAACCATATCATTTTTAAGGTAAATAGACTAAATCAGACTTTAAGCTAAAGAGCTAAATAGGCTAAACAGCATTGTTAGTTTAAAATGGCTAAATGTACTACCTTGACTGATTGCTCTAGTCTTTATACTACACAATGTCAGGCTAAATAGACTTAACTTGTTAAAAAGTGTAGCCTCTTCATTAAAGGTGTTTCGTACAGTAACAGTATTTTACTACATAGACAAAGAAGGAAAGTCTATCCTTGAAGATGACAGAAAAGAGCAAATATTAACTTTCAGGACAGATAACTAACAAAATAGAATGAGAACCCCCATTTTTTCTATAAACTTGTTTCTAGTGTGATTCTCTATAAACATGCAAATTTTGAGAACATTCTCTGCGCTAGTTTTGTCAATAAAGTAAAAGAAAACATCTGTTACTGTAAGGAAACCCCTTTAACAACACAATTGGTATGCTTTACCAGCCAGCTACATGGGCGTTTAAACATAGCCTTTTAGTTCTTGAAAATATTACGTCGAATATAATGACAAATAACGGTCTCTTTTTACTTACAGCCAGCTACATGATTATACACATAGCCTCTTTTAGGCTAAATCGCCGTCATTTATTTCATAATTTTTGCCTTATTAAATAAATGTATATAGGCTGAACAAGTGTTTAAGTTTAAGTGGCTTAAATAGGATACATTTGTTAATTAAAACAGAATGTTTTTGTTAAATAGGCTATACTGGCTTTATTGAATGCAGTAGCTTATGTCCTACATGGGCTAATAGGGCTAAACATAATAAAAGTTTGGTAGTTAGTTAAGTTTGCCTTTGTAGCAATAGGCCAATACTTACCTTATTTAGCCTATGTACTTCTAGGGAAAGTAAGACGTGTGTATGAACGGACAGCGTAACTATGGATTTAAGCTCGTTAAATTGTGCGATTGTGTTAACGTTACTGGTATCACTAGCGTATGTGACCAGTACGGTTTTCCGTAGAATATTATTGTAGACTTTGTTTATTTGATTTAATAAAAATGGCTGCTCCATACATCAGAAACAATAACAGGACACAGTAACATGCCCACTAACTAATATGAGACTTTTCTTCGCAGAACTGTTTTACATAATTATTAGTGTCAATCACCATTCAGTCAAAATGCATCCTATGTCTTTATATGAAACTCCACTTCACAACCTACTTCTCCTGACAATTTATGAATTTAATTTCACCTTGAACGATTCACCCATTGAGTCATTGACATTATATAAAATCAAAACAACGCTTCATAATATCACGTGAACATAGCTAAAGTGTTGATAAAGATGCAATGTCATGGAAGAAAAGTAGTCTGATACAGAAGAAGTCAGGCGTATTGAATTATTTTGTCTCTTGACACTTGAGTCATTCAAACTTCCCTGAGTGGTCATTGCTGGCATTAGGTTGTTGGTTAGCTTTGCCTTAGCATCACTTTTTTGTCTTTTCTGCTGTATTTTTACACGTTTTTGAAGTTTGTACAAGATACCTATTCGGAGCCACTTCAATGGCACCTATCATACCATGATACATATATTTTTCTTTTAAATAACCATTTTTATCAGAAAATACACACACACACACAAACTCCCACATCACTACAAAACACGCATGCGCAACCAAACGTGCCTTGTCGACTTCCAAAATATATATGATACCCGAGGCTGGTATCTCCATATCTTTGACTGATTGCTATTCTCACATAATTGAAAAAAAGAAAACTTCTATTAACAAGATTTTTTTCTGTTACATACCGAATAGAAAAAAAAACTAAAGACATCTGCCAGCACTTCTATTTAAGCATCGTATACGAATCTTTTTTGTTAATGTTAATGATAAATGTATTTCATTTCTGATACCAACGGAAGAAAGAAGTCACAAATATCTGAATTAGGGATGCGCGAAATACTTGATCTGATAAAGATGCACTAAAACTGACAGTAAATATTTTGCTCACTTATAAAGATACAGGTAGCTAGACAAGATGACAATGTCAAATTGTACGCGTCATTTGCCCCCTATATCTTGCACGCGTAGATGTTGTCATGTGTATTTTACAGCTTTATATATCTAGATTTAATAATATCAAGTGAATTTAAAACTGTTTATAAACCACTGTATACGTGTACTTAATGATTTTCATTTTACAAATGAATTGTTTGAGAGACAATGAAAAAAGCAGAATAGGAGAAAGCAAACACCAAAATTGATACCTCATGTCGAGATGTCCGACCTTTCCCCCATTCTGATAAATTGAAGGGAACGTACTCCTTCCCAACAACGCATGATTATTTTAACCTGCTAAAATTTAACTGTTATGGGACCAAATGTTAACTAAAAACTGTAACTATTTTTCCAACATTCTTTATTCAATAAAACCCTAACAAAAATGGCGGATATGGGCGTGACCCCGTTTTGATGGTTATATACCAGCAAAAATCACAAAATGTTTCATGGAAACCAATAAAAAGTTCGTTTATCAATAAAGCACATGTTTAACAAACTCATCTTCAATAAGCAAACAAAGCAACAGCAAAATAGTTTCTTCAAAATGTCTCTGTGACAGCAATAACTTGTATTTAAGCACACAGAAGCAAACACTCTGGGATCCGGACGTATACAGTGATCCCGTTTGTACTAAACCTTAGCTTTTAAATGTAGCACAGGCGCCGCAAAATAGCAAAATGGCACCTAAATCAGCACACACAAGCAAAAACATCCCGGGATCCGGACGTATACAGTGAGTATAGACATGGTATCCCGATTGTACTAAACCTTAATGTAATCTTAAGCTCAACTGTCACTTTAAATAAAAGCAATAAACTGTAATTTGTTTAAAACTCATGGCGTAACACAACAAATCAAGTCTATAATAACACAAGTTTGGCCGTAGCTGGTGGGTGGCCGGCCACAACTGGTACCAATGGTTGAACGGGGTGCACGCCGATCTACTGGATGACACATAACGGTAGACCGTGCGTTCCGGATTTAAGATAGTGACGAATAACCTGAAAAATATATAGGACAACGGAAAGCAAGTAGATTTGACTAGAACGGGGGCAGGGAGGGTGGGTACCAAAAATAATCAGGAGATATAGTTTACCTTGCAAACCTTTCGGAAGCGGGAAATTGAGAGGCGGTAACCTATTATTTTTCCACGTTCGTATGAAAATGGAAAATAGGGTAAAAGCACCAAAAGGACAGAAAGACGACTACTGGACGGAAAGACGACTACATCTGTCCCCAAACAACCAGCACTATTCTGATTAATAGTGCTACTTGTTTGAGAGACAATGAAAAAAGCAGAAAAGGAGAAAGCAAACACCAAAATTGATACCTCATGTCGAGATGTCCGACCTTTCCCCCATTCTGATAAATTGAAGGGAACGTACTCCTTCCCAACAACGCATGATTATTTTAACCTGCTAAAATTTAACTGTTATGGGACCAAATGTTAACTTAAAACTGTAACTATTTTTCCAACATTCTTTATTCAATAAAACCCTAACAAAAATGGCGGATATGGGCGTGACCCCGTTTTGATGGTTATATACCAGCAAAAATCACAAAATGTTTCATGGAAACCAATAAAAAGTTCGTTTATCAATAAAGCACATGTTTAACAAACTCATCTTCAATAAGCATACAAAGCAACAGCAAAATAGTTTCTTCAAAATGTCTCTGTGACAGCAATAACTTGTATTTAAGCACACACAAGCAAACACTTTGGGATCCGGACGTATACAGTGAGTATAGACATGGTATCCCGTTTGTACTAAACCTTAGTGAGCTTTTAAATGTAGCACAGGCGCCGCAAAATAGCAAAATGGCACCTAAATCAGCACACACAAGCAAAAACATCCCGGGATCCGGACGTATACAGTGAGTATAGACATGGTTTCCCGATTGTACTAAACCTTAATGTAATCTTAAGCTCAACTGTCACTTTAAATAAAAGCAATAAACTGTAATTTGTTTAAAACTCATGGCGTAACACAACAAATCAAGTCTATAATAACACAAGTTTGGCCGTAGCTGGTCGCCAAATGGGAGAGGATGGATGAGGGCCTTGGACTGAAATACAACTCTCCCACCGCCCAAAGCGGTAGCAAGGCCAAATTTACAGGGCCACGCCCAAAACATAATGCGATCTATATACAATACTGTAGCACAAGATCAAGTGAACCAGGGCTGTCTGCCATGCATGAAATGAAACAACCCGACCCTGATATTGTCTAGAAATAACACGTTGCCATCCTCAGACAGATGCACTCCGTCCTCTTTCAAATATTCCTTACCCTGCAAATTAGTGTGGCGGAGATAAAAACCGCCAAATTTTCTACTAAGCTTTGCAGCAAAAGTATTTAAGCGTTTCCTAGCAGATAAAAGGCCTTTGTTATCCCCCCAATGTCTAGGTAAAATCTCGGACCATATAATGCGGGCATAAGGCATAGATTGTTTAATGAAAATAAATAACTCCTCTAATTTGACTTTGATACTTTTCAACTTGGTAAAACCAATGTCATTCCCTCCGACATGAATGAGTATGAATTGTGGTGGTTCCTCAACCCGCAGCAACGTGGCAAGCTTCCACTTGGAGCGCACAAGTGTCAGGCCACTGTAACCCTGCCACCAAATGTAAGCATTTAGGCCAAGACTGCTCCCGCCTGGCTGGCGCCTTGTAGACAGGAAAGCGTGTTTAACAATGGAGGACCCGAACAGCCACACATGAGGTACACCTGGAATGACTTAGACAGCAGTCAGATTTCTGCCGCCTGTCATATATAAAAAATCGAGTCGTATTGAAAAATTGGGGCTTTCAGCATGCTTATTTTTTAATGTATACTTTGTAAGCATCCGAAGACCACCTACCAAGAGCCTTGATGTTTTCTGCAGACCAACCTAATTTTGACGCAGTTGTTGCAGCCCCTAAACGAAAACTGTGATGAATAGTTTTGAAGGTTAGGATCAAATGCTCTTAAGGCTTTCTTTAAAACAGCGGAAAATTGGTAACGAGTAAGGGCTCGACCATTGAAATGGCAAAATAGAGGACCCCTAACCGGCGGTCTCACCGAGAGGTAAGTCGTAAGAGCTCGAACAGGGCAGATAAGAGGGTAGAGCTGCTTTGTTAATGTAATTGTTGTACCCTTACCGGTCTGGTCTGTTTTTGAAAATCTTAAGTGAATGAGTAGGAGCCCGTCTTTAGACCACTTAATATCCCCAATTGCCAGGACTTTGCCTTGGTGTATGTCGGTATTACTTAAGGCTGTGATTTCACTGACTCTAAAGAAACCAAAAAAAGCTAAGGAAAACGCGCTTGTGAATAAGATGGATTCATATGGATTGTGGCAGACTGTTGGAAGCTTAATCAGAATGCCCTGTAGGATTTCTACTGTAACTGGAAGGCGGACCCTTTTTTCTTTAGCAGTTCGTTTTAACCCTTGAAAAGCCTTTTTAACCAAAAAATGTTTAGTTGGGTCCTGGACTGACTGCAATTTACAATTAAAACTGATTGCTGCTAAATATGTGTGTGCTGTCCTATGACTGAAATTATGCAAGGATAGAAAGGCAACATATAGGACTACGTCCTGTGTGGTAGGGGGCCATAACTCTGGAAAACCATTTTCCCTACGAAAAGTACGGAAATTTGATAGACCGGTTGCATGCTTTTTTGGTGTTTTGGGCCAAGGAAGCGTCGATTAATCGGCAAGTCTCAATGTGGAGATCGCTGATAGGAAGACTTGAGGTATTGGGAGGGCTTCCAAGCCCGCTTCTGGAGCTACCAACCGAAACCGAGCCCACTGTTTCCGAGAGAGAGCATCAGCTATTTTATTCTTTTTAGACAAAATATGGACAGCTCTAAAGATTATGTTTTGTTTCATACACAGTAAGACAAATGGTCGGACCAATTGCATTAACCTCTTTGATTTCGAAGATTGCTTGTTTAGGACTTGTACCAAAGCCTCGTTGTCTATTAACAGGGTAACTTTCTTATTTGACAGTAGTTTACCCCAAAGATGAACAGCAAGGAGGACTGGGACCATTTCTAGAAAGGTTAGATCGCGCATGACTGTTTGGCCAACCCAGGCTTGTGGCCACTGAAAAAAACACCACTGGCCATCCATGAAACATGCAGCGCCAGAATCTTCGGCACCAGCTGCATCCGTGAAAAGATGCAAAGCGTCACTTGAAAACCAAACCGCTTGCGGGATATAGGTCACTCCATTAAAATCGTCCAAAAATTCTAACCAGATTTTTATATCTTCTTTCATTTCTCTAGAAATCCGAAGAACATGGTGTGCCTTTTTAAGTGTTATCATGGCATCATAAAAGCGACGAAGAAAAGCCCTGCTTGAGCGAATGGCTTGGCAAAAAAAATTAAGTTTTCCTACAAGGCTTTGCAATTCTTTTAGGGATACTTTCTTTCTTGAAAGGAAAGATTGAAGCAAGTTTCCCAATTCTGATATCTTATGGCAGGGTATGCGGACTGACAATTCGTTAGTGTCCAATTCTAGACCCAAGAAAATCAGGATGGTGGTCGGGTTGATTGATTTCTCCTCAGCAATAGGGATACCAAGTTCGATGCACGTGGACTCAAAGATGTCTACTAAAACTTGACACTTGTCAGAATTTCTTGGACCCCCCAATAAGAAATCGTCCAAAAGGTGGGCTATAGAGTCGTTATTAGATCGTTTTGCCACCAACCAATGAAGGAAACTAGAAAATTTTTCAAACAGGTAAGCGCTCTGACTAAGACCCATGGGTAGAAATTTGTCTATGAAATAGCTCTTACCGACTTTGATACCTAACAATGGGAAGTCCTCTGTTCGAATGGGAAGTAACCTGTATGCTGATTTTAGATCGCGCTTTGCGATTAATGCTCCTTGACCCAATTCATAGACCATTTTAGTTACTTGGTCGAAAGAAGTGTAACGTACTGAACAAAACTGAGGATGAATCCCGTCGTTTATACTAGAACATTGAGGGTAAGACAGGTGAGTAATCAACCTCCAACCGCCATCAGATTTAGGCACAACCCCAACAGGTGAGATATGCAAATTTGGGTATGGTGGTGTTGGGAAGGGGCCCGCTATTCTGCCCAATGAAATTTCCTTGCTTATTTTTTCTAATAATTCTGTTCCATGGTCATAAGCTGACTTTAGGTTGCGACATTCAAAAGATAATCTAGGGCCATCATACTCTATTTTGAAACCCTGGACAAAACCCTTGGCCAACAAATTTGCATCCTCTGGAATGTAATAGTCACTAAGACATCGCATAAGATTCTTAACGTTGATAGGGGACAGACCCAAATGTAAGCATTGGTGAGATTTACTAAAACAACCGCCCCTAGAAACGGTTGAACTGTCTTGTAAAGCGTGGTTTAAAAGTGGGTTGAACTGGCAGTCTTGGTGACAATGGTCTTGAACGGAATTGGGAACCACCCCATCCTGGTCTTGGTTGAGTACAGCTTTGGGATTGCATGCAGACACGGGAAGGGTGCGAGCCACTGCAATTTAGACAAACATGGCGGTATTGGCATATCAACCGAGTGCAAGATGACAAATTAAAATCGTAACACTTCCGGTCAGTATTGAGAGAGCTTGTGCTTGGACCCATGCATAATAACCAAAGCTCTTGGTCAATGTTATCAAAAGAGGTAGTACTTGGGCTAGCTGCCACCCTTAACCTAAATTGAGTATCATAGCTAAGCCAGCCAAAGCCTCTGTGACGCTTTGCGGCTAAACGGATGATGGAGAAGTATATCAACAATGCTTGAGTTTGTGATGGGTGTGCGTTGGTGAAAATGCTTGTATAAATCAGAAATGCGTCCGACCAGTCTTCTATACTTGTAATTTTCTTAGTTGGTGGTGGGGCCATTGACAACTGACCATCCCGACCTACGGTGAGCTTTGGTCCCTGTGCCAAATGTGTTTGAGACTCAGGGAGGAGAGTGGCCAACTCGACAAACTGTTTGTTCGTAACTTTGTCTCGAATAGCTTGGCTGACGCCAAACCCTAATGCAGCATTTGCACTTTTAATAGGAGAAGGCTGACTGTAGGAATCGGGAATAAATGCAAAATTAACATTACCAAACTGGTCCTGATTTGTGCCCTCCGGTTGGAGCTGCTGGATTCCGCTAACAACAAATGTTGGTTCCCTAGCTTGGGTGACCATAGGTTGGCTTGTGGTCTCATTCCTCTGGGTGCAAACTGGTTGTATCTGGGTTGGAGGAGGTTGGCTGGCAATATGGGGTGGTGGTGTCTGGGCGACAGCTGGAGGTACTAGGTTGGCTGGCTGGGGCTGTGGGGGTGCTGGGGGGTCTGTGGAAACCAGCTTTGCAGGCGCTCTGCGCTTTCTGGATGATCGTCTCATGGTCATGTTAAAGGAAAAAACCCATGCACATTAAGCCTAGCAATATTTATTTAGGTTTGAAACATTGGTTAATTCATGATAATATAGTTTTGTGTATTTTTAATATTTTAATTTTAATTTTATAATTATTTATTATAATAATGAAAAAATTTTTGATTACTATTTATTTATCTATTATTATTATTTATCTATTATTATTTATTTACATCTTATTATTTTTAATTTGTATATATGCTACTTTAAAAATAAATGTTATATAACTAATCTTCATTTGCTGCTTGAAGCGCAATATGCAGAAATGAAAATAGCACCCAAAAGTGGATAGGCCTGCCTTTTTTTTTTTTTTTTTTTTTTAAAAAAAAACAGAACAGGGTATATCAACCTATAAAACATAATTCATAACGTTAACCATATTTCATATATATTATATATATTTCTTTTGTATGTATATACATTGTTTTCCTAACTGCATGTATAAATTTTAACTTTTAATAATTTGATATTATTTATAATTATATCTATAATTACTATTGTAAAAACGTTATAATTATCTTAAATTATTACATTTATTTTATATAAGTATTTCCAAGTTTTATTATTATTATTATAACTATGAATAGTATATATAAACGGTTATAAAGGTCTAAGTGACATCATATCTGCTTCTAATTATAACTGTTTTTGACGAATTTAATGTATTCATGTTTTGTGTTGTTGTTGTAGTAACGCGTATTTCGTTGTTAAAATTAAACCATGTGACAAAAGCAAATTATGCATTGGAATGACCCAAAAACACCGATGCGACGAGAACACAATACGCCTGGTAATACTGAGACGGGAACGCAATACCCGAGAATAAACTTAAAATATCTCGTATTTGGCTGCTTAAGCTCCAAAACTAAACTCGTGGCATCGTTGAAAAAACCAATATAGAAAATCCCTTTCAAAGAATTTCGAAATGTGCTTGGCTTTAGTTGTAGCCTACGAGAGCGGCCTCGCCGCCCATGTAAAATCCGTTAAAATCTGATTTAAATGAGACCATCGGGATATGACAGTATGACTAAGGGCAAAAGTCAACGTTCTTAATCATCTAGGCGACGGATACATACGTACAATTGAAAAGATAAAGCAAAATTTACCAAAAATAATCAGGAGATATAGTTTACCTTGCAAACCTTTCGGAAGCGGGAAACTGAGAGGCGGTAACCTATTATTTTTCCACGTTCGTATGAAAATGGAAAATAGGGTAAAAGCACCAAAAGGACAGAAAGACGACTACTGGACGGAAAGACGACTACATCTGTCCCCAAACAACCCGCACTATTCTGATTAATAGTGCTACTTATTTGATAAATACTCGTACTTAAAAAATGAAACTGCCACACAGGCTGCGAAGAGTCAGCCCTAAGAGCCTGTTGTTTGTAAAAAAGACGGCCCTGATCAGACAGGTTCTTTTTTGCGCTGTCTATTCTGGGTTTATTCTTTTTGAAAAGGCGTCAAAACGAGTCAATGTGAAGTAAAGGGTCAAATGTCTTACATTTTTAAGCAAAAAATACAGCTATTCCTACGACTGCATCGCATTCTAACGCAATACCTGTACATTGTATAAAATAACGTTTGTCTGATAGTAGAATCTGATCCAATTAATCTATGGCATTATTACTCTGGTCGCACAGGGCCATATATAGGTATAAAGCTCCCATCCTGAAATTTGAAGGTCGTAGGTTAATTGGATCCCCACCCCCAACATACCAGCGTCATTTAATAAATGATAATTCTCCCTTGCCTGACGCTCAGAATATAAGGGTAGCTCCCCGATGTTTGGCACGGATTACAGGATAATGTGACTTGGTGTGGTTTTATGCTACCCACACAATGAGACACCGATACTATTTTGCTCTGACCTTGCATGATTCTTTTACTGATTTCAAATTGAATTACACTGTATCTGTCAACTGTAAAAGCTCATATTCAAGATGCTTCTTCATTCATATCCAAATGTATGTACTGATTTTGCATATTGAATTTTAGCAAATTATTGTATAATTCTACAAATGTAGGATATTAATCATCTTTTAAAGTCATTTCTAGTTTTATTTACCTCCATTATTCATTGTTATTGATGCCGCGTGGCGTCAATATGGAATAGGTTTTATTTTTGCCCATGGAGCCGCATAATCAAAACAGGGAGCAACCACTTTATTATTGTAAAAATTAAAACAGTAATAGGTTTAAAAGAAACACTTTATGAATCAATTACTTGCATTAACTGATGAAAATAAATAACAAGATTAAAAAAAAATGCAAGTCTTCAATCGTTACTAAAAAGAAACAAACAATGCACTACTTTAAATAGCAGATACGTATATCTTAAACCAATACAACTCTCTCACTTATTTGTGAACCTACATAAAACAAAAACGATTGATGTTAAAATCTCACTTTTATTTTCTCCAGCCATTCAAGACCAAATTTACAAAAAGTACACATTTTATTTTAAGCACAGACAAGGCTCGATAAGTGCCTAGACCACAGCTACTTTAATTAACAGTATCACCCATGGTTATTATCTATTATCGTTGGGAAATACAGTAATATATCTTAATGACAGTTTTCTCTAAAGGTCGACATAACTTGACCTTTGATTAGCCAATCAGGTCGTCGGCTACAAAATGGTTCGGTATAACTTGCGGATAATCGGGTATTCCGATTGTCGAATTCAAAATGTTTTCAAACGCTCATTCTGCTTGGATATTGTTTTCTTATTAATATTCATGACGTAAAAGTCGACTTGAGACGACCGTTCACGGGATGTTGTCAGATCTTTGTAGCGTACATCTAAAAGGAAGAGCCGATTTCATGAGATTGAACATTTGTTAGCTTGTTTCTTTCTTTCTTTAAACGAGGCAAGTTTACTCTCAAAGATTAACTTAAATATATATATATAAAAAAACTACTGAAATTAATAAAGATAGTGAATTCAATAATTTTTAAACATGTATACAAATGGGTAACCTTTTTTGTTAAAAGCTGACAGATCAAAAGGGAAAAATCATAACTTAAAAGCTATATACGTAATGCCGAGCTGAACATCCATTACGATTTTTTTTAATCCAAATGTATATCCTTAATTGGTAATCATGGATGTGACTACCTAAATATGTGAAGTGTCGTAAAGTGCTTAATGGGATGTCTTTAAATTACTTATAATCAAAAGGTGTCGAGAATGATTTAACACACCATAGTTCAACTTTGGCGCAGTGTAATGAGTTACCACGTAACCAAAGTGTGTAATGGACAGAAATTGATGAGACTTGTCATGGATGATCTTAGATGACAGGACATTTAGTTAGATGCTTGTGGCAGTTTATAAACAGGATGAGTCAATATCTTCATACGCTAGCTCCTACCTTCACTATAACAGCCTTAAACATGGAACGCCATACCTGCCTTAACATATGCAATCACATTTAACGATGTGTGTTTGACATGCTTTGATGCAAACAAAATACAATATGGTGTTATTTTCAATTACATCATGTGCAACTTGTCATTCTGCAATGTGTGTTTGTCTCTTTATGTTGTCAGAAAGTCGTTATATGATGCTACTGTGTCTGTCGTACATGGTGTTCAAATATCGTAACAGTATGTACATATCACGTTATATGATGTTCAAATACCTTTATATGATATACAAATATCGTTAAATGATGACAATTCCATTTCGTCCATGTATTTCGTCATTATATACTGCCTTTTACGAGTAACAATTATAGAATGCGTCTTTGTCATTTTGGGGTGTCTAATATCAATACATTGTGTTTTTCCACTTACTCGATGCCTGTTAAAAGAACGATACATGATGCGTAATTAAAAACCGCCAAGAATTGACGGCATAAAAACATACTATAAGTACTCAAGTGTCATTTGTGCTTCTATCGTTCATTGATATGAATCGTTTTAAGTTTTACTCCACTGGATTCAAGAATGCCAAAATTGGAGGTTGAGACAAAATTTTTACTGAAATGCAATATTTTTTTTAAATTCTTAGATATGCGTATAATTTATGTGTTTTAAGTAGCATGTATCATCATCAGTACCAAAGACGTAAAAATGGTACGGGTATTCCTCCCTTATTTGTTGCTTTGCATATATGGGTAGTTGTCGTTGTCAGTATAATGTGACTGGGTAAGGTATCATGCTACATGTCTGCTATGCAGTGTGACAGCACTATTTCAGACTTACTATATCTATGTCATGTAGACAAATGTCCCAAAATGACCGAAATAATGTCGATGGGCTACTGACAATATTGAGCTTAACGGCGACGAACGGGAGCGGTAAAAAATACGATATTCACCAACGTTTACTGCATAAATTCGGCACGTGGTGTTCTCGAAAAACCTGCAGACGAAAAGACCACACACTATGACGATGACAAGGCCAACATTTGACGACGACGACGATATCGGTTTCATATCACCAGGTACTAATTCCACGAACAGGATGACACTTTATTAGTTAGTTTTTGGAAAGTATACACATATTTCAGGCATGAAAGGTATGCTGTTTGAGAAATCATAAGCATTTGGAGGGTGTAAGCTGATTTTCTACAATACAGCTTTACTATTCTTAGCTAGCGTCTTGGCCGATCTAGACACATTATTGCCATTGTTTGGCTTCAGTTTATCGTGGTGTATGACGAGGCTTTGCCCATTTGCATCTACTTGCATCACAAAATTTTCATAGGATTGTTTCTTGGTGATAAAAGGATCATCAAATTTCCTCTCTAGTTTAGGTGTCACTTCCACTTTCCTGCTGTCATGCAAGAACCAAACCAAGTCACCAGGACTGTAATTGTTATAAGCTATTCTGGTGTCATATAACTGCATTTGGCATTCGACCAAGATACCAACTACAAATACCGCATTGACTCGTAACATCGTTTTTTATATTATTGTCTCGACAGGTCATGTATATGAAGTGACGCTACTTTTTGCTTCGTACCAAACACAAGGTCAGCAGGTAGCAACTCATTCGCTGTTTGAAATTTCCATAATGATCAACATCAATCAGGTAGTTATTTTTTAAAACTTTCTAGTCGCATTTATTTCTTTTTATAGAGTAAAAAGCCTAAGCAGGTACGTGTACCAGATAATGTTTGCAACCTGATCTTGAACTGTAATTTGAAACAATGTTTGTTATGTGGGTTTAACGCCAGTTTCAAAATCTTTTCTGGCTATATACCGGCGGCAAGTCCACCTAAGCAACGTTCCTGGGTTTCCAAACAGTACTGACCAATTTCTCCACAATGCGACTGACTGCATTTCCCACATGATTCCTCAGAGGTGAGACCAGTTGACACTGTCTGTTATCGATAGTCACGGATGAATTACTCGGCCGGGATCGAATTCACGACACTCAGCTCCCTGATGATCACAAGTCCAACGCTCTACCAACTGAGCTAACGGGGCGGGCTTTGAAACAATGTCCTTTGATGGGCTTTGAAACAATATCCTTTTGTACAACAATCACAAGGAATTTGCGTCATTCTAAAATTATTACAAGTGTGCATTGGATCTTGTGAGGAACAATCCATCTGTGTCTCTTGTACATTCAAGTCTGAGTTAACACTCATGTCTGGTAACTCTAGACCATCGACCAGTGGAACCAGTGGGCTGCCTTCAGAGCTGTAATGTTGAAAAAAGAACATTTTAATTGTATGTCAAAATATCATATACATTATATTGACTTATAGATACACTCGGCGTATAACGGATGAGCAGTGGTTTTAATTTAGATAAATCACGATAAGCTATTGATTATTTCAGTTCTATTACAACGCCTTGCAAAATGGTTCCAAGTATCGTAAAAATGACCGAAAAGTTGCTGCACTATTAATATATTCGAACTTCACCAGACAAACCATTGGTGAACAGAAACTCACCAATTGGTCTTCCGTTAGAGGCACACATGTAAACAAGATGTAACGTCAAAATATCAGCCCCATTTATTGCAGTGTGTTTATTGGATTTTAAGCACCCTAAAATTCAGTAACAAAACAGGTCATGGTAGAATAAAAGATTAAGTACAAACATTTATGTAAGAATACTTACCTTTCATCTTCTAAAGAATAATTCATCTATGTCTTGGGTACACACTTTTGTTTGGTAACTCTGGATCATGGACCGACGGGCTGCTTTCAAATCTGTAATGATAAAAAATAATTTTAATTGCACGTCAAAATGATGTACATTGTATTGATTAAATTAATTTACAAACATTTTTATAAGAATACACACGTTTCATCTTCTAAGGAACGGTCTATCCGTGTCTCAACCAAAGTCGCACTCGTGTCTGGTAATTCTGGATCATGTACAGACAAGCTGATTTCAAATCTGTAATGTTAAAACATGATTATATTAAATGCATGCCCTTTTAAACCATAATAAATCAAGTATATCATATTGACTAGAACTTTTATAGTTTCTTGGGCATGAAAAGCAATATTTTTTTATTTTATCCTTAATATTTCACACGATTTTGTCAAGTGCTTTTGATTCAGAAATAAAATCTTGTTGTGGTTAATCGAAATGTAGCCACTGAAGTTATAAGCACTGAAGAATAATATTATTTGAGGGCGGAGAAGTACTTGGGTTTAAAAATCTTAAAGACATCTAGTGTTAAGTAACCTTACATGGATTTACTATGCACATCTTGTTCATCATCCATCAACACATCAAAGTCAATAGCCTCCATTTTAAAGTATCTAAAACTGCCTGGTCAGCTTAGAAGTCTTTCAACATCATATAGTCTAAAATCTAAATGTGGCTTATATGTGTCTACACAGGTAGGTATAAGGGCAACAAAATGGATTGGTCGCGAGAGTTGTGGTGGGAGTTTAACTCCGTCTATGTTGGTCCACATTATATGTATCGTATCCATATCAGAAATATTTCCACTGGACGTATATGGGATGGATATTATATGAAGATTCTTCCTAAGAGTCATTCCACCATAATTAGGATACACTGACATAACCGACCTGCTCAGAACATTTGCAACTGCTGCTACCTGCCAGACGCCCATATATGAACTTCTCTTACATACTTCTACTACCTCTTCTTCAAACAGGGCTTTCACAGCCTTAACTGTCTTCACCATTGTATTGATCTGAATACATTGCATATGTTTTGGCAACAGTTAACTTATACTCTTTATCTGGATTCAAGTTTTTGTCAGACAGATATTTGCTTTCATTCATTAACAAAAAGTTCATCGACAATCCTAACCCTCATTTTATCCAAGTTAATTACGTTATTTTCATGTCAATATGCAAACACACTTGCAACTTTGGGCAGACAGTTTCCATCTTTTAGACAGGATACATCCGTTCTCCTTCGAGATCCTTTGAACAAGGCCGAGAGAAAGTTTGTCAATTACCAAACCATGTGTATCAAATGAAACTTTTGCGAGTTCCGGTAGCTGTGGCATTGTCACTGCACTTGGAATTTCTTTCTTATCTGCATATGAAGAAGCTTTGGTGAGTTTGTCGTTACGTATTGTAAAACAAAATTCTCAGGCTGACCTTTTTTTTCTCAGACTTACCTTTTTTTGTGTTTTTTATTCTCATACTGATATTTATTAATTGTTTTTCAGACTGATCTTTTTGTTGTTGTTTTTCTCAGACTGACCTTTTCTGTTTTTGTTTTTCTTAGACTGATCTTTGCCAGTTTCTTCACCTATAGCCACTAAAGTTTTGTCTCTTTTACTTCCCTATTCAGGAGAAGCAACAGTTGATTGTTTCAACACACTGTTTTTCTAATTGTCTCACATAAGCAGCATTAATGCACTTGCCTGTGCCAAAATGACACCCAGTGCAGTAACAAGACAATCTTCGCGAAAGTATTTCAAATGGGTTTCCAGTGTTTTGGACCTGGTGTAGTCGTGTACCAGCCAATGTCTTTACATCATTGTTCTTATCTCGATTTATTGGCCCTGCTAGACAGAAGTGTCTTTAAGACCCAGCTTCATCATAGGAATGATGCGCTGAATAGTATCGGTATAAATCCTTAACTGCAGTAATGATTGTCCTTCGTCCCAATAAAGCTTTGTCAATAGACCTGTTGAGACTACCAAGCTCTCCATCTGTCTCTCCTTTTCCGTGATCGGAACCATAGAAATTTTACTCAATAGGTATACTGTATTGAGAAAGTGTAGCAAAGGAATCTTTTCCTTTGTACTGAGCAGAACACCCATCTGAAAACATAATACACTTTGAAATACTTGCTTTCATACTTTTAATGTAATTCGCAGCAAAGTCTATGAAATGTTTCACTGCGTGATGGTCATGTTGCAAGTCGTCAGTAAAAAAAATAATTGTGGCATCTCTGACGGTCAGATCTGGAACTTGGTCGCTTTTGTAAAACATTACAATTGAATGGACAGTCACCTGACTTTCATTAAAGTATGAACTTTTCGCTTCATCCTGGTGTCTCACAGAGTTTGTTTTTTTCTCCAAAATCAAGAACTTCGTCTTCCTTAAATCCCTTCTTGATATTGGTAAATTGGAGCTGTTGTCTGGCTGCTACGAAATAATGTTTAACGAAAGTGCAGCCTTGAATGGGTTGTTTCACATCTACCGTCAGTTCTTCAATAAGGTCAGTAACCATTTCTTTCTTTGTAAGTAGTTGTTTTTTTAATTTCCATAATTTGTGTCCATGACCCTTTCCCAGTGGTGCCAAACACTCGTCATATCACTATGATATTTAGATAAAGTTTCATAATGTGATCTAATTGTCAGTTCAAAATTAGCACATTTTTGGCAGATACCAAATACACAGTCAACTTTATGAAATCTTTCACACAACCCAGTTTTTTCACAGAAGCATGGTCATCATTTCACCGATATTGTGTATCTTTAGGTGTTTCTTTACATCTTTGGCCAAAATGGCATCTAAATCCTGAATTTTGTACGTGGCGTTTTGACAGCCGTACAAACACAAAATTTCCAATGAAATTTAGACAGAAGTCTCAAATGTTTAGGCCTTAAAAGTGTAAACTTAGTGAATCCAACCTTAGCTTCTGAACTTTCCCGCTTGAACTACTTGAATGAAGTTTCTAATGTCATCTGCATGACATAACCAGGACCATGCTTTGTAGCATACCGTTTGGCCTCGTAGTTCTCATATAAAACTTTTGAACTGTTCTCTTGAAATCTGCCTCTTGGTGTATTCTTCTTCGTATCATCAAATGTCTAGCAATTTTTCTTCCATACAATGTCATTCTGCTTTTTTTCTGAATCTTGTTCTTTCTTTCTTTACATTTTGTATGCTCTGGTTTTTCCATTCCTGCTATATATTTTTTATCAGTTTCAAAAGCCTGCACCCATCATTTTTATCTGACTTAGAACTACATGCATCTTTTTCAGAATCAGCTAGATCCTTCAACCCTTGTTCTGCAGACTCCAAGCCAACTAGATAACTATCGGATTCACATTCTTCTACATCAGAGGACGGCACAAAATCAAGATTTCTTTGTGACTTTACTTTTGAACTCCTTACTCTTTCTAATGCTACGTTCTTGTTTGGTGAAAAATTCTCTTCAATATTATGTAGAACTTCTGCAAAATTAAATGGGCATCTTGGAATCATCTCCCTTAATTTTGACGCTTTATTAAAAAAGTGCACGTTTGCTACCAAATGCTGATGTGTTTTTTTTTTCTCTCTGTCCTTCTGTCTTATCCAGCGTTTTTTATATCCTGTCAGTTTCGATCTCTGTTTAGCTTTCGCAGTTTTCCATTTTCTCTCTGTAATTTCACTTCCTTTCGAGATTTACATCTAACTTTTTTTTGTTTTAACTGTAGATTTATCTTTAGATGTAACACACTTTATCTTATTTTGTCCATATTTGGCTTGGCACAGACGACACGATTGACGATATTTTTCAATTTTAGTTTCTTACTCTCTGGTGAGTTTGACTTTATTGCTAATTATGTTAGTCAAAGTGTGCCTGTACGCTTTTAATCGCAACTTCTGTCCATCTAATTATTTCCGGTATTTCTCAGGATCTTCAACTTTTAAACGCTGACAATATGAATGTTTCTGAAATATACATAAAAGAATCAGGATTTCATTTGATAATGTATGTATGTCACTAATGAGCACTTTTAAATAGATTCATGCATGGTTGCTACAGTCAAGTTTGGTTAAATTCATGATTTTTCACACATAATACAACAAGAGGGCCAAGATGACCCTGAATACGCTCACCTATGAAAAACTGCCTTCACTCCCTGTACAAGTAACTAAATCATAGCATAGTTGTATTGAATACATCATGAGATCATTTATAAATATCACAAACAAAACAGTGCCTGTGGTCTAAATTTAAAGTCAAACTTGACAGAAATTATGGCTTTAAACATACAAAATTAAACATTAATAGGGGCATTACTGCTGACCCGATTGCCAATATCAGCCAAAATTAAACTTGGTCGAACGAATATGGCTATACACATTGGTCTAAAGTTTGAAGATGATTACTTCAGAAATGAAGATGCTAGAGTGCAAACAAACTGAAAATTGGCCTTTTTTAAATATTAAAAGGAACATAACTCCTGACCTAATAGGCCGACATCAGCATCAGCCATAATCAAAGTTGGCCAAGAAATTATGGTAATAAACATTGTCATAAAGTTTGAAGATGATTGCTTAAGAAATGAAGATGCTACGTTCACATATTTTCTTTGTATAAAAAACTGCCTCATTAATTGTATAGGATTCTTTGTTGTATTTAAACTTAAATCTTCATATCTAAGGCCATCGTCGAACGAGGTCTTCATAACGGGTTTCCTATCTCTGAAACCATGCGCCTTATCAAACAATACCTTCAGTTCAGCTGCAAATTCTTCGGCAGTCTCTCCTACCTTCTGCGATCTTCTACTGAAAGGTGAAGCATGTTACCTAGGTGTCCCAATAGCTCTATAATGATTACTTATTTCATCTTTCAGATCAGTGTAACTACATAGTATTGTAATGCCCAGGCATTACTGATTTTACTTATATTTTATTTACCTTTGGTTTGACAGTATTTATCTGTTACTGGTGATTTTTGCAGCGTTCTCTGGCAAATCACATAAATTATGACAGTTGGATTGACTTATATGTCTGCTCAACTAGCCAAATTAATGCATTACGCCAGGAATCTCTCTACACCTCCGTGTCACACAAACACTCTTGCCTCGTTGTAAACATGCCATGTAATCCATTTCTTACTGTCTGTATTTAGATATCCAGTGTGATTTAAATGTCATATCCAGCTTGATTCACTTCTCTAAGTTATTGCTAAGGTTTATGCCGAGTAAATCCATTTAATATTAGGTAGAACACTGTAATTTATAAGTCTAAAACTGCTCATGCCTAGCTGTTTACACGTGGGCAGAATTTTGTATTTACTATTCCGGTTGTTGCTAGGGGCAACTAAACTGATGCTGGATTGATGGTTTCTGACTGTACTGTACTTGTAAACATTATGGCCCAGTTTATTAACCCTAGAAAGCGATCATACCAGGTATATGGGCCAAGAAGATACATTTTTATTGTATTATAGGATATGATCTTCATGTTCTATATATTTTTAACTCGTTTATGCACTATTGCAGCAGTGTGTGCACTCTTGCGGCATTTTGGATGCATTTGAATCGGCGCAGTATTAACGTCGCATACAAGTAGCGGTTTAAGTGCAAATGCATCATAAATGCAACATTAGTGCAACAGTTTGCTGCATGCTACCGTGGTAGCACTGCAGTTGGTATAAATACTCTGCGTCCGTTGTGCACGGGGACTTCAGGCTTCACACTTCAGACTTTAGGTTCAGGCTCCGCATTTCGAGCTTTCGAATTTATTTAAACGCCGTTCAGGCAAGGTTACCGATAATTAACTCAGGTACTTTAATTACTTAGTGCCGTGGTTAACGATTATTCACTTTAGTTGTTTTTTTAATAGTAGCTTTTTGTGACTTTTAAACCATACAACACATTTTTGTTTAGTATCAAAGATTACTAGATTTTAACTCTGTATTTTAACAAGTTTATGAGATAAAGTAGAACTCCGGTTTATGCTTATTATGTGTGTATGCATTATTGTGCCAAAGACTTGTTTAATGCATTGGTAAATTTAGGGCTTTGCACTTGGTGGTTTAAAGGTATTTTTGCATACTTTCAAGGATCTCTAGATGTATATCTAAGTGGAGGTAGAGAATTGTTAAATTATTGGAGTCATTTTATCACATTGTTTATTGTTAAGTAGACACGGGATATACCTGTGAAGAATTAAATTTAGTATTGTTTAACGTTTTATTTTGTTCTTTGAGTAAAAGTAGCATTAGGCGAATCCTACACAAATTCTATATACAAAATATCACCTCCCTATTAAACCTGAAGTCCACTCTCAGCATAGTACCATCTAGTGACTGCTGTGATATCCACATGCTGACAGAGTCTACATGAACACGCATATGAAAGTGCATTAACCTGTGACCTGAGGCATTAACCTGTGACCAGGCCCGTGAAACTTGATAGCTTGCGGCAAGGACAAGACTATCCCAAGACAATCGACCATCATAGAACCTTACAACTCAACATAAGCACGCACACACACCAAAGCCCTAGCGCGTAACAGTATTGTGGAGTTCAGAATGCAAACTGAGTCACTGACAACAAACTGGTCGAGTTTTTGTGAATCACTCCAACCAACCCATTCTGTCAGCAATCGCTTCAAAACGCGTAATCCACACTGTCCAATCTCTTTGCCAGTAAACAATGGTATTTTAACATTGATTAGCTCACGGAAGCTTCTATATTTATAGTGCCTGGGGTATTCCCGATCTAAATCGCCTCTAAAATACTGATGGGGATCGTGCTGGGGAAGATATGACAGGTCGTCTGCTGCTCTACATGGACTGTGCCGTTCATAATCCATTGGATCATCATAGGCATAGTTGTTGCCATGGTAACTGCTATGGTCAATTTGCATGTAATAATGAGAAATTTGAAGTCTAGGTGGGGCGGTTCTTTGTGGTCGGGGAAAATGACGTTCATGCACCACATTGCATTTTGATGCACCAACTGTGTAGGCTATGTTGTCTGTTTGGTTATTGAAATGTGAAGGGGTTGTTGTAGGCCTTATCTTCAAAAGCCATAGCTTTAGCTGATAAAGTATTATTTGTGTATCATGTCTATCGCTGGACGTAATGTCAAGAAAACAGATAATCAGTTCATCCATGGAAATACGGACAATTATCGGTGTAGTCCTTCATTTAATCACAGGATTGATACTACTGGATCGAAAATACTGACTGAAAAACAACGACAGTTGTTGATAATTCCTGAAAACCGATCAATTAAACAGGATTCTGCAGTAGAAAACATTGAGAAATCGTTTCTGAAACGAAGGACACTGGCACAATACGTAAAGTTTGGTTGTTTAACTGAAGGGCAAGGGCAACAACCAGCTTCATGTAGTAACATCACTCCAAAAAGAAAGTAGCCTAGGAACAAAAAAACAATAAAGATAAAAAATAAGGTATAAAATCAGAGTATTACAATATTTTTAGAAGTTATATTTTCCTATATAAAACGAAACACGTTTTTCTAAATTGTGAATCAATTATGAAAAGCTAAAAATTTGCTTTGGAAATTTATAAATCTGCTAAAATTAGCCATCCAGAAAGAGGAAAATGGTCAGTTGTAAGACTTTTGTCTCAAAAACCTTAATTGTTTTAACCCAAATATAACAAAAGAAAATGAAATCTTAATCATGACAACCCATTCATAGAAAATATATATTTTGGTGAATATGTTCTTCCCTCATGTTTTCAGTTTGTTTTTCAATGTTTTCTTTTTTCAGACCATATATATATATATATATATATATAGTATTACTGATTATGTGTATTGCATAAATTATATATAACTTATGCCTAAATATGTACGGTGTGGGGTCGACCCAAACACACCTACTGATGAAGAAAAGAAATGAGGCGACACTGATTATATGGACGTGAAAAAAACAAAAACATTGTCTAATTTCTTCGTTTGTCAAATACTAAATGCATTGATTTTGAAATAGGCAAGAACAAACAATATTCGTTTGAGATATTTCTTCCTTCGTTATTTGTTTTGGTCAAATTGCAATGCCGTCAAACCGGGCCTCCCTATACAAAAGGAGTTTATAGCTGGATATTCAAAATTACAGTTTTATCTGTATTAATATGTCACTTATATCTGCAAATTATATTGCAAATATTTTAACAGTTTGGATCACGTCATATGACCAATTCAATTCAGAATACCGTTGTTCTAAATTGACCGACGCAGTTAGCAATATTTAGCAAGGTGTGTGAAGCTAGCGCGTAGATCGTAGAAAAATTTTACCAATTCAATTCAGTACTTATCTAGGTCGTAGATCGTAGCTCAACCATTGAAATAAACCAAAATAAATGGTTGAGCTGGATAGTAGATCGTAGCTCAACCATTGAAAAAGTTCACGGAATGGTTGAGCTGGGTCGTAGATTGTAGCTCAACCATTGAAATAAACTAGTTAGTTGGTTGAGTGATGTAGATCGTAGCTCAACATTGAAAATGTTCATAGAATGTCAGCGGGGGTAGATCCTAGCTCAACCATTCAAATAAACCAAAATAATGTTGACTGGATCGTATATTGTAGCTCAACCATTGAAATAACACTAGTATAGTTGGTTGAGCTGGGTCGTAGATCGTAGCTCGACCATTGAAAATGTTCATTGAATGGTTGAGCTGGGTCGTAGTTCGTAGCTCGACCATTGAAAATGTTCATGGAATGGTTTAGCTGGGTCGTAGCTCGTGGCTCGACCATTAGAATGTTCATGGAATGGTTGAGCTTGATCGTAGATCGTAGCTCAACCATTGAAAATATCCATAGAATGGTCGAGCTGGGTCGTAGATCGTAGCTCACTCATTCAAATAAACCAAAATAAATGGTCGAGCTTGGTCGTAGATCGTAGCTCAACCATTCAAATAAACCAAAATAAATGGTTGACCTGGATCGTAGATCGTAGCTCAACTATTCAAATAAACCAAAATAAATGGTTGACCTGGGTCGTAGATCGTAGCTCGACCATTGAAAATGTTCATGGAATGGTTGAGCTGGGTCGTAGATCGTAGCTCGAACATTGAAAATGTTCATGGAATGGTAGAGCTGGGTCGTAGATCGTAGCTCGACCATTAAAATGTTCATGGAATGGTTGAGCTGGGTCGTAGATCGTAGCTCAACCATTGAAAATGTTCATGGAATGGTTGAACTGGGTCGTAGATCGTAGCTCACCATTAAAAATTCCCATAGAATGGTCGAGCTCGGTCGTAGATCGTAGCCCCAACCATTAAAATAACCAAATAATGGTTGACCGGGATGACAGATCGCAACTCAACCATTGAAAAATTCATAGAATGGTCGGGGGGCGTAGATCCTAGCTCAACCATTCAAATAAACCAAAATAAATGGTTGACCTGGATCGTATATCGTAGCTCAACCATTCAAAAAAACACAAAATAAATGGTTGACCTGGGTCGTAGATCGTAGCTCGACCATTGAAAATGTTCATTGAATGGTTGAGCTGGGTCGTAGATCGTAGCTCGACCATTAAAATGTTCATGGAATGGTTGAACTGGGTCGTAGATCGTAGCTCAACCATTGAAAATATCCATAGAATGGTCGAGCTCGGTCGTAGATCGTAGCTCCACCATTTAAATAAACCAAAATATATGGTTGACCGGGATGACAGATCGCAACTCAACCATTGAAAATGTTCATAGAATGGTCGAGCGGGGGCGTAGATCCTAGCTCAACCATTCAAATAAACCAAAATAAATGGTTGACCTGGATCGTATATCGTAGCTCAACCATTCAAAAAACACAAAATAAATGGTTGACCTGGGTCGTAGATCGTAGCTCAACCATTGAAAATTTTCATAGAATGGTCGAGCTGGGTCGTAGATCGTAGCTCAACCATTCTAATTAACCAAAATAAAAGGTTGACCTGGATCGTAGATCGTAGCTCAACCATGGAAAATGTTCATGGAATGGTTGAGCTGAGTTGTAGGTCGTAGTTTAACCATTCAAATAAACCAAAATAAATGGTTGACCTGGGTCAAAAAACCAAAAAAATTGGTCGTAGATCATAGCTCGACCATGGAAAATGTTCATGGAATGGTCGAGCTGGATCGTAGATCGTAGCTCAACCATTCAAATAAACCAAGAAAGATGGTTGACCTGGATCGTAGATCGTTGCTCAACTATCGAAATAAACCAAAATAAATGGTTGAGCTGGATCGTAGATCGTAGCTCGATCATTGAAATAAACCAAAATTTATGATTGACCTGGATCGTAGATCGTAGCTCGACCATTGAAAATGTTCATGGAATGGTTGAGCAACAGGGTGTGGATTTTAGAGCTCCAGTTTAACTCGTGTTATTAAAATAGATAAATAGTGCTTCCATATGTATTTTAGCACTGGTGTATTCTTTCTAAATGGATTTCATCTTGTGAAAAGGACTTTTTCCAAAATTTTGTAATAAGGGATTTATTTGCAAATTTATACTCATCGATAGAAATAAATCGGGTGGGGTACGCAGGTAAACAGGTGTATCAGTGTTGAAATTGTGTGCAGTCCGTGCAGCAGTGACCAGTACACGAAAGACAGGATAGTGCAGGTGGACTGTGTGTGTTGTTATGAACTGAAGTTTATGTGAACATGGGGATTGACAGTTGTTCTTACAGAGCGCGTATTGGTTTGTTCATTCAACCCATTCACCCTCCGTCCATACGAAGCACGCGCAATGCATATCAGCCGTATACAGAGGGCACCGACATACATTTTAGAACGTTAGTATTTATGCTCTTTATCACCAGTCTTTTGCTGTATATACAAGTTATAATTGCAACAAAAAATGTCATTGCAAAACAGTATGTTGATACGAGTGTCTATATTGACCGAGTTCCAGTTATAGTACGTTACAGTAAGTGTCATACAACTACTTTGCACAAGTCAGAAACTGGCACGGTGATGTATTTAGGTATATATAGGTCTTCTTTGAGCGCATGTTGTTGTTATCGGCAGATGTTGAATTGGGTCCTATTACCGGTTCAAATCCCACCTCTCCCACACCGCCTCCACGTGAAATGTTTCATGGACCGTATATGAGCGTTGAAACACAGTTTCCATTGAATGCAATGGCGGATTATAACAGAATAACAAATGAAGGCATTACCCAGATACGAGAGGAGGTCAAGGCCGTACGATGTGATATGGCCGGAGTGAAACACGAACTCAAGGACATCAATCAAAGAATTAGTCGTATAGATAGCAAACAAAAATCTATAAATGAAGAAATGATTAATATTCAATCACGGCTGTCAGAAATAGAGCATGAGAGGCAAACTTTGCA
The DNA here is from genome assembly GCA_021229015.1 of Solen grandis. NCBI lineage: Eukaryota > Metazoa > Mollusca > Bivalvia > Adapedonta > Solenidae > Solen > Solen grandis. The sequence goes on from CM037783.1 coordinate 2,064,058, forward strand.
AACAGACGTCGAGGGGGTATCTTACATTATTGATCGTGATAGCTTTGACTTGAATGAAATTTTAATCGACTTAGTATCTAGAAGCGTCTTTAGATATAATAGGTTAGATTACAATTTGGAAATATATTTACAAAACAAGAAGAAATTTAAAATTTTATGTAAAACGAAGCGAAGGCAAGTTGTTAATATGAATATCAAACGTTTGACTGATTCTGTTAAAGATCAGAAGAGATTTTGGAAATTATTCAGGGAGATACAAGGTGTAAGTAAACGTACTCCACGAATCACTACAGATCAATGGCATACTCATTTAACATCTGTGTTTAACGTTCCTGATACATCGTCTGATAGTGTGTAACTTGATGATATTACTGTATCTCATGATATTGATGATGCTACAGATATTGAAGATTGTATATTTAATTCTGAAATAACAGATGAAGAAATTCTACAGGCTGTAAATGATTTAAATCTAGATAAAGCAACAGCTGGTAACTTAACTGCTAAACATCTGAAATATAGTATAAGATATATTATATCCTATGTTAAAATAATTTATAATAGAATTTTTACACTAGGAGTATTCCCTCAAAATTTGGCAACTTCTATTCTTATTCCTGTTTATAAGAAAGGTGCATTGGACAATCCAGATAACTATAGGAGTATATCTTTAGTTGAGGTATTAAGTAAAATTTATGTTAATATATTGAATAAACGCTTGACTTTATACTGCGAAGCCTTTAATAAAATTACCGAATGTCAATCAGGGTTCAGAAGAGGATACTCTACAATAGATAATGCTTATATTTTGTATTCTGTTATACGAAGAAAACTAAGTATGAAAAAAAAAGTATATGTAGCATTTGTAGATTTTAAGAAGGCATTTGATTATATTGACCGTTGTAAATTATTCAAAATCTTAATAAAACGGGGGATTAAAGGGAAGTTATTTAATTCCATTAAGTCTATTTATCTATCAGTAAGGACACGTGTGAGGAATGGGGCTGAGATGAGTGAAGAAATTGATTGTCCTATTGGCTTAAGACAAGGTTGCAATGCAAGTCCTATATTATTTTCTCTTTTTATTAATGAGTTGTATGAATTTATGGAAAATAATGATGTAAGAGGTATTCAACTTAACCCAGATATATTAGAGGTTTTTATGTTATTGTTCGCAGATGATGTGGCTCTAATTTCTGATACTATAATGGGTTTACAAAAACAGTTAAATTTGTTAAATTCTTTTTGTAAAATATGGAGCTTATCAGTAAATGTTGAGAAGACGAAAATTGTTGTTTTTAAACATGGAGGTCGTTTGTCAAAATGAGAAAAATGGTACTATAATGGACAAATATTAGAATGTGTTAATGGATTTCAATATGTAGGTTTATATTTTACATCTCAGTTATCAATGCACAGAATGGCAGAATGTATGGCAGTTAAGGCAAAACGTGTTCTAGTTTCATTGTTGTCGACACTTTATGATAGTATGCCTATGTCAAAACATTGTTTCTTTAAAATAATTGATGCAAAAGTGTTACCTATATTATATTACGGAAGTGAATTGTGGGGCTTAGAATATTTTGATGTTGTTGAAAGAGTACATTTATATGCATGTAAACGTTTTATGTCAGCTCCTCTTCATACAGTAAATGCCGCTATATTGGGGGATTGTGGTCGGTATCCTTTATATTTTTTTACATCAAAGCGAGTTATCAAGTATTGGGTTCGTATATTACATATGTCAGAACATCGTTATGTCAAAAAATGTTACGAAATGCTAAAGGTTTATGATTCACTTGAATATAAAAATTGGGTAACAAACGTAAGAACTCATTTATTTTCTATAGGGTTTGGGTATATCTGGGAAAATCAAAATATTCCAAATGAAAAACATTTCTTAAGTGAATATACACAGAGATTAAAAGATCAATATTATCAAATATGGAGAAATTTTTGTTGCAACAGTACCAAGTTAGATATTTATTCGAGAATAAAAACTACCATCCATTTTGAAAATTATTTGGATTTTCTTAATGTACGTAAGTTCAGAAATGCATATGTTTGTTTCAGGATATCTGCTCACCAATTACAAATAGAAAAATGTCGTTATTTAAATATTGATAGGGAATATATATTTTGTCCTTTTTGTAAAGATGTTGTAGAAACAGAGTTTCACTTTTTATTTGTTTGTCCAATTTATAATGATCTGAGACAGAAATATCTTCCTTATATGTATCACCATCATCCAACTGTTGATAAATTCTACAACATTGTATCTGATAGTAGAGAATTAGTGACTAAAAATGTTGCCATGTATCTGTTTTACAGTTTTCAATAACGCAAAGAATTATTACTATAGTATTGGTCAGCCAATGATATGATATATTTAGTGGATTCATTAACACATGTACTTGGTTATATATTTGTTGTTCAATGACATTTTTAGATCTGTATGAATAATTTCTTATATTTTGTCATTTCTTATGTACACATTGTATGTTTGATTTTTTGCAAGGGCCGGTGGCCAGTTAGCAATAAACTATTGAATTGAATTGAATTGAGCTGGGTCGTAGATCATAGCTCAACCATCGAAATTAACCAAAATAAATGGTTCACCTGGATCGTAGATCGTATTTGTCGTGAAAATTATAGTCGTCGTAAATTTGTAGTCGTCGTCGGTAATTTTGTACTTGTCTGGAAAAATGAACCTGTCGGGAAAGAATTATCTGTCGGGATTTGTTTAGTATTATTCATAAAAAATGTTTATATTTGTCTTCTTTGTCGGGATTATTGTACTTTTCGGAAAATTGCATTTGTCAGGAAAAAGTTGCATAATCAACCAAAATTAAATTTGTCAGGAAACCTTTTTTCTTCGGGAAATATGTACTCGTCGGGAAAATTGCATTCGTCGGAAAAAAATGCTTTCGTCGGGAAGATTTTCCGTCGAAAATCTTTGTACTTGTCGGAAATATCTCATTCGTCGGAAGATTTGATGTTTATTTAATTGTTCAAATTGTTTTAAGCTAACCATGATGATCATGTCATATATATTCATGTTAGTATAATGTGAACTTGCCATCTTATATATGATCATAACCATCAAAGGCAAAGCACGAATGATAGCCTGATTCAATGATTGGTGCAAATTTGTGATCAAGAAGTCATAGATGATTTATATACACTGCATATATCAATAATGCAATCTGACAGATATCGTTTTATTTTATCTAAAGCAATACCGATAATGTAGGTATGTTGTTTGATACTGACCAGTAGGTATGCTGATTGATACTGGCCAGTAGGTATGCTGATTGGTACTGACCAGTTGGTATGTTGTTTGATACTGACCAGTAGGTATGTTGTTTGATACTGACCAGTAGGTATGTTGTTTGATTCTGACCACCAGGTATGCTGAATGATACTGACCAGTAGGATGGGGTTGTTGGTTGTTGTTTGATACTGACCAGTAGGTATGTTGTTTGATACTGACCAGTATTTATGCTGTTTGATATTGGACCTGTAGTTGAGATGTTTAGTATCGGAACAGTAGGTGAAGTGATTGATTGAAACATTAAAGGGCTATAAGTCTTCTATTTTGACTTTTTACGGATCATTATGTATAAAGAAATGTCAGTTTGCCTTTTCGTGATGTAAATACCATATGTTATTTGATCTTCTCTCTCATATGTAAGAAGTTTTAATTATGAGAAAATAATATTAAGTTATGACCTACATATAACTAGTATTTTAAAGTTATATATTTGATGTACATAGCTTACGCTTTATCAGATAATGATGTATAGTTATCAGATAATGATGTATAGAGCGATGGTGTCGTTATAGACTTATAGTGACACATGTGACACATGCTATCTTTTATGTCAAATGTTATTTGGATGCAAGATGTGTATTTACTATACACGTTTTGTTCATTCATTCGCAAAAAAAAAAATGTTTTCAAGAGTATCAACATATATATTTACGTGCAGTTAGTTATTTCTTCTGGAACTTTAGAAGAAACTTGAACTTTGAAAAATCTGAACTGAATCTAAGTGTTCTAGTTATGTATTTGCGCTCATTTGCGCATTTTACCCTTTTTTTCTGTGGAAATGATATCTATTGTTTTCATTTCATTGTTGCTTATATTGAAATAAATGCTCATTGTAATGCACCTGTTGCTTGTTTATATATTTCATAATTTCATATGAAAGTTAAAACACTACATACATTACTTATTTATAATGTTAGACTAATATATAAGATCACGGAAAAAAAACTTACTGCTAATGCTATCCTTTTGAAAACAGATCGGCCTTATAATAATGTTCAGTTGACATCTTTAGGTAAAAGGCTACACAAACTTACTTTTCATTTAAATTTGCTGCAGCAATAACTGATATACAATGCATATACTGAAAAGGACTAAGCGATTCTTCTCATGTAACTACATTATTTCAAATTAAAATTTAGGCAGAGTGAGAAAAATGAGACAATAGATTTTTCATTGTATTTCTGTAAGCAGTTGATGTGTATTTTCAACGGTTTCGGTGTTTAGACGGTTCAACCTAATCACAACTGTACATTATCTTTATTATTCACTTAAGAATTGAATTCCCGGTAAAATCATCAAATCCTGTATATCGGTATGACATACACCATTGTATTTATCGTAGACGATGTTTTCGTCAGGTTAAAAGTTTAAAAGTTTGCTGGGAATGTTGAAATCGTGGGGAAAGTTATTTTCGTCTAGAATGTTATACTCGCGGGAACAGTATTGTCGAGACATTTTAGCTCACCTGAATTATACAATTTTCATGATAAATAAAATTGTCCTGATGTATAATATTTTCTAAACGAGTTCAGTTGAAAAATAAAAAATCTCAATAAAATTTTCACGACCAATACTATATTCCCGACGGAAGAAAATTTCCCGACAAGTTCAATTTTCCCGACGAGCACAGCAAAACTTCCCACATAATATCCAGATTACAAAAAACTTTCCGACTAGTCCAATTTTCACGAATAATACAATTTTTAAAGCGAAAACAAAAACTCTCGATAGAGAAACTGGACATTTCTTGACTAGTACAATTGTCCACACACGCACAGACACACACGCGTGCGCGCGCGCAACACACACACACACACACACTATCATCATCAATATGTATTCAAAAAGTCAGAGACAAAAAAATAATGAAATTTGAGATCCATCTCAAAATATTTAAATTCGATTGGTCAAGAAATGATATTCCATACAGATCGTTCATTGTCGAGCTGCGATCTGGGACCAAGCTCAACCACTTCTATGTGTTGAAATAATTGGCTGAGCTACGATCTACGATCCATCTCAACCATTCCATGAACATTTTCAGTGGTCGAGCTACGATCTTCGATCCAGGTCAACCATTTATAAAGTTTATTTCAATGGTTGAGCTACGATCTACGGCCCAGCTCAACCATTCCATGAACATTTTCAATGGTTTAGCTACGATCTACGATCCGGCTCAACCATTTATTTTGGTTTATTTCAATGGTTGAGCTACAATCTACGACCCAGGTAGACAATGAAAATTAGTTATAGTGTTGATTCACGATCTACGATCTAGGCGCTAACTTCACACACCTTGCGCAGTGTCCGTTTTCTCAAATGACCCGGTAGAAACAAGCATAGCACAATCACGTGATTCTTCTTGACCGGAAATCTTTTTTCGCTAACGGACGAATTGCATACAGTAGTAATAAGGCAGGTACATTGTTCTTCAGAAACATCGATGGACTAATGAAGTCATAATAATACCACATATTATCTTTTTGCACACTGAATAGCAATTCAATAGATGCATTGGAATGGGAATAAATGAAAACCTTGACATCTTATGTGTAAAAGTATCCCGACGAGAACCAATTACAAGTCGACGAGTACAAAGTTTTCTGAGAATACAACTTTTCTGTTAAATTCATGTTAAGTACAAATATTACAAGGGTAACACTTTTTCCCGACGACAACATTTTTTCCTAACAAATGCAATTTTTCCCGCGAACAGAAAATTTTCCGTCGGAAACTTTTCCGACGAATGAGATATTCCGAACGACTACAAAATTTCCCGACGGAAGCACTTTTCGAGACGAATGCAATTTTTCCAACGAGCACATAACAATTTTTCCAAGGACAAACCCAAAAAGATTATGCGACTTTTTCCTATAAATACAATTTTTCAAAAAAAATTAAAAAATTTTAAAATTAAATTCCCCAGTTTTTCCCGACGAACAGAATATTTCCCGACGAAAATTCCACAAGTACAAATATTTTCTTTTTCCCCAAAGCAATTTTTTTAAAAAAGGAAATTCACGACAAATGTAATTTTCGTTGATTATGCGACTTTTTCCTGACTAATGCAATTTATTTGAATGGTTGACCTACGATCTACAACCCAGCTCAACCATTCCATGAACATTTTCAGTGGTCGAGCTACGATCTACGACCCAGGTCAACCATTTATTTTGGTTTATTTGAATGGTTGAGCTACGATCTACGACCCAGCTCGACCATTCTATGATCATTTTCAATGGTAAAGCTACGATCTACGACCCAGCTCAACCATTTATTTTGGTTTATTTGAATGGTTGAGCTACGATCTACGACCCAACTCGACCATTCTATGAACATTCTCAATGGTTGAGCTACGATCTATGACCTAGCTAAACCATTTATTTTGGTTTATTTGAATTGTTGAGCTACGATCTACGATCCAGGTCAACTATTTATTTTGGTTTATTTGAATGGTTGAGCTACGGTCTACTACCCAGCTAAACCATTCCATGAACATTTTCAATGGTCGAGCTACGATCTACGACCCAGGTCAACCATTTATTTTGGTTTATTTGAATGGTTGAGCTACGATCTACGATCCAGGTCAACCATTTATTTTGGTTTATTTGAATGGTTGAGCTACGATCTAGACCCAGGTCGACAAAAAAAAATTAGTTATAGTGTTGATTTACGATCGACGATCTACGCGCTAACTTCACACACCTAGCAAAAGCATGGTTTATTCGTGCGTCATTTACAGGATGATCTGTATGCAAAGTGCCTGTCATAAGATGTACATGTACGTCCGAAACGTGTAAGTCATGTGGGAGTTTCTAACATTAATCAATTGCGCTACTACAAGCATGAAAGGGTTTTAAGTATTATCGATTTATTTGCTTTCATTGAATCTTATCGGTTGCCAGATTTATTAACTTCAAAGTATTAACTTTATAGTCAGAAATGAACGGTATATTTTCCCTAATTATCGTGACTCAGTATTTTTCTTAGAAATTTAAGCCCAAGAATACGAACATTCCCAAAAATTAATTTCTAGGAAATTCTACCCCTTGTTTTTATACATGTACGTTTTGCATATTCGACAAGTGTCAGATGTTTCACATTGAATATTTTTGGTAGGATGAAATAAAATATAAATGTTTAGACTTACTTCCTGACTTCCTATTCATCTTTGATACAAAGCGCCATCTTCATTATTATTATTATCATTATTATTTTTTTTTTATTTTTGCATTCTGCCATTTGTGTTTTCTTTAGAAATTTAAGTTTTGTTTAGTGTATATTTATTGGCTTTAACGTCCCGAATATTTTGCATTCGTTTTTTGTTGTTGTTGTTTTTTTAAATTAAAGCTGTTCTGATAGCTTTTTGAATTACTTGTAAAACAAGAATGGCGGAATGTGTTCCAACATTATTCATTATTCAGATGTAATCATTGTATGATGATGGAGCTAGGCCCTGGGGCAGTATTCATAAAGGGACTTAAATCATTTTAAATATATAATCGTGCGTATTTCAGCTGTACCATTCCTTTATATTAATAAAATTTCAAAAAAACAGAGGACGTTTGTTCACTTCGTCTAGTAAATTAAGCGCTTGAGTAGATTTAACGTTTGGATTGAGAGTTGAATATTTAGGATATTAAGGGATTGATTACGTCTTACATATATCAAGATGGCTGCTGAAAACGGCATCAGAGCGTTAACTATGTATCTTAATCGGCTTTGCACGTTCATCATGAGTGGTATCATGATCATATCCTGTATCGCTTAATGACAAAGTCGATTCAATAGCATGTGGTATAAATTCCCTTAGGATCAAAAACCGCAGTGAAGGAAAAAAAACTCACCCTCCACTTGGTGAAATTCTAGGAATTTTAGGCGGATAATTCATATAAATATTTGTGATCAATGTCCCGTCAAGATGCATTTATTTTGTATACGTAATCATTTGAGCTATTCAATAGTTTATAGGTGCCGTGCCTGAGTGATTAATATATGAAAGAGATGATAGATTGAATCTGTTTTTAGCTGCCCATACATTCACTCTCATTTTTAGCGTGCTCACTCAGTCTGCATTAAAGCCCACTTTTAAAAAAATCAGTCGATAGATTCAATGTATCGATAACGTGATGGCAAACAACACAATTTAAAAGAAAAGAAAAGAAAAAACTATTTGTCATGCACACACACAAAAGAGAGAAATAAGACATTAATAAAATTGGATTAAAAACAGTACATTAATAACAGTACTGTATGAGATATGGGGACTGGTTGGACAAATGGTTATACAACATATAATGGCTGACTCACTGTTATGGAAGATTATTTATGTAAATATTACAACATGCTTACTTCCGAAAGCTTTATGAAAGATGGCATGTGCTTGCGTGTATGTATACTTTTAAATGATGCCTTATTGCATTTCTGTTAGACGATTTTAGATGTCAAGTGTTAATGCTAAATGCTTTGTGCTTAATGACTAATAATATGCCAATATGTTAAGACCCAAGTGCAAACTACCAAATGATACATAACAAATGAGAAGTGCAAGCATACATGTAGCCTTGTTTCATTTCTTTTGAGAAGTGTATAGTGCTAAATGCTTTCTGTTAACTACCAAATAAGAAGTGCAAGAATATATGTTTATAAAATTTGAAAAAAAAAAAATTTAAAAAAAATTTAAATTAATGGTAATTAATTGCAATTTACACTTAGGGCAGTAAGCATTGCACGCTTAATATAATCGAAGCTGGAAAGCAACTTGAACATTTACATTTTACCAGGGCCCATTCGGCTTAATGAAGAGAGATTACTCTAGCATTCTCTTTGCAAGATGTACGACGAAGTGTAGCATTGCACATGCATACCAGGTCGAATCGTACCAGCGTACCGCCAACTGGAATTTATCTCCCGTATATCGGTGCTATACAGCGAGCACGTAAAAGAACCAAGGGGTCTATTCGCAAAAGGGCTAGGGTATCGCACGCAGACTCCCTTGTATCCAACCAATGTCTTTTGATGTTGTCTCTTCAGAAAAAAAAAAAAAAAAAAAAAAAAGCTTGAGATTTATCCTTGACCGCAATGTCTGATTATGGCCATAATAATCAGAAAATGCTTGCTAGCCATTACTATAGAAGAAGAAGAGAAAAAAAATAGTTCGCCATTTTAATTTCATGATGGTGAACGTGAAAATGAAGGAAAGCAAGGAATATGAAAAAAGCAAAATACTTATTTTTCAATAGTACAACTCTTAAAAAATAATAGATGACGATGACGAAATATAAAAAAATAATATAATATGAAAATATTTTTCATGTTCTCAAATTCATTTCATTATATTCCTTGATTTTACTTTTTTAATGGTTTAATTTTTCTTAGTAGTCAACTTTTTATTCATTAATGAATTATTACTCATTATTTGTCATGACCTTCAAAAAAAATAAATATAATATCTGAGCATCAGGTTATTAACCCCCCTCCCAATTACATTGCATTCGGTCGTGGTTTCAATTTAATACCGACCGCGACATACAAAATTCGTTAAACTTGGTACTTGTAGCTCCCTGCTTGACATTCAGCATATATACAATGTATTTTAGGACTGGTTGTCGGGATATGTTAACATGTCACGTGTCTACTACGCGATGTTGCAGTTTAGCAGTAATTATAGGAAAAAGTCTCCAAATGACTACAATACTGTCGGGGGGACGTTAAAGCCAACAAAAGAAACGAAACATCGCATTCTCTGTCCTATGGCTGATATCATTATAATATTCCACGCAATTACGTATAGCCTTAAGCAGGCCCTACCACTGCGCTACTGCGCTTTATAAGTGAATATGAAAATAAATAACACATTAAACCAGTTATTTTCTTTTCTTACACGCATTAAATTAATAATCAGTCGTACCCAATAATTTTCTTTCTGGATTTGACCTGTTGGTGGTACGCTTCGTCATATAAACTGGTACGATTCGTCCTGGTACGCATGTGCAATGCTACACTTCGTCGTACATTCTTGAGTAATCTCTCTTCATTAAGCCGAATGGGTCCTAGTAAAATGTAAATGTTCCATCTGGTTTCCAGCTTCTATTATGTTTAGTGCGTAATGCTTACTGCTTAGTTGCAAATGCTTACTGGCATGTGCTTTATTGTATGTATAACTCGGCGTCTACGTGTCACATTAAGAATCACTATCAGTTGCAACACACAGTTTAGAAACATAGTCTGTAATGTATTATTTGACAGTAAGAACATAGCATTTAGCACTTTACACTTTTTATGAAAAATATGGTACAGGCAGTCTGCATATTCATACATGTAAGTTTGCACTTCTCATCTGTAAAACATCACTTGATAGATAGCACCTAGGTCTTAATATACTATCATATTAATGGCATTCAAGCACATAACATTTAGCATTTCACACTTGTCATTTAGAAGTGAGAAAAACAAATGCAATTAGGCAGTATGCACAAGTTATTTTTCATAAAGCATATGGAAGTAAGCATGCTGTAATTTTACACAAATAATCCCCATACACTGTCATAGTCTCGACGAAGATGAGTGCAAGTCGCTATATGACTGAATTATTCCCAGCGACGGTAACCATCAAAACAACAAGAACAACAGTATTGTGAAATAGATTAAGCAAAGGGTTTTAATCATTGTGTGCATTTCGATCAGCTCCATCGTAGTTACCGTCTAACTTTATCTATCAGAAATAGTGGACTAAATAAAATAGCTGAAAGGAACTAAAAAGATAACACACAAAATGAAATATGACATGTGTCCTTGTGGTCGGTTATGAAACGTTAACAGTTTGCTTATTCATATGATTCTTACTTAATATCAGCTGAAACACATCAGGTAATTCCCGTAAAGCCCTAAATAAAGGTGAATGCAATTATTGTGTAATTGAATGGGAGCTTTCGGCTGTTCGTTTCTTTATAGAACATTTAAGGCAATGTTTTAAGCTAAAAAGTGGGGTTTTCCAGGCGGATAGAGATTTGGTCTCACTATGATTTTGAAATATTGTACAGACCAGGTCACAAGCAGGTCCACTGTGATATTTTAAAGGTGTAATGACCCAAAGGAGTGTGATTGTGCATATTTTGGCAATCTAAAACCTCTAGAAAGGTTTTCAAAAAGAGCCAAAGATATGACCCCGTCTCATTGCTTCTTCCAGAAAACTCTAACTCAGAATCAGAGGCACCAGCTAATAAGATCGTAAGAGCATTGCGGGCAAAAGATCAACCCCCCCCCCCCCCACCCAGCCCAACTAAGGACAGGAGTGAAAATAATGCTTTAATATCGGACCCAAAACATCTATTAAAGATTTAAGAAAGAAGCAGTTGGAGTTTCAAGGTAAAAGATTATTCTAGCTGCTAAGGAGAGTGGGAGCGATAAGACCTTTAATTGCAGCAGTAGTGTCATATAGCCCAGCTGCACAACACTACTGGGTACTCTAGGGATGTCTTATAACAAAGGATAGGCAATTCAACTTTGTGCGGAAAATAGTCACTAAAGAGAACCAAGTACACAGTGTTCTTATTCACCAGAATACTAAATACACCGGAATACAAAATACACCGGAATACAAAAAAACATTTGGCATCTGTAAATTGTGTGTGTCATGGATGATTATACGTGTGTGTGTGTGTGTGTGTGTGTCATTTCATATCAACTTATTAAAATTTGTTCCATAGTGTGATTACCAGAAACACGTATACACAAAGTAACACAATTTAACTAGCAAAAGTTCGCAAAATCTCCAAATTCTCCAAGCGCCGACAGACTTTGAGAGCTGAGGAAATTCCCAGGCGTTTTATTTTTCTATTTTTCTTTTTTTTTATCAATATGTTTTATAAGCACAGAAATCCATTTGGCGTCAGAACGTATACACATCATTTTGGTTAGTGCAAGTACTCAGCATGACTTCTAGGACCACTGCAAAAAAAAAACAGCGATGAGATTACCTGGCAGTTTCTTCGTTGGAAAAAGTGGGTTTTGGCTAGTAGTTTAAGGGAAGGGGTCTGCCTGCTAAGGCTATCAGTGTAGCAATGTATGTGTGCTGTTTGATTCAAACTGTTTCAAATTCAAATGGGGAGGGGTAAGGGGGCTCCGTGGCCGAGAGGGTAAAGTCGCTGACTTTAACACTCACCGCGTGGGTTCGAATCCCGGCAGGGCCATTCGGATTTTCATGTGAAAAGCCTTCCAGCTGGCTTGCGGTAGGTCGGTGGTTCTACCCGGATGCCTCTGTGCATTCGGGGTCTTCCTCCACCTGTAATTAGCTGGACGTCGCTATATGACTGAAATACTGTCGAAGCGACGGTAAACTCAAATAGTCATGTCAAGTCACATGATGCAGTATTATTGATAAATAATGCGTTTTATGCTTTTAGATGGTATAATAAGAATTAAGCATAGGTAATATTTTTGTATTCACCCTGTACCTGATGTACTTTGGTTTCACCCTGTACCTGATGTAAAACAGGATTAGAGATTAAGAATTTTATTTGGCATAATATTAATATTTTATTTACATCCAAATGTTAAAGTAGTCTCACAATCTTTACTACGTGATGTATTAATTTAATAAATTATAAATAAAGATGTTATTTACAAAGCATTTTGGGTTGGCGCAGGTTAGAGATGATACTAGATTCTTTTGTTTGATTCGAGCTGCAGCAAATATTTTCGGAAGATAATTTATTTCAAAAAACCATTTGTTTTATGGAAAAAACACTCTAGTAGTGTGTATCGGATTATTAATGATCGTGACCAATAGAACGTGACTCAAGGGGACTTTGCAAGGGTGTGTAATCATCGATTTAACTTAGCGCGCGTGTTTGTTGCGTATACAAAGATTTTAATTCAACATGGCGGATCATTTCACTGTTGGGATCATCGGTCATTCTTACATAAGGAGACTAGGACAATTTATAGATGAAAACCCGGTTTACGACAATTTGTGCTTAAACAAAGACTTATTCAAAGTTTATTTTAGAAGCCGAGGTGGTTTAACGGTTCGTGGCCTTGCTGCCTCAAAACATCTAAGTGAATTCCCAATTATCCCGGACTTGTGTTTCGTGCAGATCGGAGGGAACGATGCAGGTTCTCGTAACGCTCTCCATATCGCTAAAGACATAGTGGCTTATGCTCGTTACCTCCAGGACGGTTGCGGAGTGAGATATGTGATCATAGGACAGTTGCTCCGGAGAAGACCCGAGAGCTCGGTATCAGGTTTCAATGAGGAGGTGATAAAGATAAACAGCCATCTACACAGCCTGATAGAACCTATACCTGGCGTCCGGCTTTGGAAACACAGGGGCTTTTGGAGAGATTTGTCGTACCTAGGGCGTGATGGGGTCCACTTGGATGCGAGGCAGCGGGACACAGCCCCGTCACCTATGGCGAAATATCTACATAGCATTAAATATGCAGTCTACAGTGTTTTCAAAGGCCAGTAAGATTTTATTTAGGTTGTAAAGCACACTGTTTGATATTTCTTAACAAATTTTAACGATATTACGGATTTGATGAATAGAGGTATAAAATGTGTGCGACATCGTCTCCGTGGTCTGTAGATATGTTTGATTCATTCACACTAAATTTATTATGGCAAAAGGTCAGAGAAAACTGCTCGACTTCTCGCCATTTTATGATGACCCGTCTATTGATAGTTTGTATTGGTACTGTTTGCCAGCTTATGCGGGCTATTATGTATGCGAGGGTTGATAAAAAAAAAAATAATAATAATAATAATAATAAACAGCACGGTGATAATACCAATACACCAACATTAATTCAATTAATTTAATGACACATATTTAATGTTGGCTTCTCATGCTTGTCGATTCCCAATTTTATGTTAATGTGTTTACATTCCATGATAGTCAACTGCAACCTTTATCTATATTAGATTTACTGATGTCTTACCTAAGATAGTCTATTGCCAGTTTAGGATGGCATGACGCCAGTGTATGTTGGTATTATTAGGGGGTCGAATGCCAGTCGATGTTGGCATTTATTGATGGTCGACCCCCAGCCAGTCTATTGTGGTTTTATAAGGGGGTCGAATGCCAGTCGATGTTGGCATTTCATGATGGTCGACCCCCAGCCAGTCTATTTTGGTATTATAAGAGGGTCGAATGCCAGTCGATGTTGGCATTCTACGATGGTCGACCCAAGCCAGTCGAGGGTTTATGTTTAAATTGTTTTATTATAGGCAGTGTTTTATGAAACAAGGGATGCCACCAACTTAGGCTGGCATTCTATGTATCAATTTATTAAATTTCAGTTTTAAACTATATACTGTTCTTGTTGGATATTGAAATGAGACAAGGGATATTCTTAACTGTCAGTTTAAAAAAAATAAAAAATTCTAAGTACGACAGTTCAATTTATT
>CM037783.1:2078901-2128901 GCA_021229015.1 Solen grandis
TTTTTTTTTTTAATGTATGTATAGAACATTGCTGATTATCAACCCCTGTTACAGTGCAGAATGTGATGTAATTTTATTGAGTTGTTTCATATGTAATAATTTAAAAAATGATAATAAAATAAAATGACTTGATGATAATGTACATCATTGTTACATTTTCTTTTCATTTCAGTTAGTATTTATTGCAGAGTAAACAATAAATGGAACCCACTACACATTTTGACCAAGGGGATTTTGATTGTCCCCCAATAAACCCTTATTACTGAGAGATTTGTGCAAGTCATCCAGAAGATCAGTTAGTAGAGAATGTAACCCACCTGAAAGCTTAAAACCTATAACATTATGAGCACAATGGCTAAACAGAATTCTGACTGAAAGAAATTAAAGTTCTATGTAAGGGAGAAAAAGTTAACCATTATTTATTTTATATTGATTACGAAACAAGTTTCTCACAACTTATATCAATCACTCGAGATGGCTTTGATGGTGGCGTATGTGGTCATAATTGCGAGGAAAATTTACGTGCCTGGACGAGCGACCTTGTTTACTTAGTGGAACCCTCTCACGTACCTGACCAGGAATCGAACCAGGATGCATTGGTGAGAAGTGAAGCGCGTGACCACTACGCTATCCAGGCACCCATGGGCGAAACAGAAAAGACCCATAGGCCAGAGATGTGTCTTTCTAGGAAATGTTGGATGGATTGAGGCATTTCTTAGACTGATTGAAATCACAAATTTAGCAAGAGGAATGCTTTGCCTTGTGAAGTATTAGGCAGAGCAGGGTCTCTTGATCTATATACTATCTGTATATATGGAGACCCTGGCAGAGATAAATGTTGGTACTGAATACTTCTTTAATGATGGAGGATAATATTTTGATATTAATTTAACGTTTTGTTGACCTTTTTTGTTTCAGACTGCATTAAATGTAGAATAAATAGTCAAAAGAATGAACGTTCCCAGTGGCAGAGTGGTTAAAGCATCTGCCTTGGGAGTGGGAGCTAGGTTGTCGGTTTGATTCTTGGCTGCGACATACCAAAGTCATAAAAATTGGTACTGGTATAGCTCTCTTCCTTGGCGCTCAGCATATAAGGATAGTTCCAGAACTGGTTAACCTTGTGTCAGGGTAATGTGACTGAGTGTGGTAACATTCTTAATGTCGACAGTGTTATACTGCAGTGTAGCAGCACTATATCTGTCTCAAGTAGACATAGTCTCAAAATGACTGAAATACGTTGGTTGGACATTAAACCCAACAAACAGTTAAAAGAATGGAATCCATCTGTGTTGCAGCAAGCAACAGAATATCTGAATTTACTGAATCATTTAGTATGTATACATGACTTCAGGTCCAAAGGTAGTGAATTTTAACTTTTTGTGTGTGTGTGGGGGGCGGGGGGGTGAGAGCATACACAATTCAAATGAATGTTAATGAAAACATAATATTTACAGAAAACTTAGATCTGTTAATTTTACCATGATTTGCATTTTGTATTAATTTGATAGTTTTCTTATCGCAAAATACTGCTGTTGTCTGCATAGCACCTTGATTCTAATTGTGAAGTCAGTTTTAAGTTACTTTGGGACCACAATCATGTATGTGCATGTATTTTAAGATACTGCTTTGTAACTAGAACTGTATGATTAATTTATTTAGTTAATCTCATTGGTTATGTGAAATCTCCTAAGTTCAATACTAAGTTATTTTAACTTTATATAAAGAGATTCTGAATTTACACATCTACTAAGTAACTTGATTCATGCATGCAGTCATTGAATGATGTTATCTTAGATATACTGCCAGTCACATTTATTTTCAAGAAACCATCATATCAACATAAAAACTGTACAACACTACAGATTCAAACTCCTGATCTTACCACTAGTCTTAATCATACATGGAAATGATCTGAACAACAAGTATTAAATCAGATTAGTCTAAAAGTCTATTAAAGGAGGTTGATCAGGTTTTATGTTTGCTACTCCTCAGTGAGTTCAGGTATTTACCAATTAATGCAATCCATATGGCATTTCTGCTTCACTGAAGTTAAATAATTAATTAAAATGGGTGACTTATAGTCAATACATACTTGACAATACTCTTTTTAATTGAATAAATTCTCTTTCCCTCTCTGTCATGAGTACCCCCCCCCCCCCCCAATTCTCTCTCTCATGAGAAATGGAAATTATCTCTCTTTTAATGAATAAATTCTCTTTCTCTCTCTGTCACAAGTAAAACTCCCCCCCTCTCTCTCTCCACCCCTTTCTCTCTCTCTCTCTCTCTCTCTTATAATGAGTAAATTCTCTCTCTCTCTCTCCCTCTCTTATGATGAGTACTCATATGATGTCATATTGAGAGAAAACAATCTTTCTCTTCTATAATGGTTCATAACACATTGTACTGAATTAAGAAAATGATAATTATTTGGAAGTAATTTCATTGTAAATAACAGCTTCAACAAACCAATGTTGTGAAATAGTTGTAATGAGTCACAGAATTAAGATTTGCAATGACTCTGGTCAAATTTTTTTTTTCCATTCTTTTGTTTTATTCTTAAAGGATATGCACATTGTACTTAAAATATGAAACTGTTACTGTAAAAAGTTGTAATGAGTTCACAGAATTAAGATTTGCAATGACTCTGGTCATTTTGCTGACAGTTCTAATTAGTGTTAGGGCTTGAAGGTTTTTAAAAAATATTTCGCATGTTACAGGGTCAGAAAAATGTGCAGCCTGATTTGGAGCAATAAGTTTGCTACATGTGTTTGAGTTTGACTGTCTCAACAACAAGACCTCAGACCTTTTACATAAAGGGCAAATGCTCAGTACCAACTGTGCTACAGCTACACCAATCATTTCAGAATGAAAAATAAAAAATAAGAAGCTGCCCAGCCTTCAGTTCTTTCTTGCTTTGATAGTGAAACAAATAAACGAATTTGGTCTTATTAAAATAGATGATGAACAGTCTCAGACTTATCTCCCCCTTCTCAGGGCTGTGGTCTCAATCTGAGAAAGAGAGTAAGAACCCAAAGCCTCAATACATTGAGGCATTTACTTATGGAGTTCTCTGTCCCCCTGTCAATTTGCCATTGCTAGTTAGATTCAAAATTTGCACAATGTACAAAATTGTCCATCCAGAGTCATTTCAATGTCACCTGTGATCTAATTGTTTGTCTGTTTGTTTACTTGGATTTACTCTGACATTATGTTGGTAATCTTGGGTCTTTGTTTACATTAGGCAGGTATATAGTTCTGCATCAGTGTGATATCACACAAGACATGTGGTATAATAAGACCTCAGTTATTGATCATTATATTACCCTAACAGTGAGTCTACCAGTTTTAAACAAAACCAAAGAACATTATTGTTAATTAATGAGTTAATAATTTTTTATAACCATGGATTGGCTGGAACAGCTCCAACCATGCACTCAGCCAAAGGAACTGGTTTCAGTTCAGCTGATTATGTAAACATTTCAATACATTATGTCTTAACATACTGTCAAACCTGTCTTAAGTGGTCATTCAAGAGTATAAGAGAAAGAGACTACTTATCAGAGGTGGCCGCATAAATGAAGGTTAAACAAAACAAAATGCTAGTTTGGTAATATTAAAACTGACCACTGTATATAGGTTGACCGCTTAATACAGGTGGCCGCTAAAATGATTTAACTGTGTAATTATATGATTTATAAGGATCATTTTCAGTTATTATGAATCTAAATTTTACCAAGATGATTTCCCTAAAACTTGAAAAATGTGTTCTTAAATAAGGGTTTGGTTTTTAAGAAGATTTTTAAGAAAAAATGAAGAATACCCTTTTAAATTTTAAAATTAAATTTTAACTACCTTTATAATACATCAGTTGAATAAATAAAAAATATATATGCATAACAGCCAATGGCTTTATTGTTTGTGTTTGACTTGAATATACTTAAAACATTTTGTTGGGGTGCATATGTGCAATTTGATCAGGTTGAATTAAGTTCAAGTAGGTTGAATTAAGTTCAAGTTTAAATGGATGAAACAATTGATGGAAGATAGCTCAAAAGCTCATTGAATAAATTTCTGGCACTGAGAGTGTACCAGAGGCTCTTAGTTTGAGTCCAAGTGAGCCATGATTTTTTTTAGAGTTTCCAGGATGTTATGTTTTTCAACAAAAATGACAACATGCATAATTATCTGTGCCTGAGTGCAAGTGAATTGTTTAAGCTGCAAGAAATTTTCTTCAATCATTATGAAATGTTACAACAGCTTAACTTGTAGCCTTAAAGTTGAAAGGTTTAAGTGGTTATGTAGATGCATTGGTAGAGAACTTGCCATGCAAGTGATGGCTCTCAAAGTTAGAGTCCTGGCCCCATGTTCTTGAAAATACTTAAGTACAAACCTGGCTTTAATTTGAGTAACATACTTAAATCCTTATCGAAACTAATGGACGTGGTTTGAGTAGAAGTATGAAAATCATACAAGTTTAAGTACCATTTTAATGTTTGGGAACACAGGGCCTGGTCTGTTTGCACATTTTTCTAGATCGGTTACAATGTGGGGCTGTTACATTTCCTATTTTTCAGTATATTACTGTTCTTTGGATTATAGTTTGTTCTTTTTCCTGTGAATGCAGGGATTACATGTTATTCTAAATTGGTTGTGGATTATGTAACAGTCTATAAGTATCCCTTATTAGAGATTTGTGTACATGGTCCAATTGCTCAATTCATAGAGCACTGGCCATGCATGTAAGCAAGGGTACAGGAAATTACTGGTTACACATTTATCTCACCTGATTACAAACTTAAAACTTTTATTTCATTTTGATTTTTATTGTTTGTGTAGGTAGAAAAATCTGTCCAGTTAGCTCAATCGGTAGAGTAGCATGGTGGCGGGTTCCGTCAGTTGTGGGTTTGGGAGAAGTGTATGAAAAGGAATATCTGTCCTAATAGTGTTATATTTATTGTTGAAACTCAAGGACGGCAGGAGTCCTTGGTTTGAGTCATGCACCAACAGTAGTCACACTTAGAATTTTCTGGTGCTTATTTTATTTTCATTATATTGCAGTCTTTTTTGGTAACCAAAGTCAGAGGAATTTGTTTAAACAAATCGAAAGTTATATTAATTACTGTGTTGACTGGAATTAACTGTCACTGCGACTGTGAGTATTCCAGTTATATAGTGATCGATGACGGATGTCCAGCTAATAACATGGATGAGTACACATAGGCAGCCGGGCTGAACCACCAACCTACCACAAGTGAGCTGGATGGCTTACTAAGATGAAGAAAGTGACACTGAGGAATCGAACACACAATTGAAAGAAGTTACGTGATTGAATCTCAGCAGTTATAACCATTAAACCACAGAAACCATTAATTTTTTAACAAACCATTATAAATAGATCGATTTTTTAATTAACCGTCCAGCTGGGACAGTATTTCAGTCATATAGCGAAGTCCAGCTAATTACAGGTGGAGGAAGACCCCTAATGCACTGAGGCATCTGGGTAGAACCACCAACCTACTGCAAGCCAGCTGGAAGGCTTCCTCACATGAAAATCCGAATGTCCCTGCCGGGATTCAAACCCATGCAGTGAGTGTCTTGGCCACGGAGGTCCCATATTAAAATTATAATTCATTTATGTTATACTTTTGCATCATATGAAAAGTACAAAAATTAAATGACAATTTTTCATTTCAATTATATAATAGAAATGGCCTTTAAGTAACCCTAAAACATTGAGAAATAAGTGTAAGTGACCTGTCCAGCTCATTCAGTAGAGCATTTGCCCTGAAAGTGAATGGCCCTGGTTTGCTTCCTGGTCAGGCTGGACACATATATTTCTCAACCTGATGTCATTATTGTTATTATATATATCAAATAAACTAACCACACACCCAGACATAATGTTATCTTTTCATAAACTCATAAACATTTAATCTTAAGCATTTTGTATCAAAACTTACATTTTATTCTAGAAATTAACGTACTGTAGACTATCGTCAGATAAAAAAAAGTAGAATTTGGATTAACTAAAATTGTTCATGCAGCTACAAAGATTCAACAATAACAAGTTCAGTATCTGGTTCAGGATATGGTTCGTTAAGATCACAATATTATACTGGTCTAAAACAACGGATGTACCGTTAATGCATTTTGTAAACAAACGTGCGATTTTGAACACTAGTTTCTTCCTTTAACTACAAATAAATCAAACAATTTCCAAATTATACCCGTCTTAATTATGTTTGATTTTAATCGACTGGATATGAACGTTCGGCTTTTTCCGATAGAAACAAAGCGATCGTTATTTTCCGATAGGAGGTCAGCTGTTTCCGACCGCCATATCTCGACAGGTAATAATCGATCGATTTTAAAGGATTCCGATCGTTTATCAGCTGTTTCCGGTCGGAAATGTGTTATTTTCAAGGTACAAAATGCACGATATCTCCGCTAATATAAATGTGTTTTTCAAAAACAAGACATATTTAGAATCGGGAAACAATGCTCTTTCATTATCAATAATAAAAATTTATATAAGATCTGTAGTTTTTAAAAAAGTTTATGGAAAAAACCGACGTTCCATAAATTCACCGACGCGGGTTCTGGTATATTCTACCTACCAAGACGTTAAACCTTTTAATCATGATAATCCAACTATGCTTAAACTTATTGAATTGTTTAAAACCGAAAGTAGGTGAATGTTTTTAGATTTAGCCATTTATGTTAAGTTGTTGTTGTATTGAGGTTTACCGTCGCTGCGATAGTATTTCAATCATATAGCGACGTCCAGCTAATTACAGGTGGAGGAAGACCCCGAGTACACAGAGGTACCCGGGTAGATCCACCGACCTACCGCAAGCCAGCTGGAAGGCTTCCTCACATGAAAAATCCGAAGTCCCTACCGGGATTCGAACCCACAGCGGTGAGGGGCTGAGAGATTTGTAGTCCACGACTGTAACCGCTCGGCCACGGCGGCCCCCATTTATGTTAAGGTTTCCTTATATCATAGAAACAGAAATTTGAATTACATGAAATAATTTAAAAGTGATCAGAGGTTTGTCATTTTTTATCATTATTATTTTTCTTTTTTCGGATAACATTACCATGCAGTTTGTATCTTTGAAAAGTAAGTAATGACACATATTTATATTGAAGTATAGTGATGCAATATTTGGTCATTTGACATAACTATTCTATAAGGCATTCGAAATTGTACCTTAAAATAGAATATATACTCAAAAGAATATATACTCAAAGGAAAAAGAAACGCAGGTTAACTAGTATTTGTAGTAACCAGATTCAGGTTTTTACCCCCTAACCTTGCAATAAACCTCATATGATAGACCCATCTTATTCTAAAGCATTTATTTTGTTTAAAAAAAAAAAAAAAAAAAAAAAAAAAGATCTTTATCAAAATAATTGCAAAACCGTCGAATACTACCTATTTAAAACTAACACAAAAGTTTACCCTGTGTTTCTTTTTCCTTTGAGTATATGTTCAGTTCTGCAATGTAGTGCGTAAAAAAACCCTGAACTTCATGAAGGAACACCAATTACGTCAGATTTCATCTTTCGTCATTTCCATGACATAGACTCATATATCACATATTCTGTTTAAGGAAGCCCCTGTAATGGTTCCGCTACATTTCAGACCTCATGGCCTAATGTTTCTTTAGGGTACCTCGGTTATCTTGGTAGAGGTTAAGTGGTCCATGACGTAGCGGTGTTTGTCGACTTTAGCGGAAGTGAATTACAGGGCATAAATCTTAAACATAAAAATGTCCGATTACTTTAAACAGTCCTCTAATTGCTCACAATAACGTGTTACAGTTAGAAGGGGGGCTGTGTACTCTGCGCTTTGTATGACTGTCTCTTCATTGTCTTATTTTTTTTTAAAAGTAATTTCTTCACATTGACATATAAGTACGTGTATCTGTATTTACATAATGATGTATATGTCATTTGAAACGTATTTGAAAATGTTCCTTATCAAATGTATGTTCGCAATGCAAACTATGTATGTAAGGAATCATTTCCTTATACGGATATTGCAAACAAGAAATTGTGGTCCATTCGAGTTCGCTATAAACAGATATTATTACTGCATTTTTATTTCTTTGGCATACATTTTTTAACAAGATTTTTTTTTTTTTTCAATATTAAGCTTGCTTGGATGAACAAAGTCATTTCGATAACTAAAAACAGGAAATAATCATACTGACATTGTTCAATCGATAATAGGTATATGTATCCAAAAATGACCACATCCAATTATTTTTTTGGGATAGAGCAATGGACAGAGATTCACACTTTTATAGGTTTTTGCACGCTTGATTGATGTCATCATGTACTAGTATATCTTGAGATATTGAAACATGAAATTAAAATAAAGTACCAAACGAAAACAGCGCATTTATGCTATACAGTTACGATATCATGCTTCTGGTAAAAGTACACAATGCTTCCTTAAATCTAAATGCTTGCATGGTAAAGAAGATAAAAGTGAACCCGTGGTAGCATTTTAGTAAAACAGGTTCAAATTGGTCATAACTCTTTTGTAAATCAATATAAAATCATATTCAAAATACTGTTTACTTAGGGTCTACAATGTTCTACACATTTGGTAATTTGTTATCTTATAAAGATCAACAGTTCAAATCAGCAATGCCACATTTTGTTTATTTAAGTATGAAATTCATTGAAGTTGGGATTTATTTTTAATTTGCATAATACCTTTCCCCATTAACTACAAAACCATTCGTGTCGAAGCATAGTTGGTCACATCTCTATTGCAATTTGCTCTTGGTTGATCCTCCAAGTGACATGCTAAGTTCGTTAATTGCATTTGTAAGTCGAACAACCTACTTTTCGATGTTCAATAAGTAACAGTAATAAAAAGCCTGGCTTTCCTAGTTTCGGGACATGTCTTATATTGAAGTACTTTAGATGTTGACTTAAATGAAGTTATTTAGATTATGTCTTTCGTGCAGATATACACTCTAAGCGAAACACCTTAGTTTATAGCTATATATTTGATTTATATCTCTCGTGTTTGGGCACACGTGGGAGTAGTTGTTGTTGTATTGGGGTTTACCGTCGCTGCGATAGTATTTCAATCATATAGCGACGTCCAGCTTATTACAGGTGGAGGAAGATCCCGAGTACACAGAGGTACCCGGGTATAACCACCGACCTACCGCAAGCCAGCTGGAAGGCTTCCTCACATGAAAAATCCGAAGTCCCTACCGGGATTCGAACCCACAGCGGTGAGGGGCTGAGAGATTTGTAATCCACGACTGTAACCGCTCGGCCACGGCGGCCCCTCACACGTGGGAGTAACGAACAGAATAGAACAGAACAATTCTTTTATTTGAATTATAGTTTATAATCAATAGCACAATACATACAATAGATATTTACGCGATTAATGATGATGACATTCTTAAGTGTTATAAACACAATTGATGATATAGAAAAAGAACCAGTTTTTGGACGAAAAGGTGTTCACGAAAGCAGACAACAGAAGTATGTGTTACATAAATAATATGCCTCTTGACATACAGAACAATTATTGTAGTAGTGATAGAAAGAACTGTGTTTTTTCTATATGTAACAGTTTATAGATGTGACTGGCCCATGTGTAATACTACTGCTCAATCCTGTCGCAGTTAGGTCAGAACTCATTTAAGGGCATACACACACTTAACATTTTTTTTTACTTTTGATACATACCCGAAACTAGCCAGTGAGTCTCTCATATTATTATGCATGTAACCACAGGAATGTAACACCTAAATTCAGATATGAAGTGGTACCGCTAAAAATAGAGACAGGCTGTCAGTGTTTTAATTTTGTAAATAGAATGGAAGATAAGTTTCACGTTTTAGTGGATTGTAACTTCGCTTTAATATGAGCAATTAATCCAAAGCTTAGAATATAATTATATTGATCATAACCGTCCCCAGTGGTCGAGTGATTAGAGCGTCCGCCTCGGTAGCCGGAGGTCGTGGGTTCAATTCCCGGGCGCGACACACCGAAGTCGTAAAAATGATACTGTTATAGCTCCCTTGCTTGGCGTTCAGCATATAAGGGTAGTTGCAGGACTGGTTGGCCCGGTGTCAGGATAATGTGACTGGGTGTGGTATCATGCCACATATCTACGGCATGATACGCAGTGTGGCAGCACTTTATCTGTCTTTATTTATCTGTTTATCCAGTGTCGAGAAATACTTGCCGATCCTGTCCAGAACGGGTAGGTTGGATCCAATAAAGTTTAATCCTTACAAATACAGGGCCCTGATTTCCGGAAAACGCAAATGTCCAAACGCGTATGGTACCAATCCAAAGTTTCCATTTGCAATCCACAAATATATGTATATGTAAGAAAGAATACAAAATTCTATTCCGTGCACAATATCACCACAGCACGTAAACAATCCATCTCCTGGTCATCCAAAACCACGTTGGGCGCCATTGTCGTCGTACCCGGTCAGCTCAAGTGTTATATATATTACACGTATATGGGTCGTGAGTAAATGACGACGTATGAAGTTTATAAATTTGATGGATGATGGCAGGATGATGACGATAATCACAATAAATCAATCGATCAGTCAATGACTCGAATATATGAAATCTGAAATATAATATAATGCAATCATAAGTTTACATTGAGAATAAGCATCAACGTACCTACTGTCAAACTTGTTTACAATGTTCAGTATTGTATATCATTTGATGAATAATATATATCAATGAATATAAACAATAGGAAAATAGTATATTTACCTGAATATATGTATAATATATCCCCTTTATCAATACATGCCAGTCATGGCAACTACACATTTGAAAATTCCGCTCGATTACTAGATGACCCCAGGTCAGTAGTCACGTGATATATGTTAAGCGGCAAATCAGTAAACAAACTGGTTAGTCAGTGTAAGTAATATAATTACTTGGATTATAATACTTTATAGCAAACTACTACTACTACTACTACGATCTAAATATCTACTTAATCAGAAAATCTAGGCTACTTGGATTATTAACTGCAATTAAGGAATGGTATTTATCAATATATAAATGGTTTATCTCGGGAATAAAAATAAAACAAACAACATATACTTCCATGACAATTCTGGGCCTGTGACACAGACATGGTCGCCGAATGACTGAATGATCATGCTACAAAGATATGTCATTAAATCATTTACACAGTTACAAAGCTTGAAATAACATTTTAGTTGCAAGAAAAAATTCTAGGTATAGGTAAGTTTTAAATTTTAGGTTTACATTTCATGAGTTTGTTATGTTTTATCATTTAATGTTTATTTTAGTTATTTTTCCTACATTTTTACAATTCGTCTCATAGCGAGTAATTCTATACAGACTTTCTTTACTTTATCACATTTTATTAAGGTGAACATGTAATGAAATATACAAAGTGAGTCATTGAAAAACAACATGTTCCGTCGTGCAGACTTATGGTTGTGTGTGACGTCAGTCACACCAACTATAGTACTACGTTTTCAACCCATGTTCTCCTAGATTTAAAACCGAATAACCTCTCAATAGTGTAAATATGATAGAACAATTGTATATATCTCTACAAGACAAGTATACTAGAATTTAGCAAAAATGCTGAAAAATCAATGGTGTTGTGTGTGACGTCAGTCACACAAACTATAGTGCTACATTTTCAACCCAGGTTCTCCTAAATTTAAAACCGAAAAGCCTTTAAATAGTGTAAATATGAAAGAACAATTGTATATATCTCTACAACACAAATATACTAGAATTAAGCAAAAATGCTGAAAATCAATGCTGTGTCAAAAATAAATACTTACAGGTTGCAAAAATCGCCTGTGACATGAAAACATTATAGGACTTATTTTTCTATGCTCATGTACATGCAACTGCAATCGAATGATGTAACTGTTTTTATCACGTGATTACTTTAACAGGCGCACGAATATAGTTTGTTTCGATGCAAATGTGGCTCGCAAATAAATTTGATAGTAAATGTGCAGCGTTCGGTCATTTTAGGCTGTTACAATAACCCATATGAAGTCCAAAACAAATCATTGTAACATACTAATAATCACATCAATTTATCGACCTTAGATATCTCCAAGGGTTATTTCTTTATTTTCGTTATTTCTACTATCCGAAATAAATTCGGAGCCCCTGACCTATGCAGACAATTTACATAATTACTTCAATCTATAAATAGAGTCTGTTGTAGATAAGGTGTGTGAAGTTAGCGCGTAGATCGTAGATCGTAAATCAACACTATAACTAATTTTCTTTGTCGACCTGGGTCGTAGATCGTAGCTCAACCACTCAAATAAACCAAAATAAATGGTTGAGCTGGGTCGTAGATCGTAGCTCAACCATTGAAAAAGTTCACGGAATGGTTGAGCTGGGTCGTAGATCGTAGCTCGACCATTGAAATAAACCAAAATAAATGGTTGAGCTGGGTCGTAGATCGTAGCTCAACCATTGAAAATATTGATGGAATGGTTGAGCTGGATCGTAGATCGTAGCTCAACCATTGAAAAAGTTCACGGAATGGTTGAGCTGGGTCGTAGATCGTAGCTCGACCATTGAAAAAACCAAAATAAATGGTTGAGCTGGGTCGTAGATCGTAGCTCGACCATTGAAAATGTTATAGAATGGTTGAGCTGGTCGTAGATCGTAGCTCACCATTGAAAATTCAGAATTTGCGGGGTAGATCGTAGCTCAACCACCAAATAAAAAAAAAAAGATCGTAGATCGTATCTCAACCATTGAAAAAATTCACGGAATTCATTTGTCGGAAAAAAAATGCTTTCGTCGGGAAAAGAGTTTCCGTCCAAAATCTTTGTACTTGTCGGTAATATCTCATTCGTCGGAAAAGTTTCCGTCGGGAAATTTTCTGTTCGTCGGGAAAAATTATATGTCGGGAATTGAGTATAAGTTGTGAAAACTGCATTTTGTTAATATTTTTATCTTCGTCGGGATTATTGTACTCGTCGGGGGAAAAGAGTTTCCTTCGAAAATCTTTGTACTTGTCGGGAATATCTCATTCGTCGGAAAAGTTTCCGTGGGGAATTTTTTCAATGGTTGAGCTACGATCTACGATCCAGCTCAACCATTTATTTTGGTTTATTTGAATGGTTGAGCTACGATCTACGACCCAGCTCAACCATTCTATGAAAGTTTTCAATGGTCGAGCTACGATCTACGATCCAGCTCAACCATTCCATCAACATTTTCAATGGTCGAGCTACGATCTTCGACCCAGATCAATCATTTATTTTGGTTTATTTGAGTGGTTGAGCTACGATCTACGACCCAGCTCAACCATTCTATGAACATTTTCAATGGTTGAGCTACGATCTACGACCCAGCTCAACCATTCTATGAAAGTTTTCAATGGTCGAGCTACGATCTACGATCCAGCTCAACCATTCCGTGAACTTTTTCAATGGTTGAGCTACGATCTACGATCCAGCTCAACCATTCCGTGAACATATCAAGAATGGTTGAGCTACGATCTACGATCCAGCTCAACCATTCTATGAAAGTTTTCAATGGTCGAGCTACGATCTACGATCCAGCTCAACCATTTATAATGGTTTATTTGAATGGTCGAGCTACGAGCTACGATCCAGCTCAACCATTCCGTGAACATTTCAATGGTTGAGCTACGATCTACGATTCAGCTCAACCATTTATAATGGTTTATTTAAATGGTTGAGCTACGATCTACGACCCAGCTCAACCATTCTATGAAAGTTTTCAATGGTCGAGCTACGATCTACGACCCAGCTAAACCATTCCGTGAACTTTTTCAATGGTTGAGCTACGATCTACGATCCAGCTCAACCATTTATTTTGGTTTATTTGAATGGTTGAGCTACGATCTACGATCCAGCTCAACCATTCTATGAAAGTTTTCAATGGTCGAGCTACGATCTACGATCCAGCTCAACCATTTATAATGGTTTATTTGAATGGTTGAGCTACGATCTACGACCCAGCTCAACCATTTATTTTGGTTTATTTCAATGGTCGAGCTACGATCTACGATCCAGCTCAACCATTCCGTGAACATTTCAATGGTTGAGCTACGATCTACGATCCAGCTCAACCATTTATAATGGTTTATTTAAATGGCTGAGCTACGATCTACGACCCAGCTCAACCATTCTATGAAAGTTTTCAATGGTCGAGCTACGATCTACGATCCAGCTCAACCATTTATTTTGGTTTATTTGAGTGGATGAGCTACGATCTACGACCCAGGTCGACAAAGAAAATTAGTTATAATGTTGATTTACGATCTACGATCTACGCGCTATAGATAAGGTACTGCATGAATACAAATCAAAGCTCTGACAGCACTGAGAGAACAGGAATGCCGCATTTTTTTGTTTATCAAAGTGAATATAATTTTTGGTGATCGACTTGCAGCTCTTCAAACACTCTATCATTTGAGACACACACACACACACAATTTCAGTGTCTTCAGCGCTTTGATTTTGTATATTTCACTCGAGCAGACTTACATTCTAAATGAAACACTTTCACCGACCCTAAAATACCATAATTTTACTCAAATAAATGATACTATATATAACGCTCAGCTTATTTTCATTTAGTGTCCTTAGTGAACTGACTGGTCTTTGACTAGGGATGATATCACAATAAGACAGTGCTATATTTGTCCCATGTCGTCACATTTCCCGGAAGTCTAAAAATATTCTCAGTGCGTTAACACCCAAATCAATATATACTATTCAAATCCTTAATGTGTACCGGAGACACGGTGTGCACAAGCGTTTCACGTGGATATTTATCTATAGTGAGGATAATAGTTTCGTAAATTTGTGTTAAGAAATTGACATATTGACCTTTAACCTGATACAGACTCATTTTGGCGCATTAGCAAACAGAGTAGACCCAGATCGGACAGCTCCTATAGACCCAGATGAGACAGCTCCTATAGACCCAGATGAGACAGCTCCTATAGACCCAGATCAGACAGCTCCTATAGACCCAGATCGGACAGCTCATTCTAAGAGCAGTTAATAGCATTTTGGTACATGTATATGTTTAAACTTCATTAAACTGTCACCTCTGTTAAGTGGTTACTTTCTCTTGTTCCCTTGATTGACCGCTTAAGACAGGTTTGACTGTATACCTAGTTTTACGGAGGTGTGTTCGAAACTTATAGCAGTGAACAGCATAGAGATTATATTCTAAAATGATTGGAATACTACAGAATCATTATATTTCATTGACATTAATTTCGTGATATCTGCTATGAAGTGTATTTCATTGTTACCTATATTGGTGTATTCGTGTACTAGAGCGCATGATTAGCCCCCCCCCCCCCCCCCCCCACGACATTAATGATTCTACAGTTTACTGTATATGTCATTCAAACATACTAGAGGAAATTGTGTAATGTCTGGCAATAATAACCCGAGACATCTAAATATTCGGCGACTTTTCTCTGCAATTGTCGGTTTCCGTGGTAAAACATACGGACTTAAAAGTATGGTACAAAACGTATGTTTATTACTTAGCAACACAAGTGTATCACGGACCCTGCTGGCTTCAATGGTTAGATCCTAAATTTCGAAGCTGAAGGTGGTGTGCTCGAATGTAGCTCAGACCATATGCATTTTTTAATGAATTTAATAATGTTCTACATGCAAATCACGCATACCATGATTTTATCAAACTTATTGCTGAATATTTTAGCTGATTTACTCAATTCTCGATTGACTTCATATAGGATTAAACATACCGTGTAAAAAATATTCTAAACAATTAAAAACAAACGAAAAAATCAACATATTATTATCCATCCACTCACAATGCACATACTTAAAAGCAAAAAGGAGGATCAATATTTCATCTTTGGCAATAAACAAATACACATACATGAGTAGATATCTATATATACAAGCCTAAGTTAACATATATCATATATAATTCAAATTATCCGTACATATTACAGACGAACTAAAACATAGGTTGTTTAAAAGTAGTTAATCATATCGGACAGAAATGACGAAACAAAGTATCTAATTATGTGCTTTGTCCTTGATCAGCGTAACTTCATACATGAGATAATGATTTTATCAAGTGTATCCGCCAGCAAATAATAGTTTGTGAAAGGCAGGTAGTGCAAGGTGTATGCAACGCAAACTTCTCAACCTTAACGCCGCGCATACCCGTGAATGACTGACACTGTGACAAGCAGAAATTTATGGGTATCGTAGGACTTCTTCACTCGAGGAGGTAGCGGAAGGTGGGTACTTCAGTAATTTTTTGAGTGACGTCATCTCTCTGTGTGTCTCTTAACCGCCAGGGCTACATTATTAAGTTATTGTGCATCAGGCAATGACTATAGGGATATGAGGACTACGCTGTGAGCATGTTCAAGGAGGAGATTTTTTTCAGTGTTGGTATTTAAGTAATTTATTCCGTTGTTTGGAATATTAATAACAAACTTACCATTAATTTATTGGTTTTACGGTTTATTTTTCCTTCTTATTCTACATGGTTCTTCTTATGATGATAATGCATATGCAGACGTTAATGCACTAAAGTATGATATTGATATCAATTAATATGTGAATATACTAATTACAATAATATTTTTCTTAAAATAAATGGTATATCATAATTATATAACGATAATTATAACAAATTATGAATCAAATGTATATCCGTTATTTAATCAAATACATGGCAACTTCATCATTGTAAACCGATCCAAAAATAACGTGTATAGAAAAAAAAATCAGTCATGCTATAAAGTGCTTGGGGAGAGGAAAAAATAAATAAGAATAAAACATATTTGAAGGAAAGAATGATACCTTCAAAATACGGAAATTCGACGATTAAATTAGTTTAAATTATTTTTAAACATCACAAAATATACTGTATGCTTAATTTTTAAGATATAAAATATTTATATATTATACGGACGATTAACGATAAAACTGCATTATATTGTGTGCGATCATACCTTTCTGGCGTGCGGGATTGACAAGTATGAATGCAGTTCAATTATCGAACCCTACTGAATGACTTACTATAAAACGGGAGGTGTGGATATAAAATCACCATATATAATTCTTAGTAATCTGTAATCATGTTTGCGCAGTAAAGATATAAATTTCGAAATGAATAGTGAACTAGAAAGATACATATTTGATACGCATTGTCACGATTCAGCCATTAGAATTAAATTTAACGGAATAAGTGGCCCATATAAATTAAGATCAACAACGGAAAATTGGAAATAATTTCGTCGATTAATTTTGAATTCAATTATGATTATTCTTTGGATGAAGGATACCACCGACAGTAGTTTGAGGACTAAAAGTACAAGAGACCAGAATAGGGTTCGCGCTATTGACATGCAAAACCATAACACCGGACGTAGCAGTCACTGTATGGAATCACTATATAACATAGCATATTTTTTTATTAACATAAAACTTATATATATATTCATTGGCATCTACAGTATGAAGAGCATTTTCCTGCCGAACCCATAACTTCATTTTTCCAACACGGAAGTTTTATACACGCGGCCATCGGGATTTTCAATTGATTACATTTAGATTTTTAGGCGAATTTCAAAGAAGAATTAGGATTGTCAGCGTGGTTCTGGGCGACTAAATATTTGTTTGTTGGGTTTAACGTCCCGCCGACAGTATTTCAGTCATATGGAGACGATGTCTACTTGAGACAGACTGCAGTATCACGCCGTAGACATGTGGCATGATACCACACCCAGTCACATTATCCTGACACCGGGCCAACCATTCCTGCAACTACCCTTATATGCTGAGCGCCAAGCAAGGGATCTAAAACAGTACCATTTTTTACGACTTCGGTGTGTCGCGGCCGGGGATCGAATCTACGACCTCCCCCACTCGAGGCGGACGCTCTAACCACTCGGCCACCGGGGACGGTGCTCGGTGCGACTAAAGGGGCGGTTTCAATCTGCATATTAACCCTTTACCGTATGAATATGTATAAATATATGATTTGATGAATACTAATTTACTGTTTGCCAATACTCTAAATAACGTAGCTTACGTAACTCTTAAGGTGTCCTATGTCCATTTTTATTTCTTCAAAAAATGAGATAAATGTTTCATTCAGTTGGCCTTACTTTTGTGCTATCTTTTTAGCTTTGGTCCGAGGTTGTGACTTTGAGTTAAATGGAATTAGCGTGTATGTATTGATTTATGTCCACATTTTGTATGACCAATTCACCTTTATAATTGGCATACAATGTACGTCAAATACGGCATTATAACAGTAAAACTATAGCTGAACCAATCAATTAACAAGTTTTGGTTTTGTGACTTTGGAAACTTTCAGAATTAAATAGCGCTGTATCTAAACTTCCGGAAAGCTTTTGAAAAGCAGCATCGAAATCAATATGGTGAATATTTGCTGTTTTGTCATAACAACAAAATGCGAGTATATTTTGCTGAACCCCTTCTAAATGCAATTACGTCTAAAATGGCTTCGTTGCAGAATTTAATTCAATCAAATATTGATATTGTTTTGCAACAGAAATTGTACAGAATTCGGATAACAGGTTTCGAACACATACATGGCAGATACAATCTCTTGTTCTGCTGTTTTCTTTATCAAAATTTCACTGATGCTTTACATCTAATCTAAAATCTAATATTTATAGGTCAAGCCTCTTGTTATTGCCTGGTGTTGTTCAGATTTAATCCTATATATATTAGCATCAAATATGTCAAAAGTCTACAAAACAAGCATGAAGGCAACTTTTGGATTTGTTTAGACAATGTTCAAGCCTTTGAAGATGATGCCTTTTAGATGATGTACAGCTGAATTGAGATGCAAATTTTTAATCTCTGGACTGTTTTCACACTTTTCATATTGCATTTATACAGGTTTATGGTTGCTTAACATTAACAATTTGGACAGTTATGATGTCGTCTATCCATAAAGAGTTTAAGACATTTATGCTTCTGTTGTCTTTATATATATATATATATATATATATATATATATATATATATATATATATGCGTACCTTTGTTGAAAGGCCTGATGTTATAATCTTTTTTAGTTAAATTTGGTCTAAATTTAGTTTAAAATAAAAATGTACATCTAATCTAGTTCTTTGATAAGGAATATTTCACTTCATAAATATATGGATATGAAAACAAGCAAATTATAAGCATTTATCACACACATAACACTATAACATTTAAAGAGGCCTTTTCAATAATACTGACGATCTCAATAAACGGGCCAATAAAAAGTATTAACGTTGGAACGGGGCCGAAAGTGATGCTATTTATTTGCCCTGCTTTTCCTGCAATTGATTTGTTTAAGAGTTAAGTAATAAAATTGTCATTAGATAAGTGATATGACATTGACCCTGTTATTTGTCTTCGGGTAAGTCGAATTTGGCCCTCAGCCTGCGGCCTCTGGCCAATACGAATGCGCTCGGACAAATAACAGGGCCAATATCAAATCACTTATTCATAAACATTTACTATTTATTCCATTCCATGTTTGGGGTAATCTAAAGCATTTTTTGCACATTTATGATCAGTATGCAGATATGGGTAATTATGATGAATAACATGTCACTATGTTTTTAATCTTATTTTTATCTAAATGTTACCTTAACGGTATTCATTCATTGCCGTCCTTGAAGGAAGTCGTACAAAAGTTACATATCTAATAACTACTTTTAGAAATGTTTGACTTGCTTTTATACCAGTTACCTTTTGAACGTTATACCCCGTGTAGGAGAAAAGATCTGTTCGTCTATCTGTCCTTCCAAGGTCTTAATTAAGTATCCCCCTCGATGGATTTTCATGAAAGCACAGGCTATGTTCAATTCCGTTTACAATGTCAATGGGGCATTACCCAAAGGTTCTTTACCAGGATTATTATACTATATCTTTCAAATTTTAAAGCAATATCACACCCAGAAATACTTTGTGAATGGCCTATTTGTTTGAAACGTCTATTGGACTGGCGACATTATATATTTTATTCCAAATGCAAAAGTGATCCAGCCAGAAGGACATGCAAAATTAGAGCTTAAGATTATTTTTTAAAGAATATCTGGCAAACTGTAACATTTAACCAATTAAATATCGCATACTATATCGCTCCTTTATTTTATTTAGCCTTTCTATGACCGATCTCCTTAATTTAAGAGTACCCCCCCCCCCCCCTTTTAAATTTAAATATTTTAATCTTTGACTCTATCTCAGATTCGTTTTTTTTCTTCTTCTTAATAATCATTTATCTCATATCAGGTTTGATCAATAATGTCATTAATATAATTTTATCATTTATGTCTGTCGGTGGATAAATATAAAATTTCAGTTTATTAAAGTAAAAAGAAAAAAAAATGATATATTTGAATATTCAAAGCAGATTTTCTCAAAAACATTAATTTGATAGTTCGGACATTTTATTAGTTAGGCGAAGACAAGCCTTATAAAGTAAAGGGTTAATGTTTCCCTCCGAAATATCTCAGTCTGTATTACTTTTCCTTAAGATATACCGTAGCCTTAACAAGTACATAAATCTTACGTATATATCTCTAACTCTGAGACTCAAAGATTTTTTGTTTGCACATTAGGGAAAGAAAAAAAAAACACCTAGTAATTGTCGTCGTAATAAAGAACAAAAAGGATTACAGGTTTGGGTGATTTCTTAACATTTGGGGAAATGTTGTCCACATTTAATTCTCTATGAATATTTTAGCAGGTTTTGATATCTATATCTCGAGATGTTAAATAACACAACGCCAATTTGCCTCGAAATATGCATATCGGTTTAACCAGTAAAAAGCTATACAAACAAATGCACGCGAACCTTGCTTTCAATAGTTACCTTTGTTCAACAGCCTCCGACATGTATTCGGCGTCTTGTTAATGGGATATCGGTCTCTCAAATTAGTGATTTTACACTTTATTTATGGTTGTATTTGTGCTTGATCATTATGTATATAATTCCATTTAATCAGACGCATATAGGTTAGGTGTTCTCACTCGCCATTTAATAGCACACGGTAATATTTTTAAACTGTATATCATTCATTATCAGCAATAAAGTTTGTAAAGAATCATCAGATTATTGGTTTATCTGCCAGTACAGGGTTGACAGACAGACTTGTTCTACATGAAATCTACACTTGCCATAACATTTATTATGACATGATCGGCCACTTTTATTCTGTCTCAGGATTATCAAAATGAAATTGAACAAGAAGCGTTTTCATTATACCACAGCTAGTGTTAATTTAACTATAAATGTTTGCATGAGATGATCATTTACATTGCATTCTTACTAGTTTCTGAGTATCGGTTTTAAGTGATGACGATGGTTGTGGTGATGATTCAGATGTTTGTAGCATATAATATTTTAAAGTATCATATTATTATAAAATAAAAGATTTCGGCTAATATAATCGGTGTGTTGCCTCAACGTTTAAGAAAATACTCGCAATGCAGAAAGTTTCGCTTTACATATTTTATATAATGTAGTTGTCTCGTAACAGTCGCGTGCATTAACCGAGTGCAAAACATGACGCGAATTCGGCACGAGTACGCCAAGGTCGTAAAAAACTTCCTCTACTTGTCGCTCAGTGCATAAGGTTAGTTGAGACCCGGTAACATGTAACTTGTCTATATGTGAAGCATGCTATGTAGACAAGTGGTACAAAGGCCCTAATAATAAAAAAATATAGTCCTATAATTAAAGAAATAGTGTTGGTGTGACGGTAAAATCGAGCAAGTAAACAGGGCAATACAGATCTTGTGGTAAACGTCGTTAAAGGTTAAATTTTGGTTGTTTTAGAGAAGTCGTTTAATTAAAGACTAGCTAACTGCATAACATTTCAGAGGGGATAATTCAAAGAGCGACGCGTGATCAAGGCGGATGCTTTGTTAATAAGGGTATTTATGGCGTGCAAAATCCAAGACCTCTGTCAACTGGACACTCTTACAGAAGACTCCATATTGAACTGTGTGCAGGGAAGGTTTTCAGAAAACGTTTTCTATGTAAGTAAAAATCAGCCCATTCATAAAGACCATATATGTAACGGTAGAACTGGATAAGTACGTCCATTCTGAGGAAACTGGCCCATAAATATTCCAGTGTCTGGCAAACTTATCACTTATACTAGCTTCTAATGTCTATGTGGACAGATAATATGTATTGGACATTGAATAATTAATCATAGTTGTTCTACGGGACATAAGTATAAGATTTTATATTTACATCCTATAGTTATTTAAGCAAATATAATTAAGTTTGCTTTTAGGTAATGCTTAAATAGAAAAATTGAAAAAAAAATCTAATTCCGAAGTTTATGTATGTTTGACATATTTAAGGTGTTTTTAATTAAAAAGATTACATAGCAATTAAATAAATGAATGATTAATGGCATAAAAATACCAGATCAGCGAACTCATAAAATGAAGCTACCTATCTGAAATGACTATTTCGTATATGCATCATGCAATCAATTAGGATTGATTCATTATAATGTATATTCATATTAAAATCAGCAAAGCAATAATACATGTTGTCAAACATGCATTTGATAGTTTATTATTAATACTGGTAAACAAATTAATATAAACATCTTTATATTTGATGAAATAAATGTATCTGTTTATGTACGTAAAAGGAAAGATACTCGTAGATAAATATTTTTAAGTATATAGAAAAAATTGTATTGTTTCGTTTCAGACATATATTGGTGATGTTTTGATATCTGTCAATCCGTGCAAGTCACTACCTATTTACGAGAAAAAGGTATGTATGTATGTATGTATGTATGTATGTAAGGAAACGAATGGGTAAATGAAGGATATTTTATTATTTTGTGTGCCTGCGATCCTATATGTGAATGCATGTATGTGTATCATTTACTGTGATGAAATGATAGTAGATCGTTTCGATTATAAAGACATACACTTAAAAAAAAACTTTTACAAATGCTCGGAAATAATGTTTTAAATCACTACGGTTATATTTCAGTATCATGACCTATACAAAGGGCTATCATTCCGAAGTCAACAGGATCCCCATATTTTCTGGACAGCAGATCACGCCTTTCAAAGTCTTCTACACTCTCGTGATCCGAGATGCATAATCGTAAGCGGAATCTCTGGTGCTGGGAAAACAGAGAGCACCAAATACATTCTCCAACATATTTTACAAGAAGGTCACCAGAATGTTCAATCAATTATCAATACACTGACCCGGGTACGTAATACATATCATAGAGTCCTATTCTTGTTACTGTAGGAAGTTAATTAATACGAGAATACACGTACGTTTAGATTGGGTTTTTAACTATTCGTTTTTGTATATGACGCAAAATAAAAAAAAAAGATCAAATAGATCATAATCAATAGCAGAAAATATAAGATTACCAACTGAGACGTTCTGTAGACCAGTAGTCTATATCATTGCAGGTGAACCCACTGCTAGAACAGTTTGGCAATGCAAAGACCCGTTTGAACCACAACTCAAGTCGCTTTGGCAAGTTGATACGTCTGCATTACGATACGTCTTGCCTTCTGACAGGAGGTGAGTTTAATGATGATAATGATAGTGGTAATTGTAGTGATGATGATTAGGATAATATTTATGGTAGACGTTGGGATGATGATGATGTTGATGATATTATTGATGATTGAATACTGTTAACAAAGCTGTATCTTTAGGTTATTAAGACATATATACGTGGGTGGAATCAGACACTATTATTAAGAGTTTGAGTGTGACAATATATTACGTCTTGATGTTTCAGTTCATACACGCTGTGTTTACTTAAAGCTTTCTGTATCACACGGCTGATTTACAATTTGAATAGGTGAACCCTTTCGGTTGGACTAAAATTGGACCAGAGCTGGTTGATCATTTGATATAGTGTATAATATTTCAAGAAGATTTATATACTCGTAAGTGCATATCAAAGAAATCGTGAAACACAATTCTGTTATGCTTCTTTAAGTAATCTTAATTTAAATCTAACAAAAGTTTTGATTGACACATGGAAGCATTCATATATGCCTATCTCTCTCCTATCTTGTTTTTGTTGAAGTCCTACATACTTTTTCACACATTTTCATCTACTTGTCCTTTTAATAAACTGAATACATGCTTAATTCAATCGTTATCTACAAAGAGCGACACTCATAAAGTATGCACTTTATCAAATTTTCAAGCGATGCCAATAATAAACCCAATATTAAAAACCCGCTTTTTTATGCGTTAACGCGATGATATGTAACAAATTAATGGACGGCGTTCAGTAAGCATATCTTCTCTCTCTCTCCTACAATTTATAAGGCTTGCAAAAATATGTTTTATCTTTTCATTCAGAATGAAGTATATAAAAAACAAAAGGACACAGATATAGATAATTCAAAATATGGCCTAAGAATTTTACATGTATTTTAAAATAGAGCCCAATCCTATATTACATGTAATTCATTACTGGATTTTGTCAAGGAAAAAAAATACATTAGTGGACATAAATATATATTATGAGACCCCTCCCCCACACACATAGCCTCCCTCGCAAAAATATTTCTAGTAAGAACAAAGGTAACACACAGTCTGTATGCTATTTCCGCTTGATATTATAATGCTGTATATTAAAAATATCCAATAATGAACATTTTCAGTTGCCAGTTGTATTTAAATTGGCTAACAACCTATCCTATAGCTACGCATGGATAGTAGGTATTCAATAGGTTAGATGACAGTTTACACATAAGAACACATAGTTTTGATTGTTATACTGTTCCATGAATGGGAAAAACAGGTACTAAATAATTTTCATTGCTAAAAGCTTGAAAGGTGCATCAAGTAAGTATTTGTCGTTTTCTTAGAATTTCTATTTCGTTGCATTCGACGTTTTTAGAAGTCCTAGAATACCGAAAGGGTTTTCTTTTTTAAATCTCGTACCCAAACGTTCAGGAAAGCGTCGAAGTTTCGCCAAATGCTTTTTAAAGAGCAATTTCAGGATCATCAGCTGTAATGTCTCTAGTTCTCAACCCTATATACACATAAGATGGATATTAATAATGAATCATGCCTAAATTCCTTAACAAGACAATCTATGCTTTACCATCTTCCATTACCCCTTCAGCTGATATACAATGCTATACACTCGAGAAGTCCCGTGTTATATATCAACATCCGGGAGAAAGGAATTTCCACATTTTCTACGCCATGCTGTCTGGGATGACTTCAGAAGAGTTAGAACCATATTTTTTGTATAAGGGCGGAGCGTACAGGTTCGTACTTGGGAATGACAATGAATTTATACTTCAAATCAAATCAAACAAATGTTCTGTTAACTTAAGATAACTACATCGTTTTTATATGACATACTTTGGAGATAAAACACCAGTCATTAATATATAGAGATTTATATCAGATACTCTTCAACCTGATTGTAAATAGGATAACAAATTGTGTAAATCGAAGTACCCGAAATAGTTCAGTTTTATCTATATTGGATATATATATATAAGTACATTGCTAAATCATATTGATAAATGTTATAATGATTTAAAAGTTATTTTATTAGTTATTTTTTTTTTATATATTTCTTTCTTCATCATCCTCATTATCATCATTTTAAACAATCTATCAATTGACAAGCGATTATGAAAGGTAGATGTTCTTATTTTCTTATTATTTTCTATTCCAGGATACTGAATCATAAACGAGGCATATCGTCAAACGGAACATTATTTGATGACAATGAGGAAAACACATATCGCGTAAAGTTTCAAGAGACCAAGAAAGCATTGTACAAAATCGGGGTCAGCAACGAGGTACACTGTTTTTTGAGAATATTTCACATTTAGTCAATAGTAAAGAAGTGCTATTTTAAGGGTACGATGTCTTTCGATTTGTAATTCTGTGTTGAGTAGAAAACTACTTTGTGTTCAATTATTAATTTGACCACCCATTAAGTTTGTGAAAAGTTGAGACTTTGCAAATCAGTAATGATAACAAATAAATACGGCTGTAAATGTAATAACGATAAAGTTGTGAATGTGCTGAAACTTAAGTTAGTTGTCATTTGTCTCTTGGTCCTAAGCAATTGTACACTAACCTTCTCAGCCTTTGTAATGGAGTTCTTTTTTTTACAAATTAAGGGTCTAGAGGACATGTTTAAAATCCTTGCGGCCATTTTACTGCTCACAAACATCACGTTTCTCGAGGACGACAGTGGATTCCCCGTGCTTGATGAAAACGATGAAGAACTGCTTCTGAAGCCTGGTAATGAACCTTGTTGAAGTTGAAGATAATAATAAGGAAAATTCTAGCCTGGTTGTTCTCATTGGTGTAAATTTGAACTTTCGACTGTTCATGTTAAGTATCAAAATTATTTTAAAAGTCAACGGGGATTTTGGGGATTTCTTGTTTACAAAAGATATTATCTACTCGTAGCCGATGGTATGGTCATGTAAATATGTATATCAATAGTTTTTGTACAGTCCTATATGCATGTATGTTTCGTTTAAGTATTTTATACATGTTGCGCGCGCATGAAAAGCGATCATTACAAAACATTTGTCACCAGCAAAATCAATTTATATTCAAGATGTTTTCATAACTGTAGCCTTCAGAAAACAATATTTAGATTGAGTGTTTAAAGTACGCCCGTTTCTTGCAGTATGTTCACTTCTCGGTATAGAACCAGAAGATTTGTACACAGCCCTTCTGAAGACTATCAGACAAGCAGGCAGAGGTGAGATATTGATGTTATAAAAATACATGTAAAGTGGTTGTTATTTACAATTGTAGAAAACAATCAAATGAAAGTTGACAAAAATATGTTAAAACATTATGTTCTTCACTTTTTTTCCAATAAGTTAAATTAGATAAAAATAGATAATTGTTGTTCTGATCTTACTTCCCATATCGGATAATATGTTAAAACATTATGTTATTTAGCTCCAGTTGCCTAAGGCACGCCCGGAAGCATTTTGTACTTAAGCTTAGCTGTTGTTGCATACCTTTTTTTCCCCTATTCCTGTATACTATCAAGACGCATTTTGGCTTTTAAGGGATTTGCTGTGCCGTTGTGCTGATATGTTCAACCTTTTGTTTGAGTTTACATGGTAGTTAATAATTGATTTTATATAAAACAGGAGAGAGATTTGAAGCAAGCAAGACGGTTGCGATGGCGGATGATGGGCGCGACGCGTTGGCCAAGTATCTATACAACTGTGTTTTTGAAGGCATACTTAGTCGGATCAACCAATCGTTGAAACCACTCCAGAAATTTACCCCTTCGTATGTATCATACTGTGAGATTTATTGTATATGTAAACTGTCTTCTAACATTCCAGCAGGAATTAAGAGATATTAGCTAACAAGCACACACAGAAAACAAAAATACCAATTTTATTGTTAGTACTATGGTCTTTATTTGGATGCTACATGAATTTCCGTCTTTTGGAGACTATTTGAGGCAGAAATAGTGCTGCCACACTACAGTATCACACCATAGACATGTGGGATAATACTATACCCAGTCACAGTATCCTGACACCGGGCTAACCAGTCCTGGAACTACGAGTATATATATATATATATGCTGAAAGACGACCAGGGGTCTACCAGTATCATTTTTAATGACTTTGACGTGTCGAGGCGGACGCTCTAACCCGTAAGCCACTTGGAACCTGTAAACTTAGCATACATATATTTCGATAAAATATACGCGTATATTTTGATTATAACTTGATAAATATTTATCATTTAGATATACAAAATATTTCGCTTTGTAATTATAACGAGGGGAGTTCGTTGAAGATTTTATTTTTCTGGTTGTCTAGGAAAAAAGTTAAGAGTCGCACAAAAATTCCTCTTACACATGTAACAGGTCCTGAATTGGAAAAGAACCTGGTCCTCAAAAAAGAATTTATGGCCGAGAGCCTGAACATCAACATTCGAACATGCGATTCAATAAATACCTTTGTTATCTTCTAGCCTCTCATCATTGTGGGTCCAGACTTAGTCTTTTAACTTCATATAGTAAGTCAGAAAACTTCTAAGCTGCATGTTTGTAGGTCCGTCTATCAGGAGGGTGAACTATTAAGTGCGTTTTAAATACAATTAAAAGAAATAACGCACGTTTAAGTATTCTTTATATTTTATTGCAGTTCGTCTGTTGAGCTAGGGATATTGGATATCTCTGGATTTGAGAGTCTAGTCGAGGGTAATGGGTTCGAGCAGTTGTGTATTAACATCACCAACGAGACTTTGCACCAGCTGTTCTTGGAACACGTGTTCGAGAGGGAACGTCAGGCGTATGTTGACGAGGGGGTCGAAGGGGTCGATGTTCAATACACAGACAACCAACTTGTCCTTGACCTACTCGTAAAGGTCAGAAAGTTCATTTTATTCCTTACAGAAATTATTGCAGTTTGTAAGCATAGATATGCCCCTTTTTCATAGGATATTGATGAGATGCACAGATCAGATTCTTGATTACTTACAAAAATGTAAGAATGTTATTACATGTTTTTTTCTTCTTTTTTTTTGCGTGTGTACTGCGAGAATTGCTTACTTTTAATGAAATAATTACAGAAAACCATTGATTCAAGACAATACAAATTAGTACAATTATCAATATTAATGATGCTGTTTACGACAGTTAAAAATTGTTTTACAGAGCCCATAC
Source organism: Solen grandis (assembly GCA_021229015.1). Taxonomy (NCBI): domain Eukaryota; kingdom Metazoa; phylum Mollusca; class Bivalvia; order Adapedonta; family Solenidae; genus Solen; species Solen grandis. The sequence continues at coordinate 2,107,661 of CM037783.1, forward strand.
GGTATTTTGCCATTACTCGAAGAGAGCAACAGGATTCACGATACAGACACTGGCTTTGTGAACAAGTTGAACGAGATTTGTGTTCAGTGCAGCGACTATCGGCAAATGTGGCGTCAACAACGCCCTATGTTTGCCGTTAAACATTTCGCAGGAGAGGTTATACACTTTTGTCTTAGGCATTTTCTTAATTTGCTTCACGTCTACATCAGAACTGATTTTATGGTTATAGATTGCTACTTAATTGTTGTATAATATCAACAAATTAAATAAATCAGTATAGATTTGTATTCCGTCAAAGTTTGTGTATATTCCGGACCAAATGCAATAACAGCATGATTACAGTATGTTTGGACAATTATTTTAACATCAATGTTGATATATAGATAATGATCTAATTCTAACTTCATATTTTCATGGTAATTAAAGTTCATTTGATTGTTCCTTTTGATGGATTCTAGGTTTCATATGATGCTACAGGATTTCTTGAGAAAAATATGGACACCTTGTCGGATACACTTAAACAAAGTTTGATGGCCAGCCGCAACACTTTTCTGATAGTGTGAGTCTTATTTTTTATGTGTGTGTGTGTGTATGTGTGTGTGTGTTGGGGAGGGGGTGGTGGGTAACAGTATCAATCAAGCAGTGATGAATTATTTATTGGTTTATTGATATCAATTTCACACTGAATAATGAATTTGTGTCTTGTCATGTATGCAGATGAATGTAGTTGATATATTTGTGTCTCGTCATGTGTGTAGATGAATGTAGTAGATATATTTGAGTCTCGTCATGTATGTAGATGAATATAGTTGATATATTTGACTGCTTAATAGCATATACTTATTCTGTTTACTTACATAAATCGTGGTACAGTGGGTACATTCTTGATTACGGATCCGAAGGTTGTCGGTTCGAACCCCGTTTGGGGCAAAGGTTTTTCATGACCTCCCCAGAGCCGACGAGAGGGATTAGTATAAGTTGTAAGAACTTATTTCCCAATCGACCTGAAATAAATAAGTTTAAACTATATTAATCTTACCGTGGCATCGGATTCTCAAAAATTAATTGATTAAACTCAGACTGTGGGAAACAATATTAATATTTATCAAATAATCAAGTCTTAAACTGTGAAGCATTTTTAAGTTTACGTACCCAAAAGCTCGCGTGTTCACGACGGCTGGCTTTATTCGCGTCCACAATTGTTCGCATATATCAGACTGGTGGACAAACCTCAGCGATTCATGAGCTGTAAATAATCTATTTTAGTTTAACAGTACATTGACCCGAAAAACAGCAGTAATAAACGTTTTTCCACACGGTACTATATCGAGGGCAACTGCAAGGTCATTTCAAAATCAGTAAGATTATTTTCTCGTTTTATTAAAATGAATAAACTTTATATATTTTACAATGTTTGGTCAGAAACTACTATACTATATTATTCTCTATTTGCTGTGGATAAGATTTTCTTTTTTTTGTTTTATATATTCATATACATATATAAGGGAAATGAAAGAATAGTTATTTTTCTGAATATCTATATATATTGAAGTTTTACCCCAAACCTTCAAATGGCTTGTCACTCAAACGTTTATGTACGAGTATACTTAATTCAATGGTTACTTTTGAGCACCAGTTTATTATTCATTAAATTTAATCAAATAAAAAAGGAGTATATATATAATATGAATACATTCTTTGAATAAAGGGCCCAAGGGAAAGGAAACAGACTACAGGACTTTGTCTCCGCAAACTATATGGTATGTTTATTTAAATAACCCGAATACACTCAATTAAATATTTTCTGCATAGTCATTATTAGTCAATGTGACATTTTTTTTTTACCTCGGTGTAAGTGGCAAAACAGATATATTGAAAGAAACAAATTCCAGTTACCGGTATATCCGCATTAGTCAGAAAACATTATATTTGAATCTATTGTATGCGCTAAAAGTGGGAATGTATTGTTCTCGAATCTATTGTATTTGCCGCTTTACCAGTAAGGTTGTGAGACCCTGTGCAAATGAACAATAACGAGTACTGATATATTTCAGAGATCGTTGAAACACTTGACAGAAAAGTTGAAACAGATGAAACCGCTCTTTGTCAGGTCAGTTACCCATTTGTCCTCATTAGAGAGATTAGATAAGTCACTCATACCGGAACAGAAATTCTGAATCATTTATCATACTAGTTGCTTATTTTCTGATTATCAAGTCTGATTAAAACGGTATACTGTACTTTCTTTATTTATTAAGGGAATTAACCACCAAACATTATTTGATTTTTATTGATTTATAATTGTGTTGCAAAAGTTTAGATTTTAGAATCCGGAGTATAAGTTTAAGATTGATGCGGGAGAATGATGATTAAGAGACAAGGAGTTTTTAATCATGACGCCAAAAATAAATTTAGATAAAAAAGAAAACTTTTTGACAAAACCAACATGATATCTAGGATTATTAACATGTTATTTATTTATTTAGGATGCTTAGCAGTTTCCAACGCGGTTTTAAAAAGCTGAATAATATATTAATACGCTATTCGGTATTTTCATTTAGTTAGACACTTTATTTTAACACGAAACCAGTGTTAAGAATATATATAATGCTATTCTCTTATTCATACTATAGTATGATGAAGATTTATAATAAAAAACGTTGTTATATACATATTACTAATCTCTATACGGTTTCTGGATGTCTCTAGTCTCTAGTCCCTTGTATAATTTACAAAAGGTAACGATTTAGTGTTTTTTTGACGTTCACCATATGTATTCAGATCTCCAGGATAAAACCATGAATAGTATGCAAATGAATTATACTTACACAGATGTATCAAACCAAACGAAGACCTGGAGCCCGGGAGGTTTGACCGGGGATTCGTATCTCAACAGCTGCATAGTGCCGGGGCCATGGAGGTGGCCACTGTCAGAAAAATGGGCTACCCCGTCAGAATGTCGTTTCAGGACTTTATTGAAAGGTTTGTATACTATAACCACTACAAAATTGAAACTAAACCATAGTATTAAAAACAACAAACGTAGATGTTTTGTAAATGATTTTTTCCATTACTTCTCGAGCAGGTATGTATTTATGCTTCATGAATTTTGATATTTTATTCCACATATATCATGCAATGTGATTAACATTATAAGAAATGAAAACGGGGATTAAATATTCGACAGATATTCGGAATTACTGGAAACACGCCACTCTTCCCATCAAACAGCAAAAGAAAAGACAACAATGGTATTGAATCAGAATGAATTCAGTGACTTTGGAACCGGAACTACAAAGGTATTTAAAATAGGTTGCTAAGAAAACGTTTTATTTCTACAGCATATGGCCATCAACATTTCAACCTTATCTCCTATCATGTTAAGCATACCCTCAATGGAAGTTTGTAATGATTTCCTATCTGATATTTGTTTATGTAAAACCTTCGAAGTTCTTATGACATAATTTCATCCTTGCTTCCTTATGTAACTTCACCTTTAAGTCTCACATTTGTTTCTATAAAACACATTTAAACCTGCTAATTATTTTTCTGTATTTCTTATTGAAAATAATTTTGGGTTCTGCTCTTATGTAAAGTTGGGAATTAAAAACACGGGACACGCGATGGATTTTACCTGAAGTAGATTGAAGTTATCTCCTTTTATTCATCATGTCTTAAGAAATTGAATTATACACTTTTTGTTTAGTGGAAATATATTATGTCTTTATTTCAGGTTTTTCTGAAAGACGAAGATGTAGAAAAACTTAACCAACAACTTCATGAAAAGGTAGGTGTGATTTTGATTTCCGTAATTTCGAGAGAGGGGCATGAGTAAATTGATTCAAAATTAAATATAATATACCTACTATATGAACTACCAATAATGATAATAGTATGAAAGTGTTCTTACTAATAATGATAATTATTGTCTTTTTTATTAACACGAACAGGACTGATAAGGATGACGGTTCCAGTGATAATAATTCATTCGATTTGAAATATTCCAATCATTTCTTTACGCCATTTCAATATCTTTTTAAATGGAACAGATCTTTTTAAGTGGAACAGAGTCGTTATATATAAAAAAAAAAACATATTGTGTATATCCAGCGTACGAAAAAACTTGCTGAAGAAAAGGAGGCAATGGAAAGGGAAAGAAAAGAAAGAGTCGATAGGGGGAGAAAAGAAAGAGAGGCAAATCGTATGAATCTCGGCGAAGATACAAATACCCTTGACAGTTCAAGCATAACTGATTTAACTGCGTCATCTAAAAGAATTCATCCAGGAAAACCAAGGTTCGTCATTGTTGTATTGCCAAGACTTAAGAAAGTAATTGTGGTATACGTGCTAGACTTGCCTATTCAGAAATTAAGCTATAACGCCGTAACAAGTGAATGAAATGCATTATAACGCATGTTATTTATTTTTTCACAGGACTATCATAGTTAACAGATAAAACGAAACATGTTGCTACATTTTATTATCTTTTGCAGGCATTCATTTGCAGAGGAAGAAGAGTTTTCGGTGAATTTAGAAGGTACTGAAAATGGGTCTGAAAAGGGGGATAAAGAGGATAGAGAAAGCCATTTTGAACAAAGAGAGAAAAAAAAAGAAAAGTAAGTTTAAGTGCATATTTTTAAGGAGATAACAAATTGGCACACACACACACACACACACACACACACACACACATATATATATGTATATATATATATATATATAATTACATACCTCAGAACCTCAGAAAACTATCGTAACCTTTCTTAGCTGATATGGAAAAAATACAAGAAATTTCTAGCAGCTAAGAGAGACAACGATTGCTTGAATTTGTCTTTTAAGAGAATAAACATTTTTGTGAATACTTCGAAATAAAAAGTACACAATAAACAATGTAAACATCTAAATAAAAAAAATATAGTTTTATAGTGATTGCAAAACTCTCCACAGCTGGCCAACAACGAATAAAAGTGGTAGATAATAACTTCTTAATCGTGTTCATAAGTTAAGTTACTTACAAAATACTTTTCGCAATTCTTCCTCTCTGACAGCCGTTCTTATTTCATAAGGATAAATCTACTGAAAACCAGGAAACTTGGGCGTCAAGAAATCTCTCGATTGCATTTACCCATGCATATTTCGCGGAATTGAGGTGACCGCGAATCCGCAAAAAATATTAAAAGAAATAAAAATAACGCACACACACTTAAGCTATGAATAAAATGTAAACTTTGAATAACATGGCACGGTATTACAATATTCCTAACGGTAATTTATCTGGTCGGTGGTCATAAACAGAAATAGAAACTTTATGTCGACATAAACTATAATGTTTCTAGTCGTAAATAATAAAAAAACATATACATAGAATTTTCACGTGAAGCATACAACGAACACTCAGCTATTAATATAAAATATTCATACCAAAAAGAATCAAAATCTGACGCTTTCCTTTCCAGACGACAATCAAAGTGAAATAAGATACAAAGGAGTTGAACTAACACATATTTACTAGATATTATTTTGGATCATTGAATTTCGAATTATGAAAGCCTAATAAACCTATTTTGACAATCGTTTAATTACAGATGTATTAGAACTCTGTAATAAATCAACAAACTTGAAAACACTTGCACGTCTAAAGTAATAAGAATTAATATAGTTTTTTCGAATATTTTCATAAATTGGACAAACAGCAAAAAGTGGAATTCAACATCTATATCTGTACCATGACAAAGATTACATACACGTATGTGTCATTCTTCCCGGTTTTGGGTATATCTAACAGTTACTATACGCAAACTATGTGTTAAAAGTCTAAATCTAGATAAAGCAGATCTGAATTTCTTAGACAAAATACCAAGATAATCTTCAATATTAAAAGTAAATTTATAATTTTTGTACAAAGTAAGTGCAGCACTATAGTTATGGTGTATGAGTGAATGTTTTTGAGTTAATAGTTACTTTCTTTTTTTGAGTGCTGGTAATAAATGTTAGTTTGACAATATGACAATATATAATGTTTTCACACCACAAAATTCAAACAGAAACAAGGCAATTAAGGTTAGATGCCTGTAATGGTTCCGCTAAATTTCGGACCACTTAACCTCTACCAAGGTACCCTAATGAAATATTAGGAAACCTTGGTTATCTCCGTGAAAGGCAATGAGGTCCAAAATGTGGCGAACCATTACAGGTATCTAACAGTAAGGCAAAGAATACGTATGTACCTGGAAGTCTTAAATTTCAAACATTTTTGCTGTACACAAAAACGAAGTCTGCAGTTTGTAACACTTTCCATTTAGATTTGAATGGTATTGTTCGAGTAAGCTTGAAAAACATTACAGTTTGTAAATCGAACAAAGTTTGTACATTTATTGACTGATAACACTGATAAGCATTTCTTCTGTATTTAGGTTATATTGTGTTCAAACATTGCAATGTATTTCATTTTTCATTCTCATGTTGGTATTTACCGTTATTTGTTATTCTTGATGTGTATATATATAATTTTCGTAAATAAAAAACGAAAACATCCATTAACACCCAGATTAACTATTTTTCCCTTGCATTATAAAGTGGCTAAAAGGTTATTCTAAGACAATATTCTTAAAGCGACTAATTTTAGCTGTTTTATGACAAGAGAATGATTCGTGGTTGAATTTATTATCGCGGAAACATCCCGACTGCGAAACTCGCTGACTTAGACAGATATTTCCTGGTTAACAGTATGCACCAAGACATGCTCATAAAACTGCGGCTATTGACAGAAAGTTACTCTTAGAAGTTGTTTTAGCAGTAGGGATTTCAGTGCTACAGTGCCCTTCATTGTGTACAGTAACTGAAAGACTAAATAAAGAATATATCTATTTCAGAGCATATGACATGTTTAAAGAGAACGAACGTGAGAACGAGGATGGAGCAGATATTTGGGAGAAAAGATTCTTGAAAGCATGTCGTTTCTTCCTCTACATTTTAATAATTTGTGTGGTCACTGCTTCTGGGGTATTCGTTAAAGTGTGCCTCTTTGAGCTCATTAGTCTCTATTCTAGAGTAAGATACCTTTTTCTATTATTTCACATAATTATGTAAAAACAAGTCGTTCATGTCATTTCGATTTTTATAGACTCTTTATATTGATTTAACTATTAAAACATATCCAATGATGAGTTCACTGGAACAACATATCTTATATATTTAGTGCATGGTAAACAATCAAACAAATAAATGATAAGTTTTAAACTATCTATTTCAAAATGAACCATAGTAATATAATTGGAATTTAATAAAAGTATAAAACGTCATGTGTCAGTTTCTGTCACATATTAAATACCTGTGATTTTAGACATACGGTTTTGGTTACGAAAACACGATCAGGATTTCATTTATTTTTTATTTTTTAATTAGTTACAAAAATCTTATAGTTTATATTTTACATTAATATATAATCATTTTACATTAAAGACCAATGGAAAAGAAAGATTAGACAAAGCAAACAAGCTTATGCTTTGTGTGATTATACCTCCGGTCCTGACGTTATTGACCTCATTGCTGAAGATCACCTTTGGCCACGTAACACCCCCGAAACTGAAGTACTTAATTACAGTAAGTGGCTTTCAACTAAATGGAACTGTCATTCTTGCAATTTTATTTAATTTGAAAAACGGAATTAATAATAAGTATAATAAGTCTCAATTTTTTCCTGTTCAGATTAATGATAATAACGTTTCTCTCTGTTAATTATTCTGCTTAATATACTGTTCAATCCGTAGTCTGGAAAGTTTGTCTCAGAACTTCATAGTGTTTGCTACAAATATAATATTTCAAATATGCTATAAAATGACCAACTTCTACAACAGGTGGCGGTTATTGAAGGATTGCAGACTGTTGGCATAGCCCTGTTGCTGTTTCGTGTTCTTCCTGCCATAGACACATTTCGAGGCTCCATCCTACTCATGAACGTGACACTAGTGCCTGCAATGTTGTCGTGCTTCGAGAAACTTTGCTCTCCGTCAGGAAAATGGCTTGCACGAACGTTAAAACTTGTGACAGCAATTTTAGTTTTGGCAATACAAGCTGGAAGTACTGTGTATTTATACATTGTTGAATTTGAGACAATGTCTCAACGGTGGTGGATTCCATTGTCATTAGGTCTGATCTCTTTAGGTTGGTGGGAAAATTTCTTGCATGGACAACTGAATGGATTTTCTCTTAATCTATTCTCTATCCGTCTGTCGAAGACACGAAACAAGACAAACGTTTGGATCTCACTTGTAAAGATTGCAACTATGGTTGTGTGTACTGTTGTTTTGGTTGATGATCACAGCTTTGTATTCAGTGGCAGGACAACAAACTCCCAAAGTAAAATGACTTCGCCGAATTTGACAATGGATAAATCATATTCTGGAATTTATGATAACATGACTGAAAGTTTGAATAGCACAGAGCGACGAAATATTTTGCTCAGTACCGAGGAAAATGTCATAAATTGTACTAAGAGATCAAATAAGAGTTCCAACGGAGGTCAACGTACAGTTATAATCTGCGATCAAGCAACATACACAGCATCATTCGATTGCGTTATACAAAATCAGAGCATGGGATTGCTTTGTAATTTGACAAATATTAGCACAAGAAATTCTGATGCCGGAAACAGATTTTTCGATCAAATAGCTAGTTTCTTGGACGAGAATTTTTTCATTATTAATATTGTTCTATGTTCATTAGTGTTTCATTACTTTTCTACTCTTGCGTGTAAATTGCACATGCAGAAATTCGCATTTTGTTTGCCTCTTGTTTTAATATCACCTTTATCGGTGAGTATTGTTTATGTGAAATGCAGAGAGCTTATAGACCTTCCACATTTTTTCCGGACAGAGCTTATGTGTACGGATATGAACTTTGAAACAATTAAAATCATGTTCATCGTTGGATCTTTGCTCTGGATCAGTCTACTACTAACAACATATTATATATGGATCCCCCAATACGAGCGAATGGCCAAGCTTGAAAGGTGATTTAGTATTAACTTTCATTTGATTTCTACACCACCTTTAATACTGTATTGTGATTATGTGTTCCTTCACAATCATTTTCAAATAAAAATAACAAAGAAACAATGTCTGGGAAAATCTGTGTATTGACAAACCTTACTTGATAAAGTTAATATGATGTTATGTCTTTCTTATACATATACTTACAATTTCTTTTTCAATTCCCCTTTGTAGTAGTGATTTTTGTATTAAATATTGGTGAATTTCTTTCAGGATTTTCACTCTCCCTGCCAAAGATTTCATTGTTTCGGACTTTAATCTCCTGCTTCGACGAAAGAACGATATATATAGAGAAAAGCCCATTGAGAGAACGGCTAATGGAGTTAAGAAGGGTCGTCATTTCACCATATCTGTCTTGGAAGAGGAGGAAACACCAAAGGTGTTCATTTGTGCAACAATGTGGCATGAGACACGACAGGAGATGATGCAGCTGCTGAAGTCGTTATTAAGGTAAAATTATAGTATAACATGCATTGCATTTTGCATCCTGTGTCTAATAAAGAGTAACATGCCATCGTTAAGAAGTATGATAAAAAATTAATAACACCATAAGATATGTCCTTAGAAGACTCTTAATATTATTGATTGACTATGTTAAAAGAATGAATATTTTGCTAGAAATGTCCTTGTTATGAACACATTTTCTTTATAAAATCTAAATATATTAAAATATTAGAATATCCCTTGTCGTTAATCGCTCAATTTTACAAGCTTATCTTTATATTGCCATTTTAAAAGTGACATAAATGAATAAGACGATAAGTTGATTTTATACATTAAATAAATTGTATTCCTAATTTGTACACCTTTCTGAAATTCAATAAAGAATTAAAAAGATATATATAAAAATAGTAACAGTTTAATAGGAATATGGTCTCAATACGTACAGGATAGACTTCAGCTGTGCTGCCAGGGCCTATCTGTCGGCGAAATACAAGAAGCTGGATCCAGACAAATATGATCCTGAAAGTATGTTATTTTCTTCTATTCATTTGGGAGTTTCAGTAAATGATTATTGTTAAATCAAAATATCAACAATTTATCCCATTTCTTCATTAACATTCATTTTTCAGACACTTGTGTTAAAGATAAAGTACAGAGAAAATGAATATATCGTGTATTACATCAATGGATGTTTTCGCAGTATAGTAATAATAATAATTTTTTCCTGCACTCGTATATATTATGCCTTCACATATGAAGTTAAGATCTATTCATTGTATGTAATATTTCAGTTCACATCATATTTGATGATGCATTTGAGGACGACAAGAAGACAATGCAAAGGGTTACAAATAATTACGTTATGCAGTTCACTGAGTGTGTTACTGACGCCGCAAGGTAAACTACTGCAATCAATCATTCCGTAAATAATAAAAATAAATTTATTAAGTTTTCTTTATCTTCACATATTCTAAATAAGACTTAATAACTCGATTTTGTTCGATGATTTTGTACATTTAAAATGGCAACTAGGAAAAATGCAGTGTCCAAGAACTGTAACTCTATCTCGTTCCATTTTTTAATTATCTCCCTTTCTCATTTTTTTCCGAACATAACTCGAATATTATACATGGTATTTACTTGAACTTAAAATGGAAACAGATGGTGACTAGGAGAAGTGCAGTGTCCAAGAACTGTAACTCTACACGTTTAAACTACTGTGCCAAACAATCATAACTGACTTTCTATCCACTTTAAATAAAGACTTTACTTACTTATTACTTACTATCATAACCAGTCTGGCTTCTCCTGTATCAAAGCATTTTGCGGGGGGTATTAATCACCTTCAGTGATAGTTCAAGTTCTTATAATTTTGTGGCTCATAAAAGAAAGCCTCGTTCAGGCATCCAACAAACACAAACAACAGATAGATATTTATGTTGTCCTTTATACTGAATAAAGTTTGTATGACAATATAAGTACCTTGTAGTTTCTCATATTATACAAATTATGGTCAACCGTGTCGGACCTTATCTTTTACCTTTACTTTACCGTGTGTGAAAAAAACAGCAAGGCACTATGGAAGTGTATCTTTTCGCGAATGAAATTGATGTTTTTCTGACCGCATGATATATTGTGTATTATTTAAAGCAGTAATAGCAACACCTTGAACTGAGGCAAAACATACACAGTTATATCAACAATATCATATACATATATATTTAAATGAAAATCATTACGCACCTGGCTACAGTTGCAGTTGAAATAGTCAAAAGTAGGTCGTTCCCAAATGTAATATGATGTAATGAATTTAAGAAGAAATGCGCAAATAATGTATAAACAGTAATTTAATATGCACTTAAAAGAAACGTGTTTTTTACGGCAGATTTGTTGTCCATGAGGACGTGCCATGGAACAGTGCCCCTGAGATGATGACATTACCTTACGGTGGGAGACTGATATGGACGTTACCCGGCTCTACAAAATTTGTCGTCCATTTAAAAGACAAGTCCAAAATCAGACACCGCAAGCGCTGGTCTCAGGTACGTGTATATGAGAGTAACTTTACGTGTTCAAACTTAAAAAGTTTCCAGATTTCTTTCTTAATGATATTCTGATTTATAAAACCCTGTGTTTATCTTTCAAAACTCTATGTACAAATCGGAAGTAAAATCGTTTATATGATGAAATAATATAGCAATGGGTCATTGTCACAATAAACAATCTGTCTTGTTTACATTTTACAAAACAATTTATTTCTTGTTACAGATCATGTATATGTATTACTTACTGGGCTATAAAACGTTTGGGCACGATACAGAAGACGATGTCTTAAAAAATAGTGGCAAGAAAATGACCACTGGACGTCCACACAGGAATGCATCCATACTTCAAAGATTATCATCGGAAACACGACTGAAGGTAGAAATGATATTCCTGTGATTGTAAATACTTAACATGTTTTAAAGTCGATGGCTCTATTCTGAAGAAAAAGGCATCTTTCATAATATTATAACGCTTTAATAGAAAATTACTGTCCGTTTAATTGCTTATTTCCTCAAAACAGGAAACTTAACAGGAAACTTAACTCGTGTAATCCGAAGTTATTGAGATGACAAGCAACATCAGTACATTGTAATTGAAAAGGAAAATACATAAAAATATACATTTGCATATTGTAGACGGACAATACGTTTATCTTGGCGCTAGATGGTGATGTTGACTTTCAACCTAATGCAGTGAGACTGCTAATCGACAAAATGAAGAAGAACAAGAAAGTGGGAGCTGTTTGTGGTCGAATACATCCTATAGGATCAGGTAAGGACTCTGCGAAATATAGCATTATTTTGACTTCTTCAACCCAGCGTATAAAATCAAAACATTAAAAATAAGGTTATACAGATTCAGATTCTGTCCTAATACAGGATATAAGATTAACAATAATGAGTTCCAGTATTGTTACTGTTAATTTTGTTTACAGGACCTATGATATGGTATCAGAAATTTGAATATGCTGTTGGTCACTGGCTGCAGAAAGCCGCTGAGCACATTCTTGGGTGTGTTCTGTGCTGCCCTGGTTGTTTCTCACTATTCCGAGCAAGTGCCCTGATGGACAATAACGTGATGAGGACTTACACTACCCCACCCACTGCTGCAAAACATCATATTCAGTTTGAACAAGGTAAAAAAACTATAAATTAACAATCCATTTCCTTTCTTCTAAAATAACTACATATGATTAAACGGTAAGCTTATGTAAGCAATCCTTACGTATTTAGAAGCTTTCGGACGCATCACAATTTCTAACTTATATTGGTGTGAATCACAAAACTATTTAAACTATATATTGGATTCCTAATTAAACCAATGAGTATTTATTAGTAGCATTAATCACATATCATTTCAGGAGAAGACAGATGGTTATGTACACTATTACTGCAACAGGGATACAAAATCGATTACTGTGCAGGTTCTGATGCTCTGACCTTTGCACCGGAAACGTTTAATGAATTCTTTATCCAGCGACGTCGCTGGTCTCCGTCTACAATGGCAAATATTATGGACCTTTTGTCTAGCTGGGGAAGCACGGTCCGAAGGAACGACAATATAAGTACCCCGTATATGATCTACCAAAGTGTCATGCTATTGACGAGTTTACTGGCACCCGCCACAGTTGCAATACTTATAGCAGGTTCTTATAGCGCAGTCCTTGGTGTAGATCCCAAAATAAGTTACTACATATCGCTCATTCCTATTGCGATTTACCTTTTTATATGTTTGAAATGTAAATCTGACGTTCAGCTGAAAGCTGCAGCTCTTTTAAGTTCTGTTTATTCAATTGTCATGGTGATTGTAACAATCGGAACAATACTGAATATTCTTCAGGATGATTTTTTCTCCCCAAATGTGATGTTCCTCTACGGGGTTGGAATTGTGTTCATAATTACGGGACTTTTGCATCCAAAAGAGCTTGGTTGTCTCGGATATGGAATTTTGTACTACATAACTGTTCCGTCAACGTTTATTTTTCTGACCGTATATTTTATTACAAATCTCAATAATGTATCATGGGGAACCAGAGAAAAGAAAACAGATGTCCAAGCAGATGCAAACACAAACTTCCAGAGACACAACATAAGTCCTTTTGAACAATTTTTACATTTAGTTAGCAAGTTCATGTGCTTTGACTTTGTGAAGAACATATTGACAAATGTAGATGTAAATAAGAAAAAAGAAAATGATACAAATAGTAAAGATGGCCACATCATTTCTGATCATTCTGACCCTGTTAAAGTGCAGAAAACGGAAAGAAAAAACAAAGTTGTGAGGACTCACGTACTACAGGATGACAGGCATTGGATGCAATACAAATGTTTTAAAAAGGCAAGACCTTGTGAAAACCCAAATGAAGATGAGGATGATTTTTGGCATGATATCCTTAAGAAATACCTTCACCCCATTCCCCCAAACAGGAAACACGAGATCGAGGTCAAGGAAGAACTAGATACACTTAGGAATAATGTTGTTTTTGGCTTCTTCCTGTTGAATCTCATGTTTTCTGTTGCTTTGTTCCAGCTGCAACTTAATCGTGAGCAACTTTCAGGATTTTATATAGTAGGTAAATACGAACCCGTTTCTGTTCTGTTTATGGCATCGTTTACAATACTGCTGCTATTACAGTTTTTTGCTATGGTCATACACCGATGGGGGACATTTCAACATCTTATTGCGAGTACATCTATAAGAGGCAATAGAGACGAGGAATTCGATGTTGCATTAAATTATGTAAATCAACTTGTAAACCCAGAGCCTAAAGATGGCCTCCCTTCAACTGCCACATCCGCAATCGAGGAAATTGAGCCGGATTATGACTTTGATGAAGAAAGTCCTCCACCCTCAAATTCCAGATACCCGGAGAGATACTATACGAGGAACGCTTATCAAGGTGTATTCAAGAAGAACTTTCCGACGATGAGAAGACATATACATCATTCTGTTGCTGGCCATCATCGACACCGCCTTCGGCGCCAGATTTCCAAAAGCCATTACAGGGATCCTAGTCATAGGATATAGACCTTTATATCTGTACCTAAAACTGTCTTGATATATATATTAGAATCATGACATGGATGACATCTAATTTATATCATGTTCCAATTTGTTTATGCTCAATTTGAATTTATTACTTTAAATATCAAATAAAAAAGGCACCACGTCTTAGAAAACTGCGTCACAACTTTTGAAAAATAAAACGGTACTGACTCTTGCTTTCAGCAATTACATACCGGGTTGCGACAGGTATAAGTAATAAAAAATAATGGAGTATCCCATATAAAATCAGTGGGAAGTTAAACCAACCATGTAAACAAAACGGTTTGGTCCATCAGACACATACAAAAACTATACATATATGTAATAGATCACAATGTTTCTGAATCATAATGGATTACATTAGTGTATATTCATGAGTAGCGATATTAGAAGAGGTAATTGACTTTCCGCATGATTGTTTTTTTTATAATCGGTTTCTATGGATATATACGAGTATATACATGTATGTACGTGTTTCATTTGTAAAGACGTTGTAAAAAACGAAATGCATGTAATATTGCACTGTTCTTTATATAATAATTGTATAAAAAAGTAAATGCTGATTTTCAAAAGTTCGATGAGCTTCAAAAATTTACCAATTTGTTCTGAGATGAAAATGTAACCAAATATAGTACAGGAGCCTGTCACGATATTTAATGTTCAGGAGAAATTTTAAATTTTTGTTATTCTTACAGTTTATAATTAAGTTTTTAACTTTTATATTTTATTTTATAATTTGGTGAAATTTGTGATTTTAGTTTTTAAGTATTATATATGTACATGTATATATTTTAAGTCACTCGTATCTCATTCCTATTATATTTTACAGTATTTTATTATTTGTAAAATTATTTGCACAAAAGTGAGACTATAATAAACTGTCTGTCTGTTTGTATATATCTAGAGAATATACAGCAGTAACATTTATAAGCAATATATATTATTTTGTTCGTTTATCTGTATTTTTGCGAAGCTGTGTCTTTTTACAATATAAATTATGATGTTTATTGCAAATACATGTAATTTTGTTATTCATTTAAAAAAACACTATATATATTTATTCTCCATGACATGAAAATGTACCTTTTTTGTTGCAAAATGTAAAATATGTCCTTTAATATGTAGAACATTGTTTCGCGTCATTATCATTTGTTTTAAATGTTGTGTGTGCCAATGCTTGCTTATTGTGAATCGCAAATGTGTTTTAATGAAAAAATATCAGTTTATTTATTTACTTGTTGATTTGAATTAAAATAAGGCATATTGTATCGTCTTTTCGTTTAACAATTCAATTCATGCTTCCCACATGGAGTTCGTAATATATGGTCTAGTTCACATTTTCCGCAGCTCGGTTAATTTTGCATAGGATTTAAATAAATACTGTGAAGACATGACTAGATGATAATTTGTCATTTTATTAAAATACGTTCAATCTAATGAAAATCACCATAGACTAGATTTATAAAATCGAACATACATAGAATAGTAAATATGATCACCTTTCATATGCAAATAAGGTGGCGAACACAAAATATGCCATGAAATCGAACACACATAAAAGAGTAAATATGATCACCTTTCATTTACAAATAAGGTGGCGAACACAAAATATGCAATATAATCGAACATACAGAGAAGAGTAAATATGATCACCTTTTATATGCAAATAAGGTGGCGAACACAAAATATGCAAAAAAATCGAACATACCAAGAAGAGTAAATATGACCACATTTTATATGCAAAATAAGGTGTCGAACACAAAAATAAACAGCATAGCACCAAAGGCCGTCAAATAAGCAGATAAATTTAACCATCAGTACTAACGAAATGCAAATCAATTATATCCAGACCTGGTAGGAGCAAGGGGAGGCGGTGGGTTTGAAATAAATTATCTTCCGAAAATATTTGCTGCAGCTCGAATCAAACAAAAAAATCTAGTATCATCTCTAACCCGCGCCAACCCAAAATGCTTTGTAAATAACATCTTTATATATAATTTATTAAATTAATACATTACGTAGTAAAGATTGTGAGACTACTTTAACATTTGGATGTAAATAAAATATTAATATTATGCCAAATAAAATTCTTAATCTCTAATCCTGTTTTACATCAGGTACAGAGTGAAACCAAAGGACATCAGGTACAGGGTGAATACAAAAATATTACCTATGCTTAATTCTTATTATACCATCTAAAAGCATAAAACGTATTATTTATCAATAATACTGCATTATGCTTCCCATATGGAGTTCGTATTATATGGTCTAGTTCACATTTTCCGCAGCTCGGTTAATTTTGCATAGGATTTAAATAAATACTGTGAAGACATGACTAGATGATAATTTGTCATTTTATTAAAATGACGTTCAATCTACATGAAAATATGCATTTATAATCATAAACTTTAAACATAGACTAGATTTATAAAATCGAACATACATAGAATAGTATATATGATCACCTTTCATATGCAAATAAGGTGGCGAACACAAAATATGCCACATAATCTAAACTTGTTTAGATTACCGCCACCCAAGGAAAATGTGAACCATGGGGAAAACAGAAAAAATTAATTAAAGGTAGTCGATAGCAGACGTAATCGGACCTATCGACCACCTGCCCATAATTGCTTCAGTCAAATGAAAGACAGGTGCTTGTAACACAGAATGACTCACATTTGAATACAAGCACAAAATTGAGAGAACATTGCCATATATTGAATCTGATGTAGTTGATATAGCAGACATAATCTGACCTTTCATCAACCTGTACAAAGGTTACTTACTGGTATACAAGGCATAAGGAATAATGCTTAGACCAATTGTAAACACATCGTTCCCTCATAACGCAAGTAAATACAAATACAGTGTGTTGCAGGAAAAATGATAGCAGACATAATCCGACCTATCATCTTCCTGCAAGGTTAATGAAAGCTGATTGCCGACCCTATCTGACCCACCCTTAACATGACTTTAAATAAAAATATCTTAATGACAAATGTAACAATCATTTGGCAGTGCAGATAGCCAATAGCAGACATTATCTGACCTATTAGCTAGCATTGTAAATTGACTCAACTGTAGTAACTTTAGTGCATGTAGACAGCAGCCACGTGAACAATATAGAATAGACTATGGTAAATCACATTTGTGGCTTAATCAAATGATTAAGTTTCAGTGTTTTTGGTGGCTTGACAAGACAGACCTTTATTCTTTTGACAAAGATTTAGTAAATGAATCCAATCTAATGTATCTTTTAAGTGCATCAGATTTCCATCTACCCATATTTTGAATTGCATTTTCAGAAAAACCCATCTGTGCAGCTTGTGTAGCAGCACCTATGCGGAAGCTGTGGCCCTTGTAAAATTTCGGATTTAAACCTATGAAAGAAATTGCTTTATGTAATTCCTTGGACACATAACTGTAAGTGACTGGTGAGCCGTCTATGAACTGAAATAATGGGCCTTTTGTGTGACTATAAAGATGAAGGTATTCAAGTAACAAGTTAACTGGGCAATACCTTGTTTTTTGCATTGTGTTAATGATAATAGTATATGGCTGGTTTGCTTTCATTGTTTTTGAATGCCTAAGTACCAACTGCACATGTGATGGTTGTTTTCCAACAGTGTCGAAATGGACATCTGAGCGTTGAAGCACATTAGAGGTATACATCGGTGATTTTGTCACCAACTCTCCTAAACGAAAAAATCCATGGAACGCAATAAAAAAAAGCGCCCTCAGCAATGTTCTTTTTGCAGCATTAACTGTGTGGTCTAAAGCACCCAGTATGCGCTGTAACAAATTATGAGTTATAGGTAATCGGGCATCCACTTTTTGTCCCAACTTGTGACAACCCGAGATTATCTTTTGAACCAAGAAATTCTGGGTAGGATCAGGTACGTTAGTAATTTTATGAACATAAGATATGGCAGAGACATGGGATGATATAGAACTTGGTGAGTATTTCCGTTCAAACAGATAACCAATAAAATTACACAATGAAGTATGAGTTCTGGGAAGAGTAGTTTCTTCCTGACACCATTGTATGAAGAGCTTCCAGGTATGCCTGTATGCTTGCTGTGTAGCTTGAGTCAATGATGCATGCAGTAGGGTCATAGCTATTGGAGTTAAAATTCTGAAGATGCGGTCTGGAATGACGGTTGGCTGACTGTTCAATTGTGGTGCTACTGAGAATGCTTCCTGAAAGTTGAAACGTGATAATCTGTCAGCCAGGATATTATGTTTACCTGGCACATGCTTCGCCCTTATGTGAATGTTATATTGCAAAGAAACCAAAACAAGTCGACGTATTAACTTCTTTAAGGTTTTATCTTTGGATGATTTCTTATTTATTACCTCAACCACTGCCATATTGTCTGATAATAATAGAACTTTTCTATTTCTAAAACGGGCTGCCCACATTTCTAAAGCTAACACAATGGAAAAGAGTTCTTTAATACAAATTTGGAAATCTGTCATGGAAGGAGGCCATTTTCCAGCAAACCAGTCAGATCCCAAGACAGCAGCAAATCCTACTGAGCCTGAAGCATCAGTGAAAAGATTAAAGTGATCTGAAGAAGACCACTGCTGGTCTAAGAATACCGACTTCCCATTGAAATTGTCAATAAAATTGGCCCACATACTCAGGTCTGCCCTTGCTTCTTTATTAAGCCGAACGAAATGTTTTGGATTATGTATCCCGCAAGTAAGGTTAATTAGCCTACGCAGGAAAGCCCTGCCTGGTACAACTACTGAACAAGCAAAGTTGAGAAGACCAATGAGTGATTGTAGGTCTTGTAAAGAGACTTTTTTACGAATTTTGAATTCAGTCAATCTATCCTTTATTTTATTTATCTTTTCCAAAGGAAGGCGGCACTCCAAAGCCTGTGAATCAACTTCAATACCATAAATGGTAATTACAGTTTTTGGAGCTGTAGTTTTCTGCATTTTTATAGGAACACCTATCGTTTTGCATACAAAGAGAAATCGTGCTAAGTCTTCGCCGCATTTATTTGAATTTGGTGGGCCTACAAAGAAAAAATCGTCTAAAATGTGTGACATGCCAGCCGCATTAAAAGATGTCTCCATAATCCACTGAAGGGCCGTACTAAAAGTTTCGAAAATCTGGCAGCTACTGCTAGCTCCCATCGGCAAACACTTGTCATAATAGACTTTCTTTTCCCAGGTAAAACCTAGCAAATAATAGTTTGAAGGATTGATAGGGATAATTCTAAATGCATCCTCAATGTCAGTTTTTGCCATTAGACAACCTTTCCCAA
Organism: Solen grandis; assembly: GCA_021229015.1. Classification (NCBI taxonomy): domain Eukaryota; kingdom Metazoa; phylum Mollusca; class Bivalvia; order Adapedonta; family Solenidae; genus Solen; species Solen grandis. The sequence goes on from CM037783.1 coordinate 2,127,528, forward strand.
ATTTATTAACCAGTTTGACTATGTGATCAATTGAATCATACTGAACTGATGAATTTTCTGGTGGAATGTGTGAATTGATAGATTCATTCTTTGGGAAAGAGAGGTCATGGATTATGCGGAATTTGTTTGTGTTTGCTTTTGGAACAAGACCTAAAGGTGAAGCAACAAAAACTTCGAAGGGAGGGAGATCAAAAGGGCCTGCAATCCTGCCTTTGCTCAGTCCTTCCTTAAGGTAGGCATGAATAAACTCCGGGTTTTCTAGAGCTGATTTGTGATTTTTTGAAATCCTAAGAGTAGGAACATAATTCATGCAACCTAAATCGAAACCATTTGTGAAGCCTTTAATCAAGAAGGCAGTTTTCATCTCGTCGTATCCCTCCAATAATTCACTTAATTTATTTCTGATTATTGGAGTTGGTAGATGTGCGGGCTGCATTTCTTGTATTCTGTTGGCCAGAACTAGGTTTTTGTCTATTGATTCTGCATGTTGCTTTTGGATGGGGTTTTGTGCAAGTTTGGTACAAATGTGAGTAAGGGCATGGGTGTCGTGTGCATTTTTCTCCGTTGTTGAAGTCAAAACAAAATCGGATTTTTCTATTTTGTTTCCGAAATGGAAAATTTTGTGGTTGGAATGCAGTGGCTGCTGCCTTCAAGCGCAGTTCTTCCACAGGCTTTTGCCAGGGAATATTTGTATTTTCCTTTAACTGACGAAAATTTTGATCATACAACCTCCATGCTTTGTCACCGAGTGACTTGTTTAAGTCTCTAATAAAACAGCAGTATTTTAACAAATGAGCAGCTTGCTCAGGAAACTTTTCGATGTAAATAGCCATGTATATCAAAAAGGCATCTGTCCATTGATAAATAGATAAAGTTGGTTTAGATTTCGAGTTTTGATTGAGTGTTATTGTCCCATAAGAAACTTTTACTGATATCGGATCCTCCTGGGGCTGCAACAAGGTTGTCATATCTATATATGCATTTTCCCAAATTTTAGCCTTGATGCGTTGTGAAATTGCAGCCCCGAGGGGAATCCCATCCAGTAAACACATGTCATTTTTGTGAGATTCTGGCTCACCTGAGTGAAATACGGAATTAACAACATCATTTAAGTTTTCAGATGTAAGTGGTGTCACGGACGTTGTTGTTGGAAATTCTGTCTGCCTAACCGAGGTCGGCGATGACACTGTTGTTAGGTTAAGTTGACTTTGAGTTTCAGTCTGTTTCCGCAGGATAACGGCCGCCAATTGGTCATAATCAATAACTGGCTCTGTTAGTGGAGTAGACCTTGGCGTATTTGTCGTTGCCTTCTTGCCCCTTTTGGAAGGAGTTTCATCCGAACTTTTCCGCTTCGGCATGGTGACTAGTACTGCA
>CM037783.1:2129001-2163065 GCA_021229015.1 Solen grandis
ACACTTTTGCTGCAACAGGGATACAAAATCGATTACTGTGCAGGTTCAGATGCTCTGACCTTTGCCCCAGAAACGTTTAATGAATTCTTCGTCCAGCGACGTCGCTGGTCTCCGTCTACAATGGCAAATATTATGGACCTTTTGTCTAGCTGGGGAAACACGATCCGAAGGAACGACAACGTAAGCACCCCATATATGATCTACCAAAGTGTGATGTTGTTGACGAGTTTACTAGCACCCGCCACAGTTGCTATACTTATTGCAGGTTCTTATAGCGCAGTCCTTGGTTTAGATCATCAATTAAGTTACTACATATCGCTCATTCCAATTGCTGTTTATCTCTTTATATGTTTGAAATGCAAAAATGACGTTCAACTGAAAGTTGCGCTCTTTAATTTATTCATTCGTCATGGTGATTGTAACTATCGGAACAATACTGAATATTCTTCAGGATAATTCGTTTTCACCAAACGTGATATTTCTCTGCGGAGTTGGCATAATATTCTTAATAACAGGACTTTTACACCCTAAAGAGTTTGGCTGCCTCGGCTACGGAATATTGTATTATATAACCGTGCCGTCAACATTTATTTTTCTACCTATATTTATACCAATCTAATAATTATCATGGGGAACCAGAGAAAAGAAAACGGATGGCCAAGCAGATGCAAACACAAACTTCCAGAAACACGACTTAAGTCTTTTTGAACATTTTTTACACTTAATTAGCAATTCCAGGTGCTTCGGCTTTATGAGGAACATATTGACAAAACGAATTATGGATAGAAGCAATGAAAGTGACAAAAAAAATAACAAAGATGGGCTAAGCATTTCTGCTCATTTAGACTCAGATAACATGCAGATTAATGAAATGAAACACAAAGTTGTTGGAACACGAGTGATAAAGGATGACCGGCATTGGATGAAATACAAATGTTTTAAAAATGCAAGACCATGTGCGAACCCAAATGAAGATGAATATGATTTTTGGCATGATATCCTTAAGAAATACCTTCACCCCATTCAATCAAACAGGAAACATGAGATTGAGGTCAAGGAAGAACTAGATACACTTAGAAATAATGTTGTTTTTGGCTTCTTCCTCTTAAATTTCTTATTTACTGTTGCTTTGCTCCAACTACAACTAAGTCGAGAGCAACTCTCAGGATTTTATATAGTAAGTAAATACGAACCCATTACTGTTCTGTTTATGGCATCGTTTATAATACTGCTGCTATTGCAGTTTATTGCTATGGTCATACACCGATGGGGAACATTTCAACATCTTGTTGCGAGTACATCTTTGAGAGGCAAAAAAGACGAGGAATTCGATGTAGCATTAAATTATGTAAATCAACTTGTCAACCCAGAGCCTAATGATGGTCTCCCTTCATCTGCCACATCCGCAACCGAGGAAATTGAGCCGGATTATGACTTGGATTTCGAGGAGGAAAGTCCTCCACCCACAAATTCCAGATACCCAGAGAGATACTATACGAGGAATGCTTATCAAGGTGTATTTAAGAAGAACTTTCCGACGATGAGAAGACATATACATCAGTCCATGACTAACCATCAGCGATACAACGGTCGGCGAAAAATATCCGCGAGTTATTACAGAGATCCTCACATTTATATATAACCCTTCCAAGATATACTTTAGAATTATGTCAGTGTTATAGTGCATTTTTAATCGAACATATTTAAATTATGTTCGAATTTTCTTTAGCGGGTTATTTCTACGCGTGTAATTTTTTTTTGCGGTTTTGACATAAAAAAGGTTCGTTTTCCTACGGATTATTTTTTGTTTGATTGCTGAACCCATGAAAAGTTTTTACCTTGCTAAAGCGAAATTATTCTATTCTTTTAATGAAGGGAGATCACTCTAATTTACATCTTACATACTCTACCGTACTCCATACCGTATCTGAACACAAAATGACAGCTACATTAGTATAAATAAGTAACAGAATCGATACACTTCTTGATTTACCTTTTATTTGTGTGCAGATTCTTCAATGGAAAATGATTTTCGAATACGATTTATTCTCTGGGCAAAGTAATTGGTGTATGTATAGCCTGTAACCATTGGTGGCTTGCACACGTTGCAGATGTCACAAGATTTAACACAAAACCTCGTATATAAACATACATGCACTGGTGTAAATATGTCTTTTACATCTAAAACATGTACAGACCACCTTTGCATGTAACTAAAACCCGAGGCGGAGAAGGAAGGTCATTGATTAGGGAAGATTACAATGAAAAAAAGGTCTTTTACATTCCACTGTTATACATTTATGACTACTCTTACCTTATTCTTTCCTTTATCCTTTACATCTAATTCTTTTAATCGCCTTCCATTCGTTAATTTAGTTAGATACTACTTTGGCTGGTTGTTTTGTGTTGATTATAGAGGTAAACAGGTTGGTTATAGAAAACACATTTACATTATATCCAATGGAGATCAATCAATTAGAGAATGAGAGTCCTGTGGATATTTTTCTACTGTTAATTAATTTCCAAGGATTTTAATTGTATGAATTTGTGTTCATCCACAGAATATCAAAAATCAGTCACCCGGAAAATTAACAAGCTATACGGTATGTTCTAACATGGTTGTTTCAAATCTTAATTTTCACAAATGTGAATCTATTATTTTGCATGTAAGTATCAAGTAAGAACACTATATCTTAAAAAAATCGTCAAACCTTGGACTGTTTCTACTTTACAACAACGTAATTTGTTTACATATGTATGTGTTCTATCAAGTGTCATTTCAGAAGATTGATGACGCTTAAATGACTGAAATGAAGTCAGCTGCAAAAAACAGGAAAACAAAACAATTGTTTATCAATTAAGCAATATACAATATGCATATATTTTAATCGATCACAACGTTTCTGTAGCATAATCGATTACATTAACTAAGACAAATGTAGGAGCAGTGAATTGCTTGATACTTGACTTTCATTAAGATTTAATCACACTTATTTGTAAACGAATTATTTTCAGTTAAAACTTAATAAGATGTACAAAGTCATGTAATATGATTATTACAATTCTGTATCTACATACACACGTGTGTGTGTGTGTGTGTGTGTGTGTTCATTTCAAATATCACTAAATGATATATATTCCACACTATGCATATTGTTTATACAACGACTTAATGACACAATATAAAACAATTTGACGTATAAAACTTTTATAAAAAAAAAACTTCACCTTTATGAAGTGAGTGTTTATAAAAAAAAAATGCATGTAATATGTCTTTAGAGAAAACCAAACAGCAATTATGTTCATTTATTTGTTTTGGTGCGAAACTGTGGTTTATTATTGCATTAAAACATACTGCAAATGAATATGTTTTTTATAATGCTATTCTTAATGACAAGTACGATTTCCAAATGCATACATTTTGTTGCAAATATAACACAGATTAATACCACTTGTTATACAAAAGAGTATGTGCCAAAAGTTGTTCACCATTAATTACAAAATGTGTGTTTTATATGCAATAGTATGAGGTTTTAGTTTATTAATTAACTTGTTGATTTTAATAAAATAAATAAATCTAGTGGCATTCTGGTCTCATCTCATCACACGTGAACACAATTTGACAATAGGGTATGATAAAAAAAATCTTAGTCCCTCCTAAGGAAAACACCTGATTAACAATTTAATCCGAATTTTGATTTCATTTAAAAAAACAATCAGTTTATATTTAGTATATATATATATACATATATATTATGTTTCAATGTAGACAGTGATTGTTAAACAGCAGTCCACTACATGTGATAAATTCGAAATCAGTTGAAATATTCAAGAAAACTCTTCAAACATTATATATCTGGGACTTTGAATCTTTTTTTCTTACGTAGGACAGATCCTTTTGATTCCTATATTTGTAAAGCTTTAGCATCGTGTGTTTTCATTTATATTAATGTGCAACACCATTGAATAAACATGTATGTAAATAAGTCCTTTAATCAAAGAAAGCAATTTTACATTTTTTTTACTGTGAACTGTGAGCAAATTAATATCAGAAATTAATGTTTGTTTGTTCATTGATTTTAACGTCCCACCGATAGTATTTCAGTCATTTGGAGACGATGTCTAATTGAGACAGATGTAGTGCTGCCACATCGCAGTATCACGCCATAGACATGATACCTTTGATACCTTTGGTATGTCGAGGCCGTGGATCGAACCCACGACCCCCGCTTCCGAGGCGGACGCTCTAACCACTCGACCACTGGGATTTAGAATCAATTTTACTACTACGTGAGATGTCTGTCTAACCCCTGGTGGATACTTAGGCTTTTAGCTATATCTGGCAAGACAGTCCAGCAAATGCTGAATTTTAAAATATAATAAAATTGAAAATATTCAAAACTTACCACTATGTACTATCCTCCTAGAGATCGTAACATGAACGTGTTTTCCCTTTCATCAGCGCTCTATGCATAGATATATGCAGTATATATAAACCTGAATGTCAAGGTTCCACACAATCGACTGCTATTCTAAGCTCAACCACTATGGTATCAGAGGGAACACCTTGACATGGATCCAAGCCTGTCTTCGAATAGAATCCAGCAAGCATGTCATCTTTGATGGAGCTACATTCGTGCCTTCACCCGTGACTAGCGGCGTCCCACAGGGAAATGTCATTGGCCCGACCTTATTTCTTGCATTCATCAGTGATTTACCATTGCACATAAAATCCAGTTCTATGATCTTTGCAGAAGAAATCTCGCAGAAATCTCTGACTCAGCAACGGAGACTCCAAGACCAAAGCCTACATGGCACGTTGCATAATAGACAAATGTGACTGCGTCAACTTATGATGTATATGTTCCCTCACCCTGTAACAATGAGATGACCAGTTCTGCACGTGCTGATCTTGATAGTTTATCACATTTTCCCTTTGCTTACTCGTTTATTTAGGCGATTAACATGTCTGCACAATTAGAGAGAACTGAACGTGCTACTCTCATAAAGGTGTGGTTTCTAAATACATGTGAATCTAGATACTTGTGCTTATAATAAAATTGTAGGTGCTGCTGTTAGTTTAGTCAAAACTTATTAATTTTACGACGATAGAGAAACAAATTCTTACAACATACAGTAATCCCACTCGAAAGTTCCTGGATTGGGCCAGTACTTAGCGCCTGGGAAGGTCATGAAAAAATCCCTGACCCGAACGGGGTTCTAAGCTTCGGATGCGCAGTCAATTGCGATACCACCAGACCACTGCGCCCTTGCCGATGATAATGATGAGGGGTTCTTTCCAACTGAGCAGTTCGTTATAAATCCGATTTGATTATTTCAGCTCGCCGAAAGCGTGTTGATGTTTTGGTTTCACTATTTTTCATGCACATAAGACATGCGTGACAGTGGCTTGATATAGGGGAATCCGGCTGCGATTTTGTTATTTTACGTGGTCGGTGCCCTAGACTGAATATTCACCGATATATATCTCTCTCCCCCTTTCTCTCTCTCTATAATTTCAGAACAGCCTACAGCTTGCCAGCTGATCAGGTTTTATATCATGCTACAATCAAGCGTACAACGCCTTTGATTTGACATCTCTCTCCCCCCCCCCCCCCCCCCCCCCAAAAAAAAAAAAAAATCAGATTCGTTGATAATGATATCTAACAGTGTTAGTAGAAGTAAAAGAAGAGGAAGATGAAGATAATGAACAGTCGTAGCAGTAGTAGTAGTCGTTGAAAGTAAAAGAATAACATGACGGAAAGAAACAGCAGTAGTGGTGATAAGAGTAGAGAGATTACCTGGTCACTTCTCCAATGCTCGCCATGAACAAGAAGCAAACCAATGTCTCCATTGCATGAAATGTTCAAACCAAAAGGTCTCTCCGAGGCTCAATGATGAAGGTTGTTCTCTTCCCTTGTAAACACTGCTTTCTGATGACAGAATGGACGCTGCATGAGATATATGACACCAAATGGTTTTGCCAATCCTTGAAATAAAAATTATATCAATAATAGTCATATTTCAATACTCATAATTTCAACACTCAGTCATCATTATATTAAAGAGATGAAAAGAAAGGGCTTAAACCACTATATAATTTCAGAACAGCTGTAGCTTGAAGGCTGATCGGGTTTTAAATCAGAAGGTAAAACTGTCACTATCATTCATCTTGGCTCATCAAAGGTAAAATGAAAGTGTGTTGTACCAAAACAAATCAGTTTTAACAATAGAATAAATGGCTGACTAACGATATAAAATGTACAAACAAATACATGTAATACAATTAACACACATTTTACAGTAAACTTCCGAACACAATATCTGGCTCTTTTGAGCCTTTGGCAGATGTCATCAAGGTATATTTTTGTTAAGGACTTTCATCAAGCATTCTCTCCTACAGCGTTTGATCTAAAAGGGGGGAGGGATTGAAATCCCGGAATTTATGGTCTAAGGTATTAGGGCAATCTGCTGGTGCTTACCAGCGATAAGACAGCATCGTGTATTTAATATCTTATATCAATCTAATTGTTTCGTTTGAAAATAAAAGGTGTAGAAGAATATAAAGTAAGCTAAACACTGTATCTATCATGAACAGAAAGAGATCTGCTTTAGTTCTTTTTTTTTTCGGTCACCTGTCTTAACGGATAGTGACACAATATAAGACCAAACGAATATTTGAACGATTTTTATTGGTAATAAATGCTTATACTTCGAGTAAAAAATTACACACGATCGCTTGCTAAGATGAAATAAATGCTTCGTTGTCACGAATTTCGGACTTAATTACTGTTCTTTGTTAAATAATTTGTTCTTTGTATTTGTTTTATCAAAACACTTCTCCTAGATGAACATTAGACCTCTTAGGCACTTAAATCATTCTATAATCAGTTATTTCTAATAGTAATTATTTCTACTGTTTCACAACATTTATGAAATGTTGATTGAATGTCTATATTAGAATACGTTTGTTCCCTTCATCTAGTGAATTTCTTGTTTTGTTTTGGAGTTAAATTTAAGAAAATTATAGGATTTATGACGTCTTCTTAAAGTTAAAATATACATATTTACAGTTTGTCCTATTTATTGGCTCAAATGAAACTGAAACTGTTTAATTTTTAACAAATATTTTTATGTAATACATAAAATACAACACAACTTGAAATATTTACATTATAAAAAAAATATATATATTTAAGTATTCAGATAATATTAACAGGGAAAAAAACATATAGTACACACGATTAAATATCATGTATTAAATCTCTTAAATGACATTAACTGTTTTTAACATATTTTACACATGTATTTAAAAAAATACACGATACTATCTAAATAATAAAATATGGTATTTATTCCAGTGTAAAGTCAGTATAAATTATGAAAAGCACCGCAGTTAAAACAGTTTGTAAAAGTCCGTAAACTAGTTGGTTTCCCACAGAGCAGTTATACATAAAGCAAAGAATTTTGAAATGTATGCGGGCTTTGATTGGTAACCAGTGAAGATCAAACAGGGCTTTCTTGGAACTGAAACTCATGTATTTTGTTCAAAATTATATAAAAGTGCATAATATAAACTGCGGGGCCTTGATAAGACTTATGGTACCTGCGTGACATTAAGAACATTTTGGGCGGAACTTGTAGCGGCGGAGACTGATTACGTCATATTTTGTTTTGCATATTTCACCTGTACCCAGCGACACTGGCTCTGAAACGTATTTAAAAATCACGTGAAACAGTCAATCAAACGGGAGGCGGTTCCATAATACAAAGTTACATGACGTACGTGACAAACTGTAAATATCGTTCATATTTTAAATATTTGCGTTGCTTGTGACAAATTCCATACAATTTTAACAAAACGAACAATAAGCCAATATTAAGTTGGTTCATAAACACATCAGCTTCAATCAGGTATCTAATGTTGCCAGGACCATCCATGTTTGATTCCTGAGTTCATAGCAGCCTGACCTTAGTTCATGATGCCACAAGAAGGAAAATGATGCAACAGGATATGGTTAAAATTGGCTTACAGTGTAAAACCGCAGGATAGAATGACTGTATCTGTCATTAGGTGAAACTCTGGGAAATATAGGCGGACAACCAACGCAACTATTTGTGGTCAATTTCCCGACAAGGTGTGTTTGTTTTGTATGCTTAAATATTTAATCTATTCAAACAGAGAAATAGCTTGAATAACTTCGGTAATCACTTCATCATGCAGACTTTGAGGAAATACCTACCCTGAATTTCGAGGAAATATATAAAATAGGCAAAGTAATGCAGGCTATTCTTTTGTGTCGGTATAGAGAATGATAATCGTCAGATAATTTGCAGCTTAGGGATACGTGGCTAATTGTTTCTTCGTTTAAGGAATACAAGACATATAACGATCAAACAACAAACAAACGTGTTGCATATACAAATGACAAGATTCTTAAAATCTAAATCAGTAAAATATAGGAGATATGAATACATCTTGCCCATAGCGTTAATTGTCATGTTTACTGGGGACTCACCAAATGTTTACTGGGGACTCACCAAATGTTTACTGGGTACTCACCAAGCGGGACGCTATATTCAATAAAAACGATGTGTGTTCAATGTCTTTGAGGGAGCTGCAAAAATGTGCTCATTTTTTTCATAGTACCTTTAAGAAGAAATATATATATTTGTTAAAAATTGCCTTATCTTTGTTATTTTGAAATGAAATCATGTACGAATAACCTAGTCAGATTGACAGATTAGATATTTTTTCTCTACACTTGCAAAAGATAAAAGTAAATATATTAAGTTTGTGAAATTTCGGTTAGTGAACTACCGTAGTGTGTCCATTTTTATCCTATCACATTGATCGCGACATATAAATTATTTGCTTACGTTGCCATCCATCGATACCAATTTGGTAAAGATATTAGTGTTCTTTTGAAAAAATATTGAACCTATGGACTACTAGATAATGTTCGTGAAGTTAGCGGCTTAGCGGCCTGGCGGCGTGAAGTTAGCGGCCTAGTGGCCTGGCGGCCGATCAAATTTTGCCGGTAGCAGTTTTTTTTTTTTTCTGTTTTAAGCTCACCTGAGCACAACGTGCTCATGGTGAGCTTTTCTGATCGCCTTTTGTCCGTCGTCCTTGCGTCCGTGCGTCCGTCCAACAATTTCTTTAAACAACATCTCCTTCTAAACTACTTACTTGATTTTGATAAAACTTCACAGGAATGTTCATTATGGGGCCTTTACCAAGTTGTTAAAATTATTTTGATTGGTCAAAAATCTAGGTAACAGGAGCTAAAAATAGATTTTTTATAGATAAAATAGATAAAATGAAGATTTTAAAATCTTTTCTCTGAACCACAAGGCCTAGCCTTTTGATTTTTGGTATGTAGCTTGATCTTATGACTCTCTACCAAGATTGTTCAAATTATGACCCTGGGGTCAAAATTGGCCCCGCCCTAGGGGTCACATGATTTTACATAGAGTTATATTAGAGAAATCTTAAAAATCTTTTTGTAAGAAAGTATAAGGCCTGGAGCTTAGATATTTGGCGTGTAGCATCATCTTATGGACCATTACCAAAATTGTTAAAACTATGGCCCAGGGGTCAAAATTAGGCCTGCTCCAGGGGTCACTTTTTATATAGAGTTATATATGAAAAGCTTATATAAACAATATCTCCTTCTAAACTACTCACTGGATTTTGATAAAACTTCACAGAAATGTTCATTATGGGACCCTTTACCAAATTTGTTAAAATTATTTTGATTGGTCAAAAATCTAGGTCACAGGAGCTAAAAATAGATTTTAAAAATGAAAATTTTAAAAATCTTTTTCTCCGAAACCACAAGGCCTAGCCTTTTGATTTTTGGTATGTAGCATGATCTTATGATTCTCTACCAATATTATTCAAATTATGACCTTGGGGTCAAAATTGGCCCCGCCCCAGGGGTCACATGATTTTACATAGGCTAATATAGGAAAAACTTGAAAAATCTTCTTCTCAGAAACCACAAGGACCTGGGGTTTCGATATTTGGTGTGCAGCATTGTCTAGTAGATCACAACCAAGTTTGTTCAAATCATGGCCCTTGGGTCAAATTTGGCCCCGCCAAGGGGTCCCTGATTTTACATAGGCTAATATAGAAAAAAACTTGAAAAATCTTCTACTCAGAAACCACAACACCTGGAGTTTAGATATTTGGTATGTAGCATGATCTTATGACTTTCTACCAAGATTGTTCAAATCATGACCCTGGGGTCAAAATTGGCCCCGCCCCAGGGGTAACTTTATTTAACATAAGTTAATATAGGAAAAAAAAAAGAAAAATCTTCTTCTCAGAAACCACAAAAACTGGAGTTTAGATATTTGGTATGTAGCATGATCTTATGACTCTCTCTCTACCAAGATTGTTCAAAACATGACCACCCTGGGGTCAAAATTGGTCCCGCCCCAGGGTCACTCGATTTAACATAGGCTAATATAGGAAAAAACTTGAAAAATCTTCTTCTCAGAAACCACAAGACCTGGAGTTTAGATATTTAGCATGTAGCATTGTCTAGTAGATCACAACCAAGTTTGTTAAAATCATGGCCCTGGGGTCAAATTTGGCCCTGCCAAGGGGTCACCTGATTTAACATAGGCTAATATAGGAAAACATCTTGAAAAATCTTCTTCTCAGAAGCCTCAAGGCATAGAGTAAAGATATTTGGTGTGTAGCATTGTCTTCTGGGTCTCTACCACGTTTTTACAAATCATGACCCTTGGGTCAAATTTAGCCCCACGAAAGGGGTCCCTGATTTTACATAGGCTAATATAGGGAAAAACTTGAAAAATCTTCTCAGAAACCACAAGACCTGGTGTGTAGCATTGTCTAGTGAATCTCTTCTAAGTCTGTTCAAATCATGACTCTGGGGTCAAAATTGGACCCACCCCAGGGGTCACTTGATTTAACATATACTAATATAGGAGAAACCTAAAAAAATCTTCTTCTCAGAAATCACAAAGTCTGGAGTTTAGATATTTGGTATGTAACATGGGCTAATAGACCTCTACCAAGTTTGTTCAAATCATGAACTGCATTGCTATAACGGATAGTGACACAATATAAGACCAAACGAATATTTGAACGATTTTTATTGGTAGTAAATGCTTATACTTCGAGTAAAAAGTTACACACGATCGCTTGCTAAGATGAAATAAATGCTTCGTTGTCACGAATTTCGGACTTAATTACTGTTCTTTGGTAAATAATTTGTTCTTTGTATTTGTTTTATCAAAACACTCTCCTAGATAAACATTAGACCTCTTAGGCACTTAAATCATTCTATAATCAGTTATTTCTAATAGTAATTATTTCTACTGTATCACAACATTTATGAAATGTTGATTGAATGTCTATATTAGAATACGTTTGTTCCCTTCATCTAGTGAATTTCTTGTTTTGTTTTGGAGTTAAATTTAAGAAAATTATAGGATTTATGACGTCTTCTTAAAGTTAAAATATATATATTTACAGTTTGTCCTATTTATTGGCTCAAATGAAACTGAAACTGTTTAATTTGGTTAAACGCCTATTTCTGTGATGGATACAATGGCGTAGTAGATTGTATGCATAAAATATAAAATCCGTAAGACATATACAACACAACTTGAAATATTTACATTATAAAAAAAATATATATATTTAAGTATTCAGATAATATTAACAGGGGAAAAAAACATATAGTACACACGATTAAATATCATATATTAAATCTCTTAAATGACATTTACTGTTTTTAACATATTTTACACATGTATTTAAAAAAATACACGATACTATCTAAATAATAAAATATGGTATTTATTCCAGTGTAAAGTCAGTATAAATTATGAAAAGCACCGCAGTTAAAACAGTTTGTAAAAGTCCGTAAACTAGTTGGTTTCCCACAGAGCAGTTATACATAAAGCAAAGAATTTTGAAATGTATGCGGGCTTTGATTGGTAACCAGTGAAGATCAAACAGGGCTTTCTTGGAACTGAAACTCATGTATTTTGTTCAAAATTATATAAAAGTGCATAATATAAACTGCGGGGCCTTGATAAGACTTATGGACCTGCGTGACATTAGAACATTTTGGGCGGAACTTGTAGCGCGGAGACTGATTACGTCATATTTTGTTTTGCATATATTTCACCTGTACCCAGCGACACAGGCTCTGAAACGTATTTAAAAATCACGTGAAACAGTCAATCAAACGGGAGGCGGTTCCATAATACAAAGTTATATGGCGTACGTGACAAACTGTAAATATCGTTCATATTTTAAATATTTGCGTTGCTTGTGACAAATTCCATACAATTTTAACAAAACAAACAATATGTCAATATTAAGTTGGTTCATAAACACATCAGCTTCAATCATGTATCTAATGTTGCCAGGACCATCCATGTTTGATTCCTGAGTTCATAGCAGCCTGACCTTAGTTCATGATGCCACAAGAAGGAAAATGATGCAACAGGATATGGTTAAAATTGGCTTACAGTGTAAAACCGCAGGATAGAATGACTGTATCTGTCATTAGGTGAAACTCTGGGAAATATAGGCGGACAACCAACGCAACTATTTGTGGTCAATTTCCCGACAAGGTGTGTTTGTTTTGTATGCTTAAATATTTAATCTATTCAAACAGAGAAATAGCTTGAATAACTTCGGTAATCACTTCATCATGCAGACTTTGAGGAAATACCTACCCTGAATTTCGAGGAAATATATAAAATAGGCAAAGTAATGCAGGCTATTCTTTTGTGTCGGTATAGAGAATGATAATCGTCAGATAATTTGCAGCTTAGGGATACGTGGCTAATTGTTTCTTCGTTTAAGGAATACAAGACATATAACGATCAAACAACAAACAAACGTGTTGCATATACAAATGACAAGATTCTTAAAATCTAAATCAGTAAAATATAGGAGATATGAATACATCTTGCCCATAGCGTTAATTGTCATGTTTACTGGGGACTCACCAAATGTTTACTGGGGACTCACCAAATGTTTACTGGGTACTCACCAAGCGGGACGCTATATTCAATAAAAACGATGTGTGTTCAATTTTTGGGAAAAATGCTCATTTTTTCATCCTTTAAGAAGAAATATATATTTTAAAAATTGCCTTATCTTTGTTATTTTGAAAAAATCAGATTGACAGATTAGATATTTTTTCTCTACACTTGCAAAAGATAATAGTAAATATATTCAGTTTGTGAAATTTCCGTTAGTGAACTACCGTAGTGTGTCCATTTTTATCCTATCACATTGATCGCGACATATAAATTATTTGCTTACGTTGCCATCCATCGATACCAATTTGGTAAAGATATTAGTGTTCTTTTGAAAAAAATATTGAACCTATGGACTACTAGATAATGTTCGTGAAGTTAGCGGCCTAGCGGCCTGGCGGCGTGAAGTTAGCGGCCTAGTGGCCTGGCGGCCGATCAAATTTTGCCGGTAGCAGTTTGTTTTTTTTTTTGCTGTTTTAAGCTCACCTGAACACAACGTGCTCATGGTGAGCTTTTCTGATCGCCTTTTGTCCGTCGTCCTTGCGTCCGTGCGTCCGTCCAACAATTTCTTTAAACAACATCTCCTTCTAAACTACTTACTTGATTTTGATAAAACTTCACAGGAATGTTCATTATGGGGCCCTTTACCAAAGTTGTTAAAATTATTTTGATTGGTCAAAAATCTAGGTAACAGGAGCTAAAAATAGATTTTTTATAGATAAAATAGATAAAAATGAAGATTTTAAAAATCTTCTTCTCTGAAACCACAAGGCCTAGCCTTTTGATTTTTGGTATGTAGCTTGATCTTATGACTCTCTACCAAGATTGTTCAAATTATGACCCTGGGGTCAAAATTGGCCCCGCCCTAGGGGTCACATGATTTTACATAGAGTTATATTAGAGAAATCTTAAAAATCTTTTGTAAGAAAGTATAAGGCCTGGAGCTTAGATATTTGGCGTGTAGCATCATCTTATGGACCATTACCAAAATGTTAAAACTATGGCCCTGGGGTTAAAATTAGGCCTGCCCCAGGGGTCACTTTTTTATATAGAGTTATATATGAAAAATTTATATAAACAATATCTCCTTCTAAACTACTCACTGGATTTTGATAAAACTTCACAGAAATGTTCATTATGGGACCCTTTACCAAATTTGTTAAAATTATTTTGATTGGTCAAAAATCTAGGTCACAGGAGCTAAAAATAGATTTTAAAAATGAAAATTTTAAAAATCTTTTTCTCCGAAACCACAAGGCCTAGCCTTTTGATTTTTGGTATGTAGCATGATCTTATGATTCTCTACCAATATTATTCAAATTATGACCTTGGGGTCAAAATTGGCCCCGCCCCAGGGGTCACATGATTTTACATAGGCTAATATAGGAAAAAACTTGAAAAATCTTCTTCTCAGAAACCACAAGACCTGGAGTTTAGATATTTGGTATGTAGCATGATCTTATGACTCTCTATCAAGATTGTTCAAATAATGACCTTGGGGTCAAAATTGGTCCCGCCACAGGGGTCACTTGATTTAACATAGGCTAATATAGGAAAAAACTTGAAAAATCTTCTTCTCAGAAACCACAAGACCTGGAGTTTAGATATTTGGTATGTAGCATGATCTTATGACTCTCTACAAGATTGTTCAAATATGACCTGGGGTAAAATTGGCCCGCCCAGGGGTCACTTGATTTAACATAGGCTAATATAGGAAAAAAAACTTGAAAAATCTTCTTCTCAGAAACCACAAAACCTGGAGTTTAGATTTGTTTGGTATGTAGCATGATCTTATGACTCTCTACTAAGATTGTTCAAATCATGACCCTGGGGTTAAAATTGGCCCCGCCCCAGGGGTCACTTGATTTAACATAGGCTAATATAGGAAAAACTTGAAAAAAAATCTTCTCAGAAACCACAAGGCCTGGGGTTTAGATATTTGGTGTGTAGCATTGTCTACTGGGTCTCTACCACGTTTTTACAAATCATGACCATTGGGTCAAATTTAGCCCCACGAAAGGGGTCCCTGATTTTGGAATAGGGAAAAACTTGAAAAATCTTCTCAGAAACCACAAGACCTGGTGTGTAGCATTGTCTAGTGAATCTCTTCTAAGTCTGTTCAAATCATGACTCTGGGGTCAAAATTGGACCCACCCCAGGGGTCACTTGATTTAACATATACTAATATAGGAGAAACCTAAAAAAAATCTTCTTCTCAGAAATCACAAAGTCTGGAGTTTAGATATTTGGTATGTAACATGGGCTAATAGACCTCTACCAAGTTTGTTCAAATCATGAACCATGCATTGTCTAGTGGATCTATACTTAGTTTGTTAAATCATGGGGGTCAAATTTGGCCCCGCCAGGGGTCACCTGATTTTACATAGGCTAATATAGAAATAACTTGAAAATTCTTCATTTTAGAAAACTAGAAAACACATGGCCTGGGGTATAAGATATATGGTGAAAATTGGCCACGCCCCAGGGATCACTTGATTTTACATAGACTTATTTTGGAAAAAAAAACCTAGAAAAATCTTCTTCTCAAAAACCACAAGGTCTTGAGTTTAGATATTTGGTATGTAACATGGGCTAATAGACCTCTACCAAGTTTGTTCAAATCATGACCCTGGGGTCAAAATTGGCTCTGCCCCAGGGGTCACTTGATTTTACATAGCCTAATGATACCAGGTGAGCGATCCAGGGCCATCATGGCCCTCTTGTTTACATAGAGTTACATGTATATAAGAAAAATTTCCTTAAACAACATCTCCTTCTAAACTACTCACTGGATTGTAATAAAACTTCACAGGAAGTTCATTATGGGGCCCTTTACCAAAGTTGTTAAAATTATTTTGATTGGTCAAAAATCTAGGTCACAGGAGCTAAAATAGATTTTAAAAATGAAAATTTTAAAAAATCTTCTTCTCTGAAACAGCAAGGCCTAGTGTTTTGATATTTGGTATGTAGCTTAATCTTATGACTCTCTACCAAGATTGTTCAAATTATGACCCTTGGGTCAAAATTGGCCCCGCCATAGGGGTCACATGATTTTACATAGAGTTATAATAAGAAAACCTTAAAAATCTTCTTGTATGAAAGTATAAGGCCTGGAGCTTAGATATTTGGCGTGTAGCATAATATTATGGACCATTACCAAGATTGTTAAAATATGGCCCTGGGGTCAAAATTAGGCCTGCCCTAGGGGTCATTTTTTTACATAGAGTTATATATGAAAACTTTCAAAATTCTTCTTGTGAAAACCCATAAGGCCTGGAGCTTAGATATTTGGTGTGTAGCATCATCTTATGAACCCTTACCAAGATTGTAAAAATAATAGCCCTGGGTCAAAATTAGGCCTGCCCCAGGGGACACTTTTTTACATAGAGTAATGTAGGAAAACCTCCAAAATTCATCTTGTCAAAACCTATGAGGCCTGGAGTTTAGATATTTGGTGTGTAGCATCATCTTATAGACACTTACCAAGATTGTGAAAATTATGGCCGTGAAAAGGACATCTCATCTGAAATCACTGGACAGAATTTGATTTAATTTGGCAGGGATGATCTTTGGGTGAAGCTTCACAAAAGTTGCTGAAATTATTCTGATCCATAAAAAAACATTGCTGCCAGGGGCAGGGCTAATTTGCCTTATATGTATATAGTGAAATCTTTAAATGACATCTCCTCTGAAACTGCTGGATAGAATTTGATAAAACTTTACAGGGATCACCCCCTTCAAACTACTGGCCATATTTCAAAATGTTTTAATACAGAATGATGTTCCTTGGGTAACCGTATACTCAGGTGCGCGATCCAGGGCCATCATGGCCCTCTTGTTTGTTTGTTGTTTTTTTCTTTTGGGGTGGGTGTCTTTTTTTCTTTTTATTATCCCCTTAATTTAAAAGATGTTTATATCAGTTATGGTTCGAGCTTGTTGTATTTCAAGTTTATTTTTTAGCAAATTGGGTTGATATTATCAAACATAATGCGAAGACTGTAAACGGGTAACATTAAAATAAAAGTCGAAATTGAATTCCATCTTTATTTTTTTTCTTCGACTCCATAGTTTTCTAAAGAACAAAATAAAACTTCTCGTTGAACTACAAAAACACTCTGACTTTAACAAAATAAAAAGAAGTTATTTAGTAGAAACATTCTGGGGCGCAATATTCCATGCAAGATTCCCGATGTTCACTTCAATATCCCTCGCTCTATGTGGGCCCACAAACATCCTTTCTAAACTGCTGTGAAGCTCTCTTTCAAGTTATCAAATTAATTATGACATACTTAAGCTCGATCTTATTTCAATTTGAAATTTCCCAGTTGATCACCAGTTCAAGTGCGATCTGCAGACATTTATAATTCTATATTATAGGGACAGACTAAGACAGCATATGCTGACACACATTGGGATCTTGAATGAGTCCATTTGTGTCATAATACTGTTTATTACAAACAGAGTATATATTACCAAATTTTATAAACAAGACCAGCCAGGCGTTCATCGGGGATCCAGTTCTATTTTCAGCGGTGATTTGATCAATAACAATGGTCAATGTAGTTGCATCGCACAACCTTTCTTTCACTTTCGCGCGGTATTAAACGCCCACATTAAAAAAATGAACTGTCGACAGATTCAAAGTGTCAATGACGTGATGGAAACACCGAAATATAAAAACATATATTAGTAAAAAAATGTACATGCACAAACAAATAATTGTGGAATAAAATACATTGGTACCAATTGAAATGGTAAAGGACTCGCATTATATGCAGTACAGTATGATGTATGAGCCATCCGAGTCCAGGGCCAAGTGGTAATAGCTGCTTAATCACCAAGCCCCTCACTGCTGTATTATAGTATTAGGGATTTATCGTGTGATTTGCTTGCGGTATGTTAGTGGTTACATCTTAACGTGTGCGGTTGTACCTCAGTTTTTGGCAGTGTATAAAATGTAAGCAGAACACGGCTAATGTCTCCATCTGTAGGTAAATGGAAATTGCTATATCACTGAAATATATTGGCCGTGACGGATAACACGGAAACAGTAACAGTATGAAATAAAATAAGCAAAGGGAAATAATCGTTGTACGCATTTTGATCAGCTCCATCGTTATTACCGTTCAAAGAAACTGTTGTTGATTTAATAAATAATGGAATAAATAAAAGACTTGAAAGAAATTGAAGTGTGCTAATCCAAAATATAAAACATGTCCTGTGCGAGTGTGCACTCCCAACTGCCTTTCTCTAACAATATGTGCACATCTTATTTAAAAATTCGCAGTTCTGAATAAGGCTAAAATATCTGATATCAAGGAGAAATGTAGGAGTTATGTCAAGTGATCTAAAATATGCCAGTGTTCAAAATTTTAACTTATCAAGGATAAGAATTTCTATATCAGAGTTAATTTTCAGAAACATACATTTGCTCTCAGTCGACTCCGTCGATCATCTCACTCAGCCTTCAGACAGAAGTTGGCGAATGACGTGTGTGTGTGTGTGTGTGTTTACACTTCAAAACGGATAAGTGGCGATATTGTGCATTATAGTTGTACCATCATTTTTATAAATATAACATTAAACGGTACAGTTTACGTCAATAAAGCATACTTTCTGTCCTGAAAAGTCTGAAATACGTTAAACCCAACCCAACAAACAATCAAAATATATTTTGGATTCTTACTGTATACAGTACATCTGTTGATCTTAAATGTCAATAAGTACCAGTTTACTGCTGTTCAATGCGGACATTTATCTCTGATGAAAAGATTACTATCATAACTTAACCTCTACATTTTTATTTAAAAATGATTCTTTCAATCCCGGGTACAGCAGTTTATACTTCTAGCAACGTCTCACCACTCGGATGCTGATGCCAATGAACTAAAATTGCTGCGCATTTGGGATCGGACAAATTGTGCTGGTCAAGACGCCGCAGTAAAGCAGCATTATATTTGTCTCATATAAACAAAACCCTTATATGACTGAACTATTAGTTATCGACGGGACGTTGCATTCAAGCATACTTGAAACGATCTATGTGTCGTGATTGGTAAATACCAATGGATCGAAAAAAAGTAATGTAGGTTTTCGACAGTTATTATAAAAGCCATATTTTCGGGAAGTTATTATGTACTATAAGTAATATTTTTATATATTATTTTTTTATGTAAGTTTGTCTTTAACAAAATCGTCACAGACGATTATCGTAGGGTCATGCTTTAACATTTGAACAAAAATAGTTCAACCCAAATTCAGCTTGTAAATTAGATTCTACCCAAAGGGGCTCGAAGCATGGGGCGAATCACTTCGTACTTAATGGTAAGATTAAAAAAAGAAGGGAGGACACTATTTTCAGCTATTTTTAATATCGCATTTTCGGGAAATAACGATCAGTAATATGGTTCATATGCATTTGAAATGAATAGAAAAAAATAATCATTTATTGTCCCAATTGAGCTTGGCAACAGCCGTGAACGGTTACTTCCGGTTTCTTTTGCAGTAAATAAAATGTAAGCGCTCATTGGTCAATATATTTAAATTGAATATTTTAAAAGCAGGTATGATTTTTCTGTACCTACTTGTCCAACAATGATTACACTGTGTCCAATTTCATTCGCATTGTTGATGCTTATCTGGACCTCCGTAACTCAATGACAATTTCTCGGGAAAATGGCAGTTTCGTTTACATTTAGATTTACCAGTTAAAACTTACCTTTATATTCACTGCGGAAGAAACCGGAAATAGCCTTCCCCGGCAGTTCTTAAGCTCAATTGGAACATGGATTCTATATATATGTATGTATGTATGTATGTATAAAGAATCCATGATTGGAACAATAAATTCATAATATTATCGTTATAAGAGAAAAAATTCTCAATTACGTTTAGGATTTTCTTAATCTATGCACTTAAAACACAACCTGATCTATTTTCAATGTTGAATTTCGTTATAAACGCGTTTTTCCAAATTTCCAAATAGTCTGAAAACAGTGTCCTCCCTTCCTTTTTTATGTTACCATTAAGTATAAAACGATTAGCCCCATGCAACTTCGGGCCCCTGTGATTCTACCTTGTGGAGAACACTATCATTCGGTTACATTTGCAACACTATTTTCCAATCGCACTTTTCGGACTTCACTGATTGAACACACGGTTCTACTTTTCAACACAAGGTTGGCATGTCATTTAGTACGATGCTTTTGTGCATAAAGTATATCTCAGAAAAATATAACTGCATATGAAAAAAATATATATATAGATAATTATTTTGACCTTTCCACCATTCTGTTAGTCTGGTTCCCTGCCGCACTTCAAGGATATAGAACCAAACTGATGAAGTTTGAGATATTCTCGAAGTTTTTAATTAGTGTTTCGCCACTGCCACAGGACGAAAACTTATTGTTCTTCTGTTTATTTGTCACTTTTATTTTTTTTAAACTTTATTTATTTATTTATTTATTTATTTAGCAGGGGGTATTTTCCCATTGTTCTTTTAATGAGAAATTTGGATACAGATATTTTTATTGTGATAAATTATGATGAAAAAAAAAGATTCAACAACAAATCATATTGACTATGGAATCCTCAATGTAATTGAAATTAGACATTTAATTTTTTATAGCCATTTCAGGATATTCCCGTCCATTTTTTATTGTACATGACTTAACCATTTTTAAAATCATTCATTATCTTATTTAATAGAATAATATCAGGGTCATATACATTTAACATCTAAGCCCATTTTAGGTAAAAGGGCATTTCAGCTTGCAGCTACATAACTGAAATATGATTTTTAAACATATTCAGCTATCATCAATGGTTAAAAAATGGTTCATTCATGGTGACCAAAAATTTGAAAGAGCATGGCTAATTGCATTTAACAATTTGACCGTTCTTATGAAAAACAGTTTTCATTTCTGCTTGTTGTTGTTGTCGTCATTGTTTAAAAATCTTGTAAGTATTGTGAATGGAGGCAGAGCTATATTTCTGAACACCAACAAGCGACACGAGATTGCTTGTTTTGAATTTAAAAATAATAATGATAAAACAAATAATATGAATTTGTTGCCCCAATATGTAGCAATTTTTTTTTTACCATTTGCAACTTCTTTTTCATTTTCGGTTGGTCGCGCATTCAAAGCAAGTTGCTGGATTGTTATGATGGTCCTTAGAATTTATGAGTGTGTTCTTATCTACTTAAGACAAACTTATACCTATTGACTAGATCTAGTACTCCTGAACAAGGCGACCATGCTTCGCCTGCTCTTAGGTTGTGACTTAGTTCATATAAGCCGCGCATAATGGTTTCAACGAACTTTAAATATTAGACAGAAATAACCAAACCGTAATACGATACGATATGTAGATCTGTGTGATTAAAATGCCTGATTTGATTAAGTTTTCATCGCATGTAATTATCAGAAAAGGGCATGTAAGTGTTACTGGTAAGCAGCACACATTTGTTAACCTCGCGAAGAAGATTATAGCACGCGTTGTAAAGCATGTAGTACTCATGTAATGATTGACAGGCGTGACAATGATTGACAGGCGCGACAATGATTGACATGCGTGAAGAGCTTGGATGTATTGGTATTGAAGGACTTCATTATCAGAAAAAAATGTCAAGGGGAAAGAGGGTACTTCAAATAATTTGTGAGCCTGGTTTATCTACTATACTTCTGACTCTGACTATGGTGATGTGAGCGGTTCGTTGTGCAGACAAGAAAGGGATGTTAGCTAATTGCATAACATTTCAGGGAGATAATTCATCATTCAAGAGCTACGTGTGATCAAGACGGATGCTTTGTTAATAAAGATACGAATGGCGTGTCATATCCAAGACCTCTGTCAACTGGACACTCTTACAGAAAACTCAATATTGGACTGTGTGCAGAGAAGGTTTTCAGAGAACGTTTTCTATGTAAGTACAAGTCAATTGTTTAATGACGATCACAAATCTAATCAACGAATATATGAAAATAAACTAAATGAATAACACTAATGGTCTAAGAATTTGATAATTATTATTGCATACGTTATAATTTCTTTCCGAAGTTGATGCATGTATAAGGTATTTATAACGAAGAGAAAAAAATTCTGCACCGAACTGGAATCGGACACGTATACCTTTGTTTGCAATCTGGACACTCTACCATGTCGTTACAAAAGCGTGTCCTATCGCAAGGAAGTACAGGTGACATTTTATACATCTCCATACAAAAAAAATGATTGAACCTCGGGCATTTTTTTCCATTAAGGAGGCACAATGCTAAATAGGTTGAAGAACGACTGACTCAGTTTATGGGGAATCAAACGCTATCAAACTATCAAACGCTGGATGAAGAAATTTTAGCTTAGAAAATGACCCCCGTAAGGGCGGCCAGCAAGCAGAACCATCCCGGCAATATTGAGATCGTGCAAAAACTAGTGTTCGAAAACCGTCGTATCACTCTCAGTGATTTAGTAAAAGGAATTGGTTTTTCATATGGATCCATACACGGAATAATTCATGACAAACTCCATATGTCCAAGGTACGTACAAGATGGGTTACGAGAATGCCTTCGGGGAGACATGAGGCTGTCAAGGGTCAACATCGGTGGAGCCTTGCTACCTCGGTGCAATGCCAAACCCATGAGTCCTTCACTTTTGGTTTGTAACCTGTGATGAAAACTGACTTAATCATTGCGATCCAGAAAGAAAAAAAAAGTACGGACTAACTATCCAACGGAACTACAGTGAGGAGAGAATATTACACTAATCTACTGAAGCAGATACACCATTCCGTCAAGGAGAAACTCATCGGAAAACCCCATCGTGGACTTTTGTTTCACCAAGACAACGCACCAGTTTACACCAACTGAGTTGCTGTGTAAAATTGTGCTACGAACTTCTCCCTCACCCACCCTATTCTCAAGACAAAGCCCCACTGACTTCCAACTCTTTCCTAGGCTAAAGCAATACCTTCGAGGCCGTGGGTTTGATGATAATGTTGATGAGCTGACTGCTGCTGCGGAGGGCTAGTAAGGCACTAAGGATGACTTCTACCAATTTGGTATCAATAACTGACAAACAAGATGGAATAAGTCTGTGGGGGGGGGGGGGGGGGACTATGTTCTGGCTCTTACTTTGTGAGGCTGAAATAGTTTGATGTACTCTCGTACGTAACGTTTTGATGTTTTTTAAATCGCATACAAACTTAATAAATAAAATTTGATAAAGAGATTAACAGAACAGTGAAATGAAAAAATATACAATATGTAAACTTAAAATATTATATTCTTACTTGGAAATTAAGTGTGCTGCACGATATGATTGTTGTTGTTGTTGTTTTTTTAGGAAAAATTTTTCAGGAAAAAACTTTTGGTAACCAAATAAAAGGGATTATCAGTAAAACTGTTGCTTCTCATAAAACATACGAATGTGTACCTTTTAAGAATCTTTTTAGAATTTTGACACATGTCACATATCCAGCCACAACGCACCTAGCTCTTTATAAAGTAGGGCTACGAAGCCTATATTCTATATCACAATATGATTTTTGATTAAGATTCATAACAGTTAAAGAAAAATCATAATTTAGTCAGCAAAGCAGTAATGTATGTCATTATACAATTATATGATAATTCAATAGCTTATTATGAACATTTTTATATTTGATGAAATGTATATATCTGTTTATGTGCATAGAAAGAAAAGCAGACAGACGGACGGATGCGTGGATATGTAATACTTTGTATTGTTTCGTTTCAGACATATATTGGTGATGTTTTAATATCTGTTAATCCATGCAAGTCACTATCTATATACGAGAAAAAGGTATGTATGTATGTATACACAAGCGAACGAACAAATACATGAAGTTTTAAATGAATGAATTAATATGTATTCAAATGTGTGTATTGCGTTCCTACGTGTGTACGCATCTATGTGAGTCATTTTGTCTAATTGTGAAAAATTTAGTCATCTTTTTGAAAAATATAGAATTACACTTTGGAAACACTGCATTTTATATACAATTGGAAATTATTCAAAACCAAACTAGAAATTTTTAATGATTTCTTCAAGGAAATACGTATGATTAAAATCAATACGGTTATATTTCAGTATCATGATCTATACAAAGGGTTATTATTCCGAGGCCAACAGGATCCCCATATTTTCTGGACAGCAGATCACGCCTTTCAAAGTCTCGTACGCTCTCGTGTTCCGAGATGCATCATCGTGAGCGGAATTTCCGGTGCTGGGAAAACGGAGAGCACCAAATACATTCTCCAACATATTTTACAAGAAGGTCACCAGAATGATCAATCAATTATCAATACACTATCCCGGGTACGTATAAGAGGTCAAAGATACTCCTGATTATCGTCCTTATCTCGTAACATTAGAAGTTTAAATGTTACGAGTATCTACTTGCTTTAAGGTATTAGTTTTGGATTTCGATTATTCGGTTGTATATGAAGCAAACGGAAAAGAGCAATAAATGACATGATTGATAACATTACCAACATTTGGTAGACCAGAAGCCTATATCATTGCAGGTGAACCCACTGCTAGAACTGTTTGGTAATGCAAAGACCAGTCTGAACCAAAACTCGAGCCGCTTTGGCAAGTTGATACGACTGCAATACGATACGTCTGGCCTTTTGACAATGGGTAAGTTTTATCACGTTGTTGGTAGCTATGCTGCTGCTGCTGATGATGGTGGTGATGAAGAGGAGGAGGATAGCTGGGGTAGTGATGATAACGATGGTGATGATGGCGGTGTGGTTATAATGATAACGGTCAGAGTAGTGGTTGTGATGAGGATGTGGTGGTGGTGTTTTGGTGGTTATACGATGTATAATTATGATAATGCTTGAATATTGTTAGAATATACTATCGTAAAATGACCGTACAGAACACACAGTAGCCATCTTGGTTTTAATTCATTTTATTTAATTGATTTATAATGATACAATCTCATCCATATTTGCAACATACAAGCATTTATTTTACAAGTAAAATATATCACATTCAATCCTTCCAAAGGAAATATCTTGGACTATTTATTTTTTCTGTACATGTAATTATCAGAAGATTGAAAAGAAAAAAAAATATTTGTTAGTCATAGTACAAATAAAGAGAACACTTTAAATGAGATATTAGCAGGTCTTGTTTTAATATTATCTTTAAATATTGTTAAAATACAAATATACATCAGCTTTAAAATCGGCATTTCACCTATATAAAATGCACCTGTTTTGACCTGAAGCAAAATACGTATCGTACTAATCGTAATTATGAATTTACTACTATGTGAAGCCATCCCCTTGATGACAACAACGAACTGAATAAAACGAGTTTTAAGTGTGTATATCTATCAGTGTTACTCTTACACTTAAAGATGTGTTCTAGAGTAAGTATTAACATAGACATTTCCCCAAATTTGGTAGACCTGTTCTATAGGGTATTGAAAACTGATATACTATCAAAAAGGATAGGTCACATTGCTTAATTTTCTTCATTATTTCTATCCCTTATTACTATAATCTACGAATGTTTTACGATTTCTAAACCAAGGAAGAATGTATTTTTGCGTTTGCCTACCTTGCTGGAGTAAATATATTTCAATCTTTTATTCATGTTATTATCGAACATTTTCCTTGCAACCAAGGGTATATCTCATATACTCTACGGTACACCAAATAGTGCATACAGCACAGTTAAACAGCTGCTATAGGTACATGTTAGTAATTATTTGGTAGTCAAGCCACCAAGGTAGTGGTCTTTTTCTTCAACCAAGATTCATTAAGCGACGTTAAACTTATCAGATGGTTCACAGTGCTCTTTTGACTAAAGCCATATTGCGCTTTGTTAATAACTCAAAATGTTCAAGCCATCCCGAATGTTTATATTTAAGGACTAAACAGTATCACTTTCGAGTTTATGCGTCTGTAGTTCGTATTTTGTACCAGAATTTTATTGTGTTTACTTTGAAATTGTGTGGTAACAATTTTTCCCCAGTCTAACGGAACAGAACCAGTTTCAATACAGATATTAAAAAGCTTATGTAAAACTAAGATAGCAGTGTTGTTTCTAAAACCATGTGCGGTAAGTTATCCATACCACTTTCTTCAGCTTAAGATAGCATCTCAAAAGTGAAAACTGAAAAACATGTATGATCATTTACTTTAGACTTATCTGAATCTACTCAAATTGACTGGCGTTATTTGCTGTTGTATATGAATTAAAATTTAACCCAATTTCATCTTCACAAACCACGTTCCATATGTAAAACATCACATCACACCCGTCTATGTTTATTAGAAACGGAACAACTTATTTACACACTTTTATTAAGTATCTTATCTAACAATATGCTTTAATTGTAAAACAAAATGATGCATTAACCTTATCTATACCTTTCTGATTCTGACTCCTCGTTCAGAATGTCAAATTTCCGTATCAATGCATTGTATACAACATCATATCGCGCAAAAAGCTTTTAGAAAGTTTGTTAATGCAATTTCCTATTTGCTTGGCAGACTGTGATACACTTACAGGTTCGAAATTCTTCTCAAATCACACTAAATGATCCATGAAATAAGTAAGTAAACGGTTGTTACAACCGGCTGGGAAAATCGTGCATTTAAAACAAGATCGGTATAACTTTTTTATAACTTAATTCCTGAAACATTAGTATGACTCACTTAGCAATAATTCATTACACAATAACATTGAGGGTGAATGCAAGTATACTCATTGTTTTGTTATTCCGACCATTTTAAACACTTATTAAACATATTTTAAAGAAAATTACAGTATCAATGCAAATTAGGTCAATAATATTTATTTCTTGAAAATCTTCATCCCCCCTGGATGTGATCTGATTCATTACTACTATTGAAATCACCGCAAATCATAACGGAGCCTTTATATATATAAATATATATATATATATATATATATATAATATCAACTTGAAACACCAACCAGTCTTGTTTCTCTTTCATCAACAGTAAATATATCAAAGCATATTTTTATCAAGATTCAAATGTGTTTGTAGTACACAAATTACATCAATGTTAACTGAATTAAAACATGGTTCTTGCATCTGATATTTTTATGGAACCCTTAGCTGGGTTCCAGTATTTGGCGTTCCAAAATCACGAGGTCCAGTTACGTCGAGTTCCACGGCTTCAGCGACCTCCAGACCTTCCTCGTGCGCCTCTCCAATGATGTCCTCGATTATTGACAACGTTGTCACAATTGCGAAATCCACCCTGTTTACCAATATTACTATGCAGACTTCCACGTTGGTTATTGTATCTATTGTTATTATTACGGTCTAAAGAGCAGCATCTGTATTGTTTCTTTATACGAACTTTTCGTTTTTGAATTTTCTCACCATTAAATATTGCTTTTACAATGGTTCGCTTGTTAAGTTGAACTTTCTGTCCTGTCAATATTATGTTGATAAATGTATACATTCCAATATCATTCATCTTCTTTCAATTAATGTTTATTTGTTTATTTTTAATACCTTTTTTAACCTTCAGAATTACTAAAATTTGGCACAACAACACCTGGCTTTCCAGTTTTTAATCCGTCTTTTCTCACCACCCGAATCACTGACACATCCTATAGGCCCAATTAATTACAGATAAGTCGCACACTTTTCTCCGTAGATGTTCTTCAGTAAGAAACTGTAGGTTTCATGTAAATATGTTGGACGAACTGTCAGATTCTTTGCTTCCTTTCGTCTCGGTAATTAACTGCTGCACTCTATGTTGTCATTTTTTTCCATATCACTCAGCATTTCACGGCATATTTCTGATACTTTTTTGTCTTTTTCTTTTTCTTGAAATAATTCTTTTTGTCATTTTGGTAAATTTATCTTTAATTTTTCCCGTCATTCTTTTCTCATAATCTGAAATCTTCGAATGAATCTAACAGGTGGTTAATTTGCTTTATTTATATTTCAAGCCGCCTTCTTCCTTTTCCTTAATCATTGGCATGTTCAAAGATTTATTTTTCTTCGCATTTACATAATTGAGATGATTGGCATCTTTAGAATGTCCATTCCAAAGGAGCGCTCTCTTTCCTAATCTTAATATACTGCAATGGTAGCTATGTGCAACTAATAGCTAAAGCAATGACAACGTAATAATAAATATACATTTAAGTAACTACGAGCTACAAATCCCATATAAGCAATAGTTGTTGTATATGGGTCAGTCCCACTGGGCATTTTTTTCCTCGGAGATGTACTCCCGCTGAAAATTGACGAGCCTCAGGAGGCGTCGGGAACATGTTCTCCGGTGATCCGGTAAAGCTTCGGGCGCATCGCAGCCATTTTGAACGAAAGGTAGAAATGCAAAAAAAAAATGTCTCATTGAAAACTTTCTCAGTGTGCAGTGTGATTCCACTGAAGAGAGAAAAAAAGACGGTCCGGGGATGCTTCCTCGCTCGGAGCCTCCGTAAAATATGCTTTCAGGGTTGCAACCCCGAATATTCGTAGAGATTTCGGCAATAGTAAAGTTCACTATGAAATTTGTTGGATGCCTAAGCCATTTTGGCCTGAGTTGGTCAACTAGATTATGGATCATTGTTGATTAACCAAACAAAGTATTCAATTGATTCTTTCTCTAATTCCACCGTCAAATTTTCATTATCTCCATAATCTTCCTAGACAACATTGGATGGTTTGCAATCTTTATTGATGCATCTCCTTATCTACTGGGATAATTCCCCAATGGCGTTTCAAATTCGGGGAAGCTCTGGGCACTTTCGCCAATGATCTTTCCGAACCTCGTAAGCCTTTCTCGATTACTAAAGGCCATTGTTCGGGGAACATTCAAAGAAACTTTGTGACCATAACCTAAACATCAATAAACGACTTACGAACCATCCCCAATGTGTAATACGCGTCATTTCTCATGAACATGTTCCGTTGTTTTTTGCTCACTCATTGAGATTGCCAGGAGCCATCGGGAGTATAATTGTATATTTCCACATCACCGATGATCTTTCCCCAGATGGACCTAGGCAAAAATCATAAATAAGTTGTTGCCTTATGTTGGCGACATTTACGTAAACAAGACATACATAAACAATAACAATAAACGTATAGCTAGTTCTGGTAAAGTTACACTTCCCCCTTCTAGCTCAGTTACAACAATTTTGAATAATTACGAGGAATTACGCGCAGTATCATTTTAGGTTTGCACAGGCTCAGGAACCATGTATGTCATATACATTAAAATATTTAAGTTAGTAATGATAAACGGAAAATCAGATGCCAGATAACAAGATACATGTATATATATGAACAGACTCATTTGGCGTTATGTAATTCGGATTGGACAAAAGTTTTAAAAAAATGAAAGATGCGACGCTCAGTTGAAATTGCTTTATCGCTGTAACTTTTACTTTTCACAAAGAATTTACAAGTAACATATATACCAAACGAAGCGGAAAAATTAGGAGCGGCTTCATATATATATATATATATATATATATATATACATACATATGTATCTATTTATCAGGCATATCAAACAGAAACAGTAATAGACAAACTATACTTTTTGTTTTCTAACGTTCCTAACGTTTCTTCGTTAACAGAACGAATAGTATGGCGCAGTTTTGATTCCGAGCTCTGATAAAATCGTTTGTTATAAACAGACGGAACTAAAAAACGATGAATAAATTCGAAGCTCAGCTGACATATCTTACTATAAGAAAAGCCTAAAAACTCGTCAAAATTTGTAAACGCATTTTATCATAAGACAATTAATACAAAAGCCTGTCTCTCCGTTAAGCTGTCATAGTATGTACACACCGTGTAAATTTAAACGACTGTAGCTGCCTGGGGTTAGAGGAGACCCAATATATGGTACCCCTTTCTGGTGCATGTTATATTTGTGCACCGATAATTTATCTCCGTCAGCTGATCATTTTGAATGTAGAGGAGTGATGAAAAGGCGTTCGAAGAATGGATGGATCAATAATCTTTTGTATCGCTTATTTTCCAACACAACAAGAAAATAACAATTGCCAACATATCTAGGTTTGCAGGTAAGTTCTATTGATGTAGGATTAACAGGTCACCAAACGTATCTCTCCATCCTATCTATTGTCTAAAACAAATCTCAGTTGGAAAAAGAGCTGTACACACAAAAGCTATAACTTACAATACAGAATCTTGGTAACATAAGAATACTCTTTTGTAGGATGATTGCTATCTAATAAGATGACATATACCAAAGCCGCATGGGGTTTCTGATCACTATAATACAAATATTGACAGAGAGTTACGGTAAAACAACAGCCCCTGACGAGATACTTGTCCTGATTTTTTTTACACCCCCAACCCCACGAATTACTTTATAATCATATATCATTATTAATAACAATACAGTTCGGTTGCTAAACTAACATAAATAGCTATCATATTTACACATGTTAACGAAGACTAAGTCAGGTAATCAGTGGAAAAGTCTCTCAAATAATAATTTCCCTACAAAAGAAAGTATGCCCTTCAATCTTATTAATCCCTTTACTATTACAAAACGGTACTTATTAAACTTCAATAACCGTCACTACAGCAAAAGCATTGTTCACATACTTGCCCTGGTATAACAAATGGCAACAAATTATAGTTACAAGTGTTTCATGTATACTGCAAATTAGTTAGCTTTCAAATAGATTCAAGAAAGAAAGGTAGAGCGCCTGTTTTATACAAATAAACTTTTCTTCTTAACAAATATCAAATATAACCTTAACCTGTACGTTGTGTCAAATATAGCTTCCCTTGGTCCATCTTCATAAACAAAATACACAGGAGTCTTTTCGATCTTTATATACTTTATGCATTGTATGTGGATGGTCAACATCATTTAAATGCCCCAACAAATCCCATAAATGCAGTAATTATGAGAACATAGAGGCAATAGTTATGTATTTACACTAAATAAACGTCAAGCAAATGTTCGATGATATTACAATCATGGGCTGAATAAAGCATTATGATTATGAGTTGAGTGTTAATTTTATAACGTCTTGATGTTGCAATTTCATATGATAACTTATGCACACCATGTTTGTCTAAAGCTTCATATATCACAACATACTGAGATTAAAACTGGGTTGGCTGATCCTCTGGGTTCGACTAGAATTTGACCAGTGCGTGTTAATCAATCGGTATACCACCTGTAGACATGCTAAGATATGTCAACCTCAAAGATTTATGTTTCGTCACTATAAAAATGAAAGATTAAGGTTGAAAATGTTAAAATCAGTTAATCAATTTACTTTCATTTCAAAAAGTAATAAGATGTATTATGTAGGGTGACTAGACTCAATAAAACTGTTCGCTATAAATGTACCGAATACTGGGAGGGAGGGGATCATTATGAAAAATATCATGGGATATTCTATACATAATATATAACACTCTCAGTATAAGGGTCCTGGACGTATCAAAAACATAGTTACGTTTATAGACCTTATACATACCTTTATATCCAAATCCTTTATCTGCATTAGTTTTCAGGTCCATGTTTCTAAATGAGCCAAATTCCTAACATATCTACTGATGAGCATTAAGAATTTTGTCTGGTATGATTATGTTATTTCCTGGGACCAGCTAGGGTAATAAAAGTATTACCCGGGTTAAATGATCAGGGAGAAGAGGGGCTAATTGATGTGCATGACTGGCTCTTACCGGGACTCATGTTTTATGCCCATGTCACATTTGAGATGTTTGGCCCGGGGTGTGACATACTGCCAACTCTCAGGACAATAGCCAATCGCCTAGTCCTTCATGTCTTCGCTGGCACTTACATGACTTAATTTAAGTATGTTTTGTTTTACTAGTATATTTTATCAACTAGTTAAGTTCATATATTATAGTCAATCAATTCGATTTAATACTTATTTCTTTATAGGATACATAGAAAAGAAAGAAAATGGTACTGACATATAACATATGGCATACATCTGATACCTATTACAAAATGTAATCACAGAACCCTGTAAATGTGATTGTGATTATCTGATATGATACATATTTGAAATATAAAACTTAATTCATAAACGAAAGAGTAGTTGACTATAAAAATATGTATGTCATTTCCTGTCTTTCAACGGATTCGATCTGGTATATTGCCTGTACCCATTTGATAAATTAAGATTTTTTTCTTTCAATGAGCATTCCAAATAAGTGTCAAAATGAAAACGGCCTGTACTATAAACAACAAAGAATAGAAACACGCCAAATAAAAGTGGTTAATCAAAATCAAACGTATAAATTTTAATGTCAATATAAATGAAAACAACAGATATTAAAGGCACATCCTACAGTAACATTTTTTTAACTATATATACAACAAAGTTTCTGGACTTTATATACAAAGAGGGGAAATTAAAACTAGGACAGACAATTTTCTTAAATTTTACACACTAGAAACAAATTTATGAAAAAGTATAGGGAGTCCCCTGTCTACATTTTGAGTTATATGCCCTTTGAAAGTGAGTTTTATTCTTTTTTGTGTTACTATAAGGGCAGAAAACTGAAAATCAAGCTTATTGATACCTAATTTCATTTCATATTTTTGGTAATTATTTCATTTCCAGTCATTATGCAACATTTAAAACATTTCAGTTCCACAGAATTTCCACTATGTTTCAGCACGTAAATAAACAGCACTTTTATTGAAAAAAAAAAAAAAAATTCCATATAAAAAAGTATATAATCTATAGCATAAATTTCTGAAAGTTTTACTCAGTGATATGGGATAAGCATTTATTAAAAATCAAATCAGGTGATGCTATCTAAAATATTGAGTTATATGCCCTTGAAAATTACATAAAAAGCAAAGACCTCATTTTCAGGGTCAGATAACTCAAAAAAGTAAAAATGGGGACCCCAATGTTTTTTTTAAATGTTTTGATAATGATTCTCTATAATCATGCAAAATTTAAGAAATTTCTCAACGCTAGTTTTATTTTTATTTATCTATTGCGTAAAATTGTATGCTTATCTTTGAATTTATCTTTTTTTTATTACACAGTCGTTATCTGAGTGTCGCAATGACAAAAATAAGAATCAAATAAGATTCACAGACGAACTTGCCAAAACATTAAACATTATATTGAAACAAATATGACGATTTTGATTAAAATATTTTAAATACGATTTATGATTACACACATCTATATGAAAATGAAAAGGCAAATGACCTGTGCTCAATCAATAACGTCATAGGGTTACGTGCCCCAAAAATGTAAATGTCCAGCAGCTTACAAAATCGGCGCTTCATGTAAGTTTTTTTAAATTTAATTTTACTATTTTTATTTAGGAAATGGACCAGTTTGTTCCTAACACATGCCTAACCTTGCAGTGTCTGTGGAGAAAATATTATCTGCAAACTTACCTAATGAGCCGATAAGACTGATTGCAAGAACGAGTCCTTTTGGGTAAATTAAAACTGTAGTTACGATGATGGACGGTTTTCTCTTGTAATTTGCGATATACTTGTTTTCAATTCGTTATCTCAAGCATTCGTTATTAATACTTATCAACTCAGCTTTGACTTCCATAAAGCAAAAAGTGTATAAATAAACAATAAATTTAATATCATCAAGAGCAGACAAAACCAAAACAAACTTGCCTCTCTACAAGAATACGAGTAAATCTATAGAAAATTTCTGAAAGTTTTACTCAGTGATATGGGATAAGCATTTATTAAAAATCAAATCAGGTTTATGTATCTAAAAAATTGAGGGTTTTTATGTTGAAAATTTTCATAAAAAACAAAAACCTTTTTTCAGGGTCAGATAACTCAAAAAAAAAAAAGGGGACCCCAATGTTTTTTTTAAATTTTTTTGATAATGATTCTCTATAATCATGCAAAATTAAGAAAATTTTTAACGCTTTTGTTTTATTTTTATTTATCTATTTCGTAAAATTTTTTATGCTTATCTTTGAAATTTTCTTTTTTTATTACACAGTCGTTATCTGGTGCGCAATGGGCAA
>CM037783.1:2163165-2213165 GCA_021229015.1 Solen grandis
TGAGACATTACAGTCTTTGCCTGTACACACAGTCCCAACACAATAATTATGTTCGACTTCAATTTTACACTTCTTGGCCTTTACAGCGCAAGCTTTGCTGAAACGACCTCGCAAGTCGCGTCGCTGAACACCAGTTTCAGCAATTTTGATTACCCAACTACGTATCGGAAAACCCCACCAAATGATAGGAATTTACTAAAAAAGAATAAGCCGGAAATCGACGATAATTAACGATTACGGATCATTCGGCAAACACGGACATTTCCGAGTGTCGGTGTTTGCCGAAGTTCATTACAGTTCCAGAGCCTTAAAACAAGCGGAGAAAATTTTATTAAACTTTGTATGATCACGCTAGAAACAATTTATGATGGGGCGGGGGAGGGGGTGATTCGGGGGTCCCATTCTACATTTTGAGTTATGTGCCCCTGAAAATGAGGGTTTTTTCCTACTCTTTTTTCTCATATTCAAGGGCAGATAACTCGAAATCAAGCATATCGATACCTTGATCCGTATCTTATTATTCTTTGTTGTTTCATTTCAAATTATTATGCGAAGTTTAAAACAATTCTATCCAAGTGAATTTTCACTATGTTTCAGCAAGTTGCGCTACTTTTTCCTTAAAAAAATATTTCCACATATTCTCGTATGCAACTGTAGTATATAATCTTTTGCATAGAATTTGTAAAACTTTTAAACAGTAACAGGGAATAGAGTACCAAATATCGAGTTGAAATTAAATGAGATGTTGCTAGCCCATAATATTGAGTTTTCTGCCCTAGAAAATGAGAGCAAAAAACTCACTTTCAGGGGCAGATAACTCAAAAAGTAGAATGGGGACCTCTACTTATTTCCCCATTAACTTGTTTCTAGTTAGATTTTCTATAATCATGCAAGGTTTAAGAAAATTATCTCCGCTACTTTTAATTTTCCTTTCTTGTCTCTATAGTCAAAAAACTTTTATTGTAGCATACGTCTTTAATACAAAATATTCAAGTTTATGGCTGAGTTGACATACATTATTACTTTGATTATTTACAATATTTGCTGAGAAATGTAATATCTGTTTAATTTAATTAAAGAAAAAAATAAAGATAAAATTTGCCTATAAGAGCTTAGTACGGTTGGGGATTTCGAGGCATGATATACCCAGTTATGTATTGAAATGCAATACTTAGTAAGATATTTAAACAAGGATGCTTACTAGTTTTTCTTTTAAAAAGTTAAATATAATAATGATAATAATAATAATAATAATAATAATCATAAAAACTCACATTCGATTTACTTTTATTTCCGATCCCGGAAAATTACAAAAACCAAATAAATGTAATTCCGAGAGTTTACGGAATGACACGAGGATACGATTATTTCTACTTCCAGACGGGAAGATCTACCCCACGGAGAACCTTAACACCCACCGTTCATCGCCCTATATCGTCGCCATCAATGTGTCGGACGGCTACAACACTGTGGGGGAAACTTTAATGACTATCCATATAACAGGTTATCATCATCATCATCATCATCATCATCATCATCATCATCAAAACACCATCAAACAACATCCCCAATCTCTCATCATCATCATCCATCACATCACATCATCATCTCACTCATCATCATCACATCAACCAGCACAACAACACACAACAACAACAACATCATCATCATCAACAGCAACTTCATCATTATCATCATCATCATCATAATTATTATCAACAAAACTACAACAATTTTTATCATTATCATGATCATCATCATTTACTACAACAAAATTACAAAAACACAACAACAATATCATCATCAACACCTTTTTTTACCTCCAAAAACTTCTTACATATTTTTTACGGTGTATATTATGTGTTTCTATTAATATTCAACGTAATTAATGTACTTAACATATACCATAAAATTCCCTTTAGAATATTTCTGTATCACTGTTGACAACAACAGAAAAAAAAATCATCAAACCAATTTACAGTCAAATTCCTTGTCTGCTTTTCAGACATCAATATGCCGCCCAACATCACTGACCCAATCCTGTCCCAGCCCAGTGTAGACACTGTGTACGTTAAAGAACACACGGACGAAGGGACGCCCCATGCCCCGGGGACAACTATCGACGTCTTCACGGCCTTGGGTGTCGATTCAGACGGAGACACCATAACCTGGGAGATGGAGTTTGATAACGGTCAAGGGGAACAACTCTACGAATACGACAGCGACAGTAAGTTATCCTCTCTTTGTATAACTTACGAAGCATCCCGGAGGTAAGCGTAGTAACACGATTTTGTTGTTTCGGATCATTTCCTTCGGATTTGATAAGACCACTTGATTTGACTGATTTAAATAATTATTGAACAACGTAAATTTAAAATTTACAATATCTTTGAAACCATGATTTCCATCACATGAAAACCGTTTAATTTATTTCTTTTTTATGGGTCAGGTCAGTTTAACGATTTCTCGACATTTTCCTCTAATACACCTTTGTAATATGTACATTTTTTTTTTTTTTTACTTTCGACGTACAATGCAAAGCATTTTAGTTTCATGTTGTACCTCCAAATGTATAAAAAAGCAATTTTAATACCAGAAGTTTTTCATTAAGTTTTAATAAACCTACGAATACTGAAAATATATAATCTCTCACGTATGTCAAAACTCAACTTAGAAACTAATTTCAACATGTTGTTGTCACAGTACCGATAACTCACAATAGGGGAGAATCATATGTATGCGGCCGGGTAGCTCAGTCGGTAAAGCATTCGCCCTGTAAGCGAAAGGACCCGGGTTCAAGTCCCGGTCAGACTGCATTTTTTCTCACCCAGTGACATTGTCAATCCATCCACCTATCAATTCATTTAACATTCAACCAACTACTATACTATACTTTCTTTATGACAGCCGGCCTGATCACAACCAAACAACCACTATACTACACTTTCTTTATGACAGCCGGCCTGATCACAACCAGACAACCACTATACTACACTTTCTTTATGACAGCCCGGTCTGATCACAACCAAACAACCACTATACTACACTTTCTTTATGACAGCCGGCCTGATCACAACCAGACAAGACTTGGACTATGAGACGCTGAATTCAGACGCACTACTGACCACCAAGGTCTATGTTCGAGCCTTTGACGGTCGGGAGTACTCGGAGACCCGCATCCTGAATATTGTCGTGGAGGACGTCAACGAGACGCCAGTCTTCAATCAGAACAAGTACGCCATAGAGACGACTGAAGGCACGGTATGGCATGACGTCATAAGCGATGACGTTTTAGTTTCAGCTTAGTTCTTAAGTTCTGGATCGAATTTCACCAATAATGCTTAGCACTATGTAATACTTAAATACTTATGGGCGAATTGCGAATTTCATGAGTCTCGTTTCTCTATCTCTCTAAAAAAAAAAGAAAAAAAAAAAAAGAAAAAGAAACCAAGAAAAAAAATCTTAACAGCTATTGTTGATTATCAAATAAAGGTAATAATTTTTTTTTTTTATTTAAGCTTAGTCATGTACTCGAAAATATTTCATAAAAATAATGGTTAATATGTATCTGCCTAGTTTAAGAATTAAAGTATTACTTAGCGCTAAATATTGTTGGTGGGGTTCGAACCTTATTTAATACGTGTGTATATGAGTAAATATTAACCAACTTTGATTCATGCAAATCTATGTAAGCACGGGACATCTGGTGCTGTTTCTAGGCAACAACTACCCTTGACTGTCCGTTCTTTGACGTCGTAGACGAAGATAAGGCGGACACGACAAGTTTCGATATAGACTGCGGTGCGGTAGGCAGGTTTCATATCCCCACAGCAAGGTCAAGTTCCTGCAAAGCATTCATCGTACAGACGGAAGAACACGACCTTGATTCACCTGGTACGTAATTGAAGGTAATCGATCTGTCATTTAAATTGTGATCATGGTCCATCAAGTGATCATGGGAATTTTATAGTAAATGCAAGCCTTTGTAGACTTTGAGCAAAATAGTCTGTAACTCCAAGTCAATGGATAGTTGCATCTGCACTGAAATCTTTTCAAGCATTTGAAGGACCATGATTATGATTTAATGAATGATGGGTTACCTTAAGCATACTGTAAATTCATCTTCTTTTATTGACATAGAATTTCGTTGACTATGTACTTAAGAGAATTTCGTGGGTACCTTTATTCGTGGATTGATGTTCCAGAAAAAGTGAGACCAATATTAAGTACCGATTTTCGTGGTTGACACCCCCACGAAATCGACGAAAATCAGTGTCACATGAAAGTCAATGATTTCACGCTGTTTAATTTCTTCACTAACTATGAGAAGAGGGCTCGGATCTCAAGTTCTCGCCAGATAACAACCAGAAAACTGGAACATTTTTATTTTGAAAATTTTTAATATATTTTATAATTACAAGTTAATTTTTTAATTTGTTATGTGTATTGACTTCTAGTAAAACAACAATAGTAACAAAAACAACAACTCTAGGATAAAGTGCAACTGGTTTATAGTACCAACAAAAACTTATCCAATTCACTTCATAATAGATGCCATCGTACACTTGTTCACCAGGAATTAGGTTATTCCTTGTGCCCGATTCGTTCACGCGAAAAATGCACGCTCCGGACAATGTAAGCATAATGTCATTTGATGTCTTACGTCACATGGTATTCTCTAACATCACTTTGTATGTGACGTCACACGTTAGGTCCTGGCTCGAATTCCACCAACATACTTAGCGCTAAGTAATACTTAATTCTTAAACTAGGCAGATACACATTCCACCATTCCAGATTTATGAAATATTTAATTAAATAATTATATGACAGAGCTGATATGATCAATTATTACCTTAATAACTAACAATAATTGTTAAGAAACAAAATATTGGGATTTTCATTAGAGAAACGGGGCTAATGAAAGTTGCCCTTAAGTAATTAAGTTTTACTTAATGCTAAGAATTGTTGGTGGAATTCGAACTTAGTTCCAAGTTTCAGAAGAATTGAAAATCGTACTCATACACAGACTTCCGTATGAGATCATGCTCAAACAAGTTCGACCAATGAGCCGTGTTCGCAACGTCTTTTAAGCACATTCTCGGCCAGGTCAAAATTCTAACTCAAATATGCTTGATACAGTGTTGGCAATATTCCGTTTACCCAATCTTGAGCTTTAATGGATTTTTGAGTGAGATTTTTTTTATGAACATCACTAAAAATCATACTTAGACTTTTCTCAAATTTGATCGGATAATTGTGTAGATTATATAAGCCTGGGGTCGTACTAACACGGGCCAGATGTCATATATCTGATGTCATATATCTGATGTCATATATCTGATGTCATATATCTGATGTTTTATATCTGATGTCATATTGTCAGGGGCGGCAGAGGAGCTGATTTCATGCCTTGTGACAGTGACAGACAAGGGAGGACTGACAGCAACAACCACGGTAATCAATAAATCAATTGAATTACTGATTAAATGATTAACTCAAGTTTCAATAATTTTATGGATCAATTATGATTTTTCTTCCTTTTATCTCAAAACTAAAATTGAGCCGTACGTAGACCTTACAGTTTGTCTGACTTAATCGTCAAATGAAATGCCTGTATTTCGCCCAATAATTGAAAAAAATATATATTGCATAAAACGAACCATGCGGTCGCGGCTATCACACATTATGGGCGGAGCTAGTTTTTACGTCATATTTTGCTTGACCCCGGGTAGCTGGAGATCACGGTGCACGAGGAGGACGATAACCCGCCCGTCCTAGACAGCACGGCCTACTCGTATACTATCACTAACGCCACCGGACCTGGGGCCACGATCGGCAACGCTGACGCAGAAGATGACGACTTCCTTCCCGAGCATCGGCGTCACACTTACTCCACAGATTCCAGGTATATTTACATGTTTTAGTGTATTTTGTTAAAGTTGTAATATTGCTAAAAACAATGCAGTAAATATAGAAAATACCACAGGGACTCGAAGATGCATGGGGCGAATCATTTCGTACTTAATGGTTACATTGAAAATAGGAAGGGAGGACACTGTTTTGAGACCAATTTTGGAAAAACGCGTTTATAACGAAATTCCACATTGAAAATGGACCAAGTTGTGTTTTAAATGAATAAATTCGGAAAATCCTAAACGTAATTGGGGTAGTTTTTCTCTTGTAACGATTATATCGTGAATTTATTGTTCCAATCAAGCTTGTCAACAGCCGGGGAAACCTTTTGGTTTTTTAATATAAAGTAATAATCAAACTGTAAACGAAACTAACATTTTCCGGGAAAACTTCACTGAGTTAGGAGGTCCAGAATAGCATAAACAACGCGATGGAAAATGGGCGCAATGTTATCATTGTCGGACAAGAAGGTACAGGGAAGTATAGGATACCTGCTTACACAATACTGAATTTAAATACATTGACCTATGAGCGCTAACATTATATTCATTAACAAAAGAAAGCGGAAGTTACTGGTCCTGGCTGTTGTCAAGCTCGATTGAGATAATAAAAAATGCTTGTTATTCGTTTATAAGAGTAAAAACAAAACGGGAAACGACACGATTCTGTATTTCTATTAAATTCACCATGAACATATGTGATCTATCGAATAATCAATAGTTAAAATTTTCAGATAAATGTAATTATACCCGTTTAACTCAATACAATTTATTAAGAAATATAATAACAGATTCATCATCACCATATTTTGGATAAAAATATTCGAAAAGATATCAATCAGTGGAATACGTGAAAGTTGAATAATCAGTTTATGTGAGATAACCGATTGCCGAGAAACAGGAGATGCAAGCAAGCACGATCAAGGATGTATTAATAACTAAATATTCAGATATAATAAAAAAACCGAGATCCAGATTTTCGGTAACATAGACAGTAATAGTTCAAGTGTCATGCTAAATAGTAACATGTGCAGTATAGCTTGCCGGACTAAAGCCGAATTTGAAGACGAATTCAGGCAGTAAAGCGCAATAGTGTTTTGATTGTGTAAAAACGCAACTATTAAAAACAACATAATATAAGTCAATGTATGCACAGTAGTAATGGCCTATTTATATAAAACAATAAATATTAATAAAGGAAATTAAAAAAAAAATTTCTACAAATAATAAACACAAATACACTTTTATATTATAGCACGACAGCCGTGTAGACATCTGTTCTATACCTGTACGCTTATTGTTTCGCGGCTTAAATCGCAGCTGTAATCATGCAAATCAGCAATGCCTATTTGATTTCCCTTCTACATAATACTTACTCCGCCACCAGTCTAAAACCAACTTTACCTCACTATTCGATGGCAATCATGGGCGAACAATATTAACTGCAGTGTTGCCATCAGGATTACATTTAGAGATCTGAGTGAACAAAAGAGAGTTTCTGGGCAAACTATGCCTTTTTATTTATATTTTTCAGTATGATTGTTATATTTTTTTATGTCACTTTCATTTTGAAATTTTGCAAACATGTATAACATTGTTCCTCGTTTTATCCTGAGTGGCGTGCGTTTGCCCGATATTTGTTAAGACAGGGCTGTTCTAATTAAATCAAGATGGAGAAACTGTCGTTTTCTGATTTCTTTTCTCTTTAATGAAATAGTGTGACTTCGGGCACTTTTAGATTTTTAAATTGAAGTAATGATGGTTTGCATGTATGACTGACACAATCGTTTGTTCTTTAAGTTCTTTAATCCTAAGGTTTTAGATGTCAGTGTACGAAATCAGGTGAATGAACTCAATCAAGACTGTTTCTGTATGTAATCATAATGAAACTTTAACCTTAATTAAAAAAAAATCGCATAGAGACTTGACTAAACTAATCTATTTGGTAAACTTGAGAAAATGTCATCAACTAATTTCCTCTGAGATAATTATGGATTTATTCCCGGTATATTGCTTGTTTTGTCACCAAATACAATCCTTCTCCGCAGTTCTTACATCATTTTCAATTAAAATTTCCATCATATTCGTAGGAGTAGTTTTACTTAGGATGTGTTCCATCTGACGAATGATATTTAACGATCTATATATAGAATATTATCAGGCGTAGGAAAACATTATAATTGAGAAAATCTGATTAATCCAACGGTCGTGAAATATTATTTTCTCAAGACTTATTGATAACTTCTATCACTTGCCACGTTTTGATAATTGAAAACTGAAATTCAAAACGAAAGTGCTCATGTATACAGTTGGGCCTGTATTAGAGGCCATGTACATCTGCATTTAGCGGTAATTTTGAAAACGAGCAATTTGGTATATCTTTAACTTTCATTTAGCGTCTTTCCCTGGAAAGCGGTCACTTTCTATTGTTCCCTTGACTGACCGCTTAAGACAGGTTTGTACATGGAAATTATTGATTATTGAACGTTTATGTAATTTAATATGAAATTGAACTTGGTTTCATAAAAAATTCATGGGGTTGTTAAACGAATAAGGACTTTATTCCTCAGTATTTCTAATTCCAATTTCATAAACACCCATCATGCTGGTTTCCAAATATCAGATTTTAACAAAATAGGAGTTGACAAGAATAAATGACCCAGTGAACTAAAACTAAATGTTTGTATCAAAGTCCAGAAGACACTGTTGGATACTCTGGAAAAGTTCCATTTATTGAATGTAATATATATGTTTCCGAGAAGTATCTCGCAAAGACGCGGACTGATCTGATAGCAACGTACAGAGGTAATATTCCGATTTTTTTTATTTGAGGAAGCTGTCCCGCGCTAGGTTGGGGGATTTCCTACCCAGTTGCATATGTGCGGTCAGGGATCCTCCTTCCTCTCTTTTAATAATAATAATAATAATAATAATAATAATAATAATAATAATAATAGTAGTAGTAGTAGTAGTAGTAATAGTAGTAGCAGTAGTAGTAATAAAAAAACATGTCTTCTTTATAAAATATTTTCCCTTAAATACCACATTTTTTCTATACTGATTGTCTAAATTTGCATCTGGGTCTAGAATAGAAAGAAGTAAAAAACAAAAATTACAAGCTATAATCGTTTGATTTGGGACTAAAGAATCTCCCTTTAAGTGTCTCTCTTCTTTAAAATGACATTAATTAGAATTTATCGATGTAGATGCGAAAGAAAGTTGAATAAATTGTAACGTGTCTTTACTCGTCTAACATAGTTCTGTATGTATTGGTGAAATGTCAGCATTCGCTAGATAGAGCGAGATGGGGGGTAGGTATTAAAGTTATTGTATTGGTATGGAAGACGAATGTTTGAGCAGTAGTTGTGGTTGTTGTATTATCACTAATGTATGCAGCTGAAACTTTAATAGCGGGTACCTGTATTAAGCGCCCAACCTGCATTTATCAGTCTGTTTAAATAATATCAAATTAGCATTTTCAACCTATATAACCTTCATTTAGCGGTCACCTCTGTTGATCGGGCACTTTCTCTTGTTCCATTAAAATGATAGACCGCTTAAGACAGGTTTGACTGTACCACAATTTCTTATTCATATCTT
Source organism: Solen grandis (assembly GCA_021229015.1). NCBI lineage: Eukaryota > Metazoa > Mollusca > Bivalvia > Adapedonta > Solenidae > Solen > Solen grandis. Next base: position 2,172,681 of record CM037783.1, read on the forward strand.
ATTTGTATAGTAGTAGTAGAAAAAATAGCAGTAGAGGAAGTGTTGCTTGCAGTGCAGTAATAGCAGTAGTAGCATTCAGCTGTAAGTTACTATTAATTTGGTAAGTTAAATGTCAAATTTGGCGAGCGTTAGGATGTATTAGTAGTATTACATTACATAAGTAGTAGTAGAGACGGGTTGGTGGTTGAATCAGTTGAGGTAGAAGTAGGAATAGTAATTGACAGAAGAGAATCAGGCAAAGGAGGTGGATGTAAACGACCCCTGCCCGACATTTAAAATTTGGTTCCAAAATGACTGAATAGAATGCGATATCATTAAATATATCTTCTCATTTGCCCTGATATCGGCCTTGGTGTGAGAGGACAGCCACGGAGGAAGGACATGTGTCCGAACGGGCAACACAATACATTTATTCATAAACAAAGTCGGGCCGAGCAAGCGTTATGTTCTTTCATCGGTCGTCTCTTTGAAGTCAATTCTTTTTTAAAAATAGTCATTAAATATTAGTTTTTCTGGACGGTATTGAGTACTGTATATATATATTACTGTTATTAAGTACTGAATATATATAGAGAGTATGTCTAATTAAGATGGGTTTTCACTTCCGTTGGCGCATGTGCAAACTGGTATTGCGGTCGAATGTAATAATTTTCAGTGACCGATACTATTCTATGTGTTTGTTTGGGGGTATCAAATACGTGATTTGTGTTTGTTTTAAATAGTTTCCAGTGTAATTGATCATATTTAATAAGTTATTAGTCAGTAGATGTTTGTATTTCAATGATGTTTATACATGTAGGTCTTGACCTACTTATCGCTTCACTCGTGGCACATTTCATGTCTTCTGTATAGAGCTTGTAAGTATACATGGTTGATTAATTATTACATGATGTGTTGAATATCATATATTTAAAGTTTATCTTATAAATATGCAACCGTAATATTAAGAACGTTTGGTGTAGTTAATGCAGAAAATTAGTGAAATGTTGAACAGTGTAGTGATGTTGAGATACAGTTCTATATACTGTAGTGGAGTTATGAGTGCCCGCTCAGAATTTTTCCCTGCATGGGGTCGAGAGTTCTATTCCAGCTTGGACCTTTTTGTTTTTTGCTGTTGCTGTATTGGGGTTTACCGTCGCTGCGATAGTATTTCAATCATATAGCGACGTCCAGCTAATTACAGGTGGAGGAAGACCCCGAGTACACAGAGGTACCCGGGTAGAACCACCGACCTGCCGCAAGCCAGCTGGAAAGCTTCCTCACATGAAAAATCCGAAGTCCCTACCGGGATTCGAACCCACAGCGGTGAGGGGCTGAGAGATTTGTAGTCCACGACTGTAACCGCTCGACCACGGCGGCCCCCTTTTTGTTTTTTCTTCCGGTAGTTGTTAGGTTATATCTGTATATTAGGCCTATGTTTTAAATACTAGTTTTTATATAGTTAGTATTTTGCGTTGTATTTGCTTTTTTTTTTATTCAAATCATAGACTACAGGACCATATGAAAAGCTAAATCTAGTGTACACAAACTCAAATATTTGAAGATCTCTTCAAATGATTTATTGATGTTAACAATTCATTTGAAGATATCAACAAATGATTTGGAGATATCTTCAAATGAATTAATGATATCAACAAATCAATTTTTGATCTCATCAAATCACTTCAATTGTAGAGCTCTTCAAATTATTAATTGATCAATATCAATCATTGAAAGGTGTATACTTATGTATCCATAAGATCTCTCTCTCTCTCTCTCTCTCTCTCTCTCTTATTCAATCATTGAATTGATATCTTGAATACATTAATTTATACATTCCATATGGCGTTACTCTATTCTATGACATGGTATAAAGTTAATGATCTGCAATGTTCAATTCAACATTATTCAGACTATTTACAGCGAACACACATACTTAATAATAATTTTATTTGGGATTGTTATTTACATTATGACGATAAATTAACTAAATATCGCACTCTTTCCTGTATGTTTCTTATTTGTGTTTCAATCTATATAAAATATAAATTAATAATTTAAGGCATGTTTAATAGAATTGTGAAAACGTATGTATATTGGCTCCATGTAAATGTATGTATTTAGAACAGGTTAACCACATTATATGTGAAAAGGGAACTTTCCCCATGATCTCTCTCTCTCTCTCTCTCTCTCTCTCTCATTACAATCATCACCCACCGAACGGATATTTTGAATTTGTTTTTGTATTTCACTCATTGTTACTTTTGTAACTTGTGAATTGAATAAAGAAGAATTGAATTGAATTATTGATATCCGCAATACATTTGTTGATCATAGATATGTATCATTTTATTTAATTATAGATCTCTTCAAATCATTTGCTGATATCTCCAAATCAAATTATTTGGAGATATCAATAAGTTTATATTGAGATCAACAATTGATTTGGAGATATCAACCAATGCTTTGAAGATCTCTTCAAATCAGTTGCTAATATCTTCAAATGAATTGTTGATATCAATAATACATTTAAAGAGATCTCTGAATATTTGAAGCGATCTTCAAAATATTTGAGTTTATGTAGATTTGGCGTTGTTCCATAGGACCCTGATATTCAGTAGAAAAAAAGTCGTCCATTAAAACATTTTGTTTTAATCTTTTCTTGCTATGTTTGTTAACGTCCCAGCGACAGTATTTCAGTCATTTGGAGGTTATGTCTGCAGTATCACCCCGTTGACATGTGGCATGTGGCATGACCAAGTCACATTATCCTGACACCGGACCAACCAGTCCTGAAATTAACATGTATATATGCTGAGCACCAAGCAAGTTAACTATACCAGTGTCACTTTTGAGACCTCCATATGTCGCAGCCGGGGATCAAACCCACAACCTCCCAATCCGATCTATCAATTCACATACATATATCAGTTTTTCATGATTATTTGTGCTTGACATATTTCAGTTTCTGAAATATTTATGATGAAATTGCCTACACCTACTTATGAAATTAATAAGTTGTCTGGATAATGTGACTGCAATACTGTCTGAATTACTGTCGGCGGGAGTTAAGCCCCACCCCCATCCCCAAAGAAAAGCAAAAAAAAAAAAAAATAATAATAATAATAAAAGAGAAAGGAAAAAAAAAAGAAAGAAAAAAATCATAAAGGTTGTGAATGCGTCCTTGTTAAGTGATTGAGTAGTAAACACCATATAAATTGTATTAGTTATCGGCCAATAGGTAACTATATATTGTGAAATATGTAACTATAATCAATAAGGGGGGGGGGGACGGAAGTCACACTAATCAAGACCATGTGTTACAAAATCTACATAAAATTATACCACTTTGATATCGTTTGAAGTGAAAGTATAGAGCACAAAAATGACCGAGATTGAACGTGATATCAATCATGCATAAGTCCTACAATAGATGGAAACATTAGCAATAGAAAAACAACAAAATAAAATAAAATACTAGTATGTTCAAACATGTTGAGTAATTGCAATATCAAAATAAGAAAACATTTCAAAACCTTGTGAGGAAAAGAAACAAAAGGAAAGAAACACACGTTATGTTTTATTGAACAGCAATGTACAAAATTAATGTACTACATAGGAAATATTTCTAATTTGTTCGCCAAGCTGTTTTCACATGACTAGAGTGTAGTATATATAAGTGTAGGAATATAGTATATTGTGAAATGTAAGTCTAACGATGAACGTATATACAGTATAGTCTTGTCAAATTAAACATAATTCTGTTTTGATCAATTATTTGACCCCTGTCACTTCAGTGAGTTTGGTGTAGATTCGAACGGGATCATATACTCCAAGGTGGACTGGTCGAACTACAACGTGCCCACTACTCGAACCTTCAACCTCAATGTCAGAGACAGAGCAGGTAGGTATAAGTTCATTCTCTGTAAGTGTTTTATTTCGTAATAAATTTTAATGCATATGCGAAGCGGAAAATTGTGCTACACATATGCCGTGTTGATTCTTTTGTCAGATGTACAATATTTCTTCACATTCGGGAGACGAATTTTTATCACGGATAATATTTTTGTAAATTGAAGTTAATACTGTTTACATCTGACGAAGGAATCAATAAGGTTTATTGCATCACACACACACACACACACACCAAAAACATGAAACTATTTCAAAGATTTATCAACTGCAAAGTTGGGTGGCGGGTAATGTTTGTAAACAAAAGCATTAAATAAGTACATAAAATGTATGTCCCGTCATCGGCCACACACCATTATGACAGTATACGCCTGTGATTGATCAATGACGCAATGTAAAATAATTTGCTGTGAAAAAACAAATCAAATTCAGATCTGAGAAAGTCTTTGTCATGACACGAAAAGTAATATTGAATATCTCTGATAACGGTAGATTGAGATGTCCTTTTAAATGCACTACGCGCTGTGCAGTGCAATGCACGATCCGCCATTACACCGGCGTTGTCCAGATACGAGACGATAATTGTTTTGGATTCATTTCCTCCAAGTAACGTTATACATAAACTAAGCACGAAACCAGGAGGGCGGGAGTGGATTTAAGAAAGTCTCTAGACAAAATTAATAGTCGAAGCGACATAATACCCTTCTGCGACAATGATATTTTGAAAAGGGCAGATTCTCGGCAGTGCAGTCTTTTATACAGCATTAGAATAGCTTGCATATTTTAGGCAATCGGGAACTGATAAGCATAACGTTGTTTTGGATGGAATAAAAAAATTAATCTTTAGCGATTAAACTTTATAGTTTGTCTAGTGCACAGTTTTCCGCTTCGCATGCGTTATATCCAATATTATTGATGGAGAAGTAATATACTTACAGCAGTTTTTTCTTCCGAATCGAGGCAAAAAATGCTGCTTGCGACAGCTTAGATTGACGTAACACCCCACTTGGTATTGCCACCCATAAGTAAAAAATATAAAAAGGTTGTAAAATCGTCCACGAAGGACATAATCATCTCTATGTATTTTCGAAAAGTTAGAGTAATATGTAATTTACGTACAAAAATGGTGCCTCCGTGGCCAAGTGGTTATAGTTGTCGACATACTTACACTTAGACCCTCGATGATGTGGGTTGGAATCCCGGTCTGGTCACTCCCAGCAAGCTTGAGGTGCGTCGCCCGTGTTCTATCCGTTGTCATATACCCGGAGTCTTCTGTCATCATTCTGTCGCACCGAAGGTTAAACAAACTCAGACTATTGAATTAAAACTTTAAAAAGTTGTATTTACATATCATTCCCTTTAAAATTCATCCTCCTTTTTAACCTCTTTTTCTGAAACACGTTTACAGAGCTACCGTGATGAATGACTAAATGTACGGTGTCCTATTCGGGCCAGTTTAATCCAACGCGCAACAACACGATGATTAAGTACTGCGTTGTCGCATGTCCAGGAAGCATATATGCACGCGAGATTTAACAAACCTCGCGAGGTTTTAAGGGCGATGAATATCGTCTATATCATGTTGATTATTTCAAGATTAAGAAAGACATACGATGATTAAGACGATAATTATCCTCAGGATTGTAAAATCTCGCATGTATATTTGTTTCTTCGACATGCGACAACGCGATAAATATCGTGCTGTCGCATTTTGGAAAGACGGTGCTTATACTGACCCGAACAGTACTCCGTATAAATGCGCTATCATTCATAATGTATGACGTCTCGTGATGTCACTGCTGACGTTTTCCAGGTCACACTGACACCGCCCCGGTGACTGTACTTATCAATCCCACCTACACCACTACTACAACCACCACACAGGCAACCTCCTCCAGCAGCGGGGACATTACCTCTTTCTTTGACGACCCTGGTAACATGGCCTGGTTCATCCCCGCCATGATCCTTTTGGCGGCTCTTCTCGGGTTGCTTGGATACCTTATTTTCCGCGCGTGCACGAACCCACGTGCATGCTCTTCATTTGGTAGAATGTAAGTGATAATTTGTGTACTGATCAGAACCAAGGTATAACCAATGTGTATAATTAGACGGTAGGTAACTGCTTCCATTGAAATCGTACATCATGTCGTTTCAATTGCCCATAACTCCTTTGTCATTGATCATTGATAGAGTTTCATAATATCGATCTTATTTTGCGTGAAAAGGGTGAATAAAGACTTACAGGGACAAAAAGCACCCCCTTGCCTGAGGATTGCCCTTAAAATGTTTGCGACAGATTTTGGTCGAAGCAACGTACCGGGTACCCTGAATTAACTGGCCAAGAGGGTGAAATGATTAGAGCGCTTGTTACAAAAGAGGACGTTATAGGTTCAATATCTGTAATGAAATATGTACATTTCCCTTACTTTACATTCAACATATGAAGGAAGTAAGAAAAAGAAAAAAAACTTACATCTGATTAAAGTGAAAATATTCTCTCCATCTGACTCCAACAGAGGCTTACCCAGGAACAGGGGTGTTTAAGATAACCAGCCGTCTCCGGAATTTCAAAATTTGCAAAACAAATCATAAAAAGGCAATTATTTGACATTAAAGGTTCCGGGGTCGCCGCGGTATGGGACGTCTTGCCAGGGCACGTCAGATGCCCGCACGTACACAGAGGGCGCCTCCACGGCGAGTAATCGAGCAACCCACAAAACAGGTAACACTATATTTCTATTACTGATGGTGAAAAATGTTGATTATTGTTTTCTAGAAAAGTTTTAAAAATGACTGACACTGAGCCAGTATCGCTCGTCAAATTTTGACATTTCACAGTTGACCGGCTAAATTAACACACATTTTCGTCTTTTCATACCGACGGCCCATAGACGAGACTTAATAATGTAAACAATAAAAGTAGTTCCAAACCTTATAAATATGTTGAAAATTTATAACCATCGGATGACAAAAAAAAATTTAAAAAATTACAGCAGTATTTAGCACGTACGTCTTTCCATTTCATGCTTAACACCCAAACAACTCGCTGTTATTATTTTAGCTTGAAATTAATGCGTGGTTATAAAAAACAAACAACTAACAAACAAGCACGACACCAAACGACTTCCTACGATCATATATTATTCTGACGTACATGTATATGTTACTCATAAATAAAGGTCAAGTTGAATGTCAAATTTGACAAGAAATAGATCTGAAAATATTTTAAAATGTATGTAGATATTGCTTGAACTGCAGTGTAAATTGTTTTTGTAATTATGCCACGAAGAGAAACTTTTGCATGTGTAGATCGTGCATTTCGAGAAATTCAAATTGTACATGTATCTCGCATTGTCTAAAATTCCTTATTGTTCTTATGTGATTGTCATGTGTTTATTGACTTAAAAAATATAAGAGGATAATTTTTTCTGCATGAATTTTTCATCATAAGAAGACAAATAAAATGATAAAAGTCGCATGTCTTTGTTCATACTTGAATTCCAGTGTTTGGAAAAGTAAGCATAAAATAGGTATATCTCTACAATACGATTTGGTTCTCACAATAAAAAACAGTGACTGTGTTCTTAAATGGCGTGATTCTATGACGCCTACACCAATTTACTGTAATTGACGAGGAAATAATCAACTTTAAACCAGGGGCCTTTCCCGTGTCAAGCCGAAATGTTCATCAAGTCTTCAGGCAAACGTAGCGATCAGTCACGCCTTTATCTCTAAATCAAACTTCATTTGTTTCCCTTTCCTTCGGCACAACTATCAAAAGAAATGTTTGAAAATGAAACATAATTGTGGGAATTTCGAAAATGGCCATACTTCACGCCCTAAATCGAGACAATTATTAGATATGATATTATGCAAATTAATTATAAAAATAGCGATCTGTAGGCCATGCTGAATACAGAAATTATTATCAGATATCTGGCAGGATACCGAAGAAAATTATTTAATTCAAACTGAAAAGAAATGATAATGCATTCATATCGAGGCGACATCATTAATCAAACTGTTTTCTTAAATGCATTGTTTTTTTATCTACACACAATTAAACCATATAACAAAATACGTCAGCCAGTTTCGCGATAGCTTTTAATTACCATTCATAAATAAATTGAAAAAAGTGATAAATTATGTATTTGTCATGAATATTATCAAACAGAGTGATAAAAATAAATATAATATCTTTGGCACATGGAAATTGTCCTACCATGCCGATAAATATTGAACATTTACGTCTGCTTAGATGCTCCGAAAATGACTGATTTTCTGTTGGTGGACCGTTGAACCCAACAAAATTTATTTTCTCTTTAAGATGTGCCGCTTGAGATAGATCATAACATTTCCAATGTGTATACATGTAATATATAAGTGTATGTATATGGGATATATATTTGATTTTATTTTTACCCAGAATGCACCACGTAAACCGCCATCGCAGCAGACGAAAAAGAAGAGTGATGTGTTCGACTGTTTCCGCAGACGCCCCCCACGTGAGATATACTCCAATTTTCTTCAATGATTTATGGCTTCTATAAAAAAATATGATTTCGCCTGTACATATATTAATGTAATTAATAATTTGTCTTAGAAAAAATGATTTTTAAGACAGTTTTATAATTATGCTAATACTGATAAATTATTCAGTCAAATATTTGACCGTCTGTTTCATATTCTTGTTTAAGATACGTTTGTACATCGTAGACATAGTCAGACATCCATGTTTTTTTTTGTTTTTTTTTGTTTTTTTCCCCTTAAAGATGAATGCTACAGTTTCTATAAAGAAAAAGAAGGAAAATTGAATCTACATTGAAGAATTTGTTTCAACTTTGCATGGTTATAGAGAATAACACTAGAAACAAATTTATGGAAAAATGGGGTCACCGTGCTTCTTTTTGACTTATCTGCCCCTGAAAGTTATATTTTTGCTTTTTTTTTTTTGGACATTTTCAAGGGCAAATAACTCAATATGATGGCATACAACACATTATTTAGTTTTAAAATCGGTGTTCGGTACTTTATAACGTCTCTGTGCAAAACATTGAGAAATTCTATGCAGCAGAATTAATACCTCAGTAACTTACGCAAACATATTTTAATTTTCTTCAAATGATCTCCCTTTTTCAAGAAAAAAAATATGTGTTTATATGTTTAAGCATAGCGAAACTTCTGTAAGATAGAATTATGTTGCATAATGAATAGCGATTGAATAGAAAAACAATAATGTAAAATAAAGTATCAATAGGCTTAGTTATGAATTATCTGTCCTTGAAAATGTCCAAAAATTGCAAAAATATTACTTTCAGGGGTAGATAACTCGAAAAGAAGCACGGTGACCCCCATTTTTGTCAAAAATTTGTTTCTAATATGATTCTCTATAATCATGAAAAGTTTAAACAAATTCTACAATGTAGTTTCAGTTTTCCTTCTTTGTCTGTATAGAAACATAGAATCGTCTTTAACTCAGTATTGAAAACCTAAATCTGACAGACGCCATACATGTACATTCAATACGGTATTGTGCCGAACATTAAGCAATGGGGTAACCTTGCAATATATATATATCGTGTGTGTATTTGTTTTGTACTGAAACGTTTGTCTTACATAGAATGATTAAAATGCAAATCAGCATTAATAAACGTTTGACGTTAAGGAAGGAAACTCGCATTAGAAAAAGAGCATTATCTTTAATTCCTTATGGTAAACCATCCAACATAACATTTTAATCATGATTTTCAAATGCTAAAAAAGATTACTGTGTAGATGCAAGCTCCCAATGTCTTGAGGTTATAGGCTCCATTGGTCAAAGTCATAATATGTTTGCATTTACAATGAAAGTCCCATGATCACTTAATGGATTATGATCACAATTTAATGATGGATGGATTACCTTAAGCACTGGTGGGTTTTATACATTATGTTTTTCAGTTTACTTTGTTATATATGATCAGAAAAAAATACCTGGTTAAACGTATATTTTCAATAGACATAAGACATTTTGATTTGATATCGTCTGAGTAATAGTTGATGATGATTATAATTATTATTCCACCAATCGTTTCAACCTGGTAATCCATCAATCATTAAGTTGTGATCATGGTCCATCGAGTAATCTTGGGAATTTCATTGAACAATGTAAAATCAAGTGTCTGTAGAAAGATCTTTAGTATAAATTTAAAAAATTAAAAACCATCTACACCATAATCTTTTTAATAAGCTTTTGAAAAACCATGATTATATTGAAATTATCGATGAATTACCTTAAAACAAATACTTATAATACAATTATGTCGATAGACATCGCTTTTCACAAGTGAGTACCTTTTATTACTCTACACTAAATCATTAATGTGTTTGTGTGTTTTTTTGCATGGTTTATTTTTTTAAACATAAATAGCTTGATCAACGCTACGCTATTCATTGATAAGAATGATTTACTTCTTCAAACAGCAAAACAAGTCGACGAAGCTAAGGAATTCCACCTGTGGGGGAAGGGAGACTTCAGGTCGATGGAGTAAGTCTCTGTAGATTTCATAAATAGCGGCCTACACCGTCATCCCGCCCCATTTAATCCCCATTTTTTCTATACTCAGTAGCAAAAAAAGAAAAAAAAAGAGGGTGTCTTTAACTTGGATGTATCGTTTCTATCAGAAAAATATCAAGTTTTGGTGTTGGAACATTCCCCTAGAATAGAAAATAATATGTAAAATCATAATGGTCACACGATACTCAAAAATGTTTTATTCAAATATGATTAAAATAACATTTGGAAAAAAAACGAAAGCATAAGTATTCGCTTTCTTTTTTAACTGTTTATATAGTTGAACCTGTATTAGCGGTCACGTGTATTAACGGTCAACTTGCATTTAGCGGTCAAATTTCATATTACCAAAATATAGCATTATGTTATATATTTAATTTTAATTTAGCGGTCATCTTTGTTAAGCGGTCACATTCTCTTTTTCCTTTAGCTGACCGCGTAGGACAGGTTGGACTATATTTACTACAGAAAAAAATGCGTCTCCATGTGTACGTTTAGGACATCCCTTTCCCTCATATAGACTCATTTTGATGCACTCAATAGGTACCACATAAAGCCTGATCTGCAGAAAACCACAGTTAAACCATACCAAATCTAATTATAAAATCCTCATTTCCAGACCACTGAGGAGCAGCGAACAGCATAAAACCTGATCAACTCGCAGGCTGATCTGGTTTTATGTTGTTCGCATAGGTTTTTTTATGGTTTCCTCTATGAGGGAAAGGGTTAAGACATTTCTACAGACAACAGAGTGTAGCGAGCAAAGGCTTCTATTGTCTGAAGAAATGTCTTCATAGTTCGTATCCGACTTTGAAATCACCATAAAATTGTAAAGCACCTGATTTTGTTAAACAGGTCGATCTATTTTGGTAAAATAGAAAAGTGTTTAATTGAAATAAGTCGCTGATAAAATTAAATTTTCTGTGCTTCTGATTGGCTATATATCTAGCTAGGGTGACTTCAAACAAACTGAGTTTGTTTTGTTCTGCATGCATTCTGTTTCTTTTATACTAAATGCATAAACGTCTTTAGTAATCTTAAGTAATTATACCCTTTTTCCCCTTCGTCTGCTTCTTAATCTATTTCTACATAAAACTATACCAGTATAACAGCAAATATTTGTATCTTTTTTCAGTAAATGGGTCGGATAAAGGAAGACGCTGGACAGCTTCTGTAAACACTCGTATATAATGAAGATACCTGATTTATAGAGAAATATGCGTTTCGTTTGGAAGGACCCGTGCGAAAGACTATACCAATTATAAATACCACTGAACCTTGCTGACTGTCATATTTCGTGTATTATTTTTACAGAAATGAGTGACATGTATTGAGTAGTACATTGTTGAACACATAATATTATGTATTTAAGAAAAATATTTACATATGAGGGTTATAAGTTTACATGAGATATTATATTTTTGTTATTAAGTTAGAGAAGGGGGTGTATTGTAAATGGTTGTAAAAGCATATACAGAACTATTCCACTCGTGTGTGAGTGTCATGTTTATGAGTGTTACGTGTATCGGTGTATGAGAACTATTCCACTCGTGTGTGAGTGTCATGTTTATGAGTGTTATGTGTATCGGTGTATGAGAACTATTCACTCGTGTGTGATGTCATGTTTATGAGTGTTATGTGTATCGTGTATGAGAACTATTCACTGTTGTGAGTCATGTTATAGTGTAGATGATGTGTGTCGTATATATGAATGATACATGCATATGAGTAGCAGGTGTGTGAGGAAAGTCAAACCCTTTTATAATATATGAATGACACACGTTTGTGACAATAAGAGAGAATCTCGTTGCGAGATTTTTTGAGTATATACAGGAGACCTATATATTTATTAATATGCAAATGAATGAGAAACACAATATGTTTTAAACTTGTTTATTTGAGCATATATTAAACTTCTAACATTCCCTCTATGCGTTTCCAGGATTGCAACAGTACTTTGTGCCTGTCGGACTCGTCGGGGATCTATCTTTTAACCTGCGGGTCCGCAGTTAATGTTGACTTTAACTGACTTGACTTGACTATTTGAGTTTACCGTCACTGCGACAGTATTTCAGTCATATAGCGACGTCCAGTTAATTACAGGTGGAGGAAGACCCCGAATGCACGGAGGCATTTGGGTAGAACCACCGACCTACCGCAAGCCAGTTGGAAGGCTTCCTCACATTGACTTTAAATGAACTAGAGCGCTATTATCTCACATAAATTATATGAAGTGGTAATTTTGAAAATTGTTACTAAACATGAATATTGAAATATACATATGTGCATATATATTTTCCTTAATGATTTATATTTGCATGGCTGACTATTAAAATTTGAAGGAAAAAAGTTGTAGTGAATCCTTTAAGTCTTTAATCATATCAATTGCTTTTTCTTTTTTTCTTTTTTTTTGAATAAGTTATAGTTTTGGGATTCGTGTTTTTTTTTTAACTTATAGCATATGTAAAGTTATCATTCAATAGCGTGACATTGAAACCATGTAAGTTTATCTATTATAAATATGTACGCATATCCTTGGTTTATAGTAGAGACACAAAATAACAAATAATGCTAGTTTTGGTATCTATTAATATTAATGAAATATAAAATTCTTTTTTTTTTTCTTTTTTTTTTTTGAGAATCTTCCTCTCTTATATGGCTGCCTCTGTAGCGTTTAAAATTACATAATATGCGTCCATCTTGTAAAGGGAGACCACTTTGTAAGCGATCGGTTTATCCTACGTAGCAGTTACTTCCCGTGTGTCATTTGGATAACATTTGTCTGCTTGCGACAAATAAAGTGTTGCTTCGCTGAATTAGAACGCCTAAGATAGGTGGCATGATACCATATCCAGTCACATTGCTCAACCACTTCAGGAACACAAGCGAAATATACAAGTGCCATTTTAATTACTTTGGTATGTCTTGGCCGGGATTCGAACCCACGACGTCCCGATAATGTGGCAGACGCTCTAGCAAACTGTATAAACATTTCAATGATAAGCTATCTTTCAAAGACATTTATTTGTACACATATATTTATATCTTAGTTAGATATGATACGCATCCACTAAGTATTTCTCTCTTCATTTCTTTGTTCTGCCCTTCTAATATATAAAAGGAAATGCATCGAAAGCAACCGCCGCAGTTTTTTTTTTATTTAATCTTAATTACGCACCGAAAGTACGATAGAAAGCGTGGCGGATAGAGGTTCATTTTTATCACACAGCAAAATCCAACGCAGTGGCTTGGTTCCGCTTGGCTTCGCATCAATCACTGCCGAAATGAGTTACCACGTGACCATGGTGTGTATCATGTGATACAGCAAACTTTACCATAACCCACTGGCAAATTTACAATTATATATCAACATTCAAGAAAGTACTGCAACGCCTTTAGCTTGTTTGGTTAAGGGGCAATTAAGCGGTCACAATCACAAACAGCATCCAGAATGGTTGAAGCCATTTCAGTTTTGCTTTCATTATTGGACTTCCGGTTTGTTGTTGCCGTGTAGATATATTGATATTAATGCTACATATTGTTTAAAAATAATTTTGTCTTCATTATTTCTATTACATAATAAAATAATCGAAACATGTGATAAGATTAAAAAATAAATGGCAATACAGCTGAAATTGATCTGTCCTAAACTCTATATGGCAGTGATTGATGCGTGTCAAGCCACTGCGTTGGAGTTTGACCACAGAGGTTCTCTGATTGACAAATTTACCCAGAATACCACTGCGGCATAGCAAGAGTTGTCGTTCCTTTATATGCCACATCGCTTGAAATTTACAATAACGATAACTCCTGTGTATACATTTTTGCCGATGTCACCAGTGTTGATCATTCGAGATGGCGACTGACGAAAGTTTTCTGAGCGCTTGTTTTTGAACAAAAAGTTAAAACAACGCGAAATGATGATTGCCTCTTCAATACACCTATTTATATATTAAAATCCTGGTAATTTGACCCAAATGGTAGATATCGTAAAATGAAGGAACAATACTCTTACACAAAGTTTCAAATATTTAGAAGTGAAGTAGCGCCCCTTACTATCGTTCAGGTGAATTGAAAATGTATGAGGTCCGGCCGTTTTAAATACAGACACCATCTTCAGTGTTATCCACTTCTTATAAAGGCCTGGGTAGTTTTCTTTAGAAAAGAACCAATGTTAAAATTTGGATACCGCACACTTTTTAGAATAACTGATGAAAAACCGTGCAGTTATCCAAATAACCGCACAGTAATGGCGGACACTCAGTTTAACAATGGCGGCACGACCTTTAGGTGGTCCTTAGTATCACTGAGTGAGCGGAATCCAAATGAACCATTTCCTCCACTTGTCTTAAGGTCATAACTGTCATTTCTAGATATAAGCAGTTCAGCCATACGACGTGGTACATAAGATCATTATATTAAGCTGTCACAAGTAGCATATTTTGTCTCGATTCGGAAGAGAAAAAAGTATGCTTTCCTTCATTAATTTTTATGGGATAAAGCGCAAACGAAGCGGAAAATGGTGCTCTATACATAGGTGTTAATGATTCTTTTTTTCAGATTAAAGGATTTTAAAACTTTCTTACTTTACTGTCACGAAAAGCACATCAGGAATGCTTGAAACAGGTATGGTCACACTGAATTAGAGTCCGTTTGGAATATGGAAGAGAGTATATTGATGACAAGTTCAGATAAGAAAAAGAATTCCGCAATGTCGTTCACACCCAAGGTCAAACCTAACAACTAAACAGATTATCAGCACCAAATTCAGTACGTCCTTTCTTTATTCAAAGGTACGTGTCTGTACGGAAGGCACCGAAATGTAAGGGTTTGTTATGAAAGAGTTATTTGATTGGTTAAGAGGGACCTTTCCTTCACTGATTGGCCGTTATGACGTGGTTTCCCTTTGATACCCAAAGCGCTAAACATCTTAGATCATCTGCATAAAAAAAGTTACGAGACCGTAGTACCGCCCCCTACCAACATTTTGGCCAAGTTACAAGTCATATACTGCAGTGGCTGCATTCGTGATCTTTATTAACCCTTTCCCTCATATAGACTCGTTTTGACGCACTCAATAGGTACTACATAAAGCCTGATCTGCAGAAAACCACAGTTAAACCTTACCAAATTTAATTATAAAGTCCTCATTTCCAGACCACTGAGGAGCAGCGAACAGCATAAAACCTGATCAGCCTGCGAGTTACTCTCAGGCTGATCTGGTTTTATGTTGTTCGCATAGGTCTTTTCATGGTTTCCTCTATGAGGGAAAGGGTTAACCCGCCAACATACATTCGTGCGCATGCGCGCACTCATGTATTGTGAGCAGGTTAATCAAGCTCATATCGCAAAGCTATGCAATATATATTACATTACTAAGATTTAAATGGCTTATATAATATAACCAGTAGAAAGTAAACATATTCAGGTGTCTAAACATTTTCTTTTTTTTTTGTAAAGCAGCTTACAGTCTCAGTATGCGAATAATTAACAACAAATTTAGAATACAAGAATAACAAACATAACTTAAATCAAGTGCATAATTCTGAATTCAGGATAGTAGAAGAATATACGGAACGTGAACAAAGCACACTGTACATTGTAACCCTGGAGTATATCAATTTACTGACTAATTATGTTTTAAGGCTACTTTAGCTTTAAAGGCTTCTCAAATAAAAAGTGCTAAATTGCATAGTCTTTTCTTATCTACGATATTAAATAACTCATTAAGTTTGAAAAAGAGGTCTTAATTAAATACAGAGA
Source organism: Solen grandis (assembly GCA_021229015.1). Taxonomy (NCBI): domain Eukaryota; kingdom Metazoa; phylum Mollusca; class Bivalvia; order Adapedonta; family Solenidae; genus Solen; species Solen grandis. The sequence goes on from CM037783.1 coordinate 2,188,888, forward strand.
AAATTTTGTAAATACGGAATCAATACATATGAAACTAGATATAATGATGATATTATAAATACACAAATAAATATATATAAACATACCCCAAAATATATATACACATTTAACATGTATGCATATGAGGACACCTCACTGCATACATGTTCACATATGATGTATCTTTACACATAAATGCCAAAATACGCATACATCATACAAGAAATAAGTTATACAGGACGGTTATAGGTTAGCATGCAACGAACAAGCTAAACAAGTCCTAGTATTAACCAGGCCAGGGATAACAAATGACACTAGCAAACTTTCCAATAGCGATTCTAATTGCCAGATTTATTAACTAAACTTTACAAGCGTATAATGGTCAGTACACACAATAGATATATAAGTAGAGTACGGTAACATAACAATAGAAAACATTAAAAAAATATCCTACTGTTTCAGTCTATGAAAACATAATAGCTCTCTAAAAAAAAAAAAAAAAAAAAAAAAAAAAAAATGGAAAACAACGGGAAAAATGCAAAGATCAAATGATCAGGTAAAGTCTGTTAGTTTTCATGCTGGCGATCAATAAGCGGGGATTGGTAAATAATTAATGACACTACATGACGATAACAAAAGTTAATTAGTTCAACAAAGATATGTCAGTATAATTGATAAAGTATAAAGATTACAGTTTATAAATATCAAAAGGGGGTAAAGAGACCGTGCAAGTAATAAAAGTTTGAAAGTTTAATTCAGCATAAGACAGAAGGTCGTACGACCCATGCATATTACATAAATTGTACAAAACATGACAGAGATGAAAAAACGAAAAGTGAAAGCAGTGTAAACGATCATGTAACATGCAAATCACATAAGACATAATATAAATATATATAAATATTAATATCGGGTACTTCGTACAACTTCTCTTATCGAAACGAAACATAAGAGGAAGTTACACCATACCAAATAACATGGCAGTACGTTACTACTAAACAGTTCAAACAAAATAAATCGGGATACAATCGAGTAATATAAAGATACTTTTAACCCGTTACTCAATGCATATTCATGTACGATTTATGATTTTATGAACATAATTTGACTTATCTTTAAATGGTATATGCAACAATGGATTTTTTGATTTGCCGTATAGACTCGGAAGAATCTTTTTGATAATACATGATATTAGTTCTACGTACCCATTTCTTTTATTACTATGATATTTTATAAGTTAAAATTTCATTTTTGTTCGACTAATTTCGATATCATGTAAAATGTATCAATTATACGAGGTAAATATATTCAATATATTGGGTAAGTTAAACACAAACAGAATGATTAATTCAATAAATGAAACACAAGGAACTCTTGATAAATATTCAGCATAACCCATGAAAACTGTGTCGATGGAAGACCAAGCAACTTTACAGAGCATTTCTATCATTGATGCCAATCTCCAGTGGGTATTAAAAACATCTAATTTGATAATGGCAGTAATACAAGAAAGTCTTTGATACGTTCTATAAATATCATATTATATCAACTTTTATCTGTTGCATCTCAAGAAGACAGTAGAATTGTTTAGTTCGATAAATTACTAGAGAAATAGAGCACGGATCCCCGGGGTTTTTTGGTTATAGCTCGACCACGCTGGTCCGAATGTCATTAATATTTGTTTTCCGACCTGGAATTCGGGTGCGAACAGACCATATTCGGGAAGTAATTTGTGATTAATAGGGGAAAATGCATCAGCGACAAAAAATACAACAAAAAAACTTTACGGGAAACAACGGAATCGGACCAGAAGTCGTTTGCTTATTTCCCAAGTGTCGTTATAGCGTCACTTTTCCGATATATGTTTAAACATTCATAACGTTAAATGGAGCTCGACCGGCCGCGACATACCAAAATCGTAAAAAATGGTATTGTTATAGCTCCCTTGCTTGGCGCTCAGCATATAAGGGTAGTTCCCGGACTGGTTGGCCTGGTGTCAGGATAATGTGACTGGGTGTGGTATCATGCCACATGTATACGGCGTGATACTGCAGTGTGGCACATTATATCTGTCTCAAGTAGACATCGTCTCCAGATACTGAAATACTGTCGGTGGGACGTGGAGCTCGAAATATAGATATATAGAAGGAGAGTTATTCATTTATTATTTCTTAAGTTTAGAAATGGTATGCCATACAAAGATATAATATATAAACACATTGGACAATAACGTTATATACTCTGTTGCAAAAGGAAGTAGTGGATACTCAGGAATAATTCAAACGTATTTTTTTCCAGGAGTATATAAAAATCTAAAATATGAATACTTTTGAAATTCAAGGAATATCTGTAATATATTCTAATATTAAGACAATCCATACAGTGATGCACCATTAAATTATAATCGCGAACATTCAAATACTTAACCCTTTCCCTCATAGAGGACACCATAAAAAGACCTATGCGAACAGCATAAAACCAGATCAGCCTGCGAGTAACTCGCAGGCTGATCAGGTTTTATGCTGTTCGCTGCTCCTCAGTGGTCTGGAAATGAGTATTTTGTAATTTAATTGGGTAAGGTTTAACTGTGGTTTTCTGCAGATCAGGCTTTATGTGGTACCTGTTGAGTGCGTCAAAATGAGTCTATATGAGGGAAAGAGTTAAAAAAAGATTTCAATGCAGATGCAAGCATCCATTGACTTGGAGGTTTAGGCTATTTTTGCTCAAAATCTATAAAAACTTGATTTTACTATAAAAATTTCCACGATCACTGGATGGACCATGATCACAATTTAATGATGGATGGATTAACTTAAAAACGTATGAATAATACATTTAGGTTATCATATTCTCATGGAACTTGGTACACATACAGTGTACCCTCATTAACCGGTCTTCATCTATCCGGAAACCTCACAATCCAGTCACTTCAGTCTACTGTAAGGGGATCGATTTCCATGATCATGATACGGTAGTTCTGTCACTGAATCTGGAAACCCATCATGGAATTAAATACACCTTAAATCCCTGTATCAACTGATTCATTAACCGGACAATACGACTAGCTTACTGGACATTTCTATTTCGCTTGGTTCGTTACACAGGATTTACAGACCACGTGACTCCCGCAGTCAGTGATTTACCTGCGCATTTGAGGGTATGCAAGCAGAGGTCTTTGAAGCATACTAACATGCAATTACCTGTCAAGAGAAAAAAATCGAGTATGAAAATAATGTGTATACTATAATTATATTATTTTTAGCAGACCTAAAACATCAGATTAAAGGGTTGAGGCACAAGTTTTTTTTATTTATTTTTTCAACATACATGATCACTCACGGAAGCTGAATTGCTAAAGCGTCGCAATTTATGGAGGCTGTTGGTTCAATCCCCGGTCGAGACATATCAGGGTAAAAGATCTTCTACGTTCGGTTATCCCATTTTTTATTGATATTTTGTACTAAATATATACGTAATGTTTTTGTATAAGGATAGAGGGGGGGGGGGGGGGGGGGGGGGGGGGGGGGGGGGGTGAGAGAGAAAGAGAGAGATAAGTATTTGAAATTAACTCACTAATATTAAAATGCGTTTACCGTAGATCATAGCTTTATAAAGTATTGAAAGCACATATAATAGATCAATAGATAGCCGTATCGATATCGATAAACTTGAAATGCGTACAAAATGCACGATGTTTCAACTTACATATTTTTTTTAAAAAAATTTTTTTATTTTTTCTTCAAAATTATGATATATTAAGAATAAGGAAGTAACACTCTTTCGATATATTTCATACAGAACTGTCAAAACTGTAGTTTTTGAAAAAGTATTTGGATAAAATCGACATTCCAAATATTCACCGACGCGGGTTTTGTTAAAAATGATGCCTGCATTGTATGAAATTACGGCTTTGTTATTTTGCCACATTAACAAATCAATTTTTATGTAGAGAAAGTAAGCTTGGTAGGATTTTCTGATGATTGAATGACATACATCATGTAATTAAACTGAGCACTTATACAAATATACTGTAATAATCGAAACGTAAATAGAGCAAGACAGTCTACCCGTTGTATATTATAGAAATGTTTTATTCGAATTACTGGTAAGTATCCAGCGAGCTAAAAAAAATTTATCGCATAGCGTTAAGGACAATGCCAAGCTATACATGTTAGGTTGACACTCCCGTAACAAAAATGAAACGAACTATTGATTGAATAATACATTTGATATTTCATATCAAGATAATATTACATGATACAGTTTTATCATTACAATAGCCGGTGCCATATTAATCAATACTAAAACAATGGTCCCGTGCACCACTGTATTACATGTGATTGAGTAAATACACTATTGTTTAATGGCTCTGCTGTTAATTAAATGATTTGTGCTCTAAAAATTCAAATTAATATAACTCGTATATGATAGATAAATGGATGAGCAGAGGGACGAACGGACGAGTAGATAGAATGCAAAAAAATGTCAATTTGGCTTTAACATCCCACCGACAGTATTACATTTGGAGACGAAGTCTACTTGAGACAGATATAGTGCTGCCACATTGCAGTATCACGCCATGTGGCATGATAACACACCCAGTCACATTATCCTGACACCAGGTCAATCAGTCCTGGAATTACCCTATATATATATATATATATATATATATATATATATATGAGCGCCAAACAAGTTAGCTATACCAGTACTATTTGTTACGACTTAAGTATTTCGCGGCCGGGGATCGAACCAACGACCTTCCTATTCCGGGGTGGATGCTCTAACCACTCGGCCACCGACACAGGTTGCAAAAGATGTGTTCTGTTCTGCAATATACACTCATTTTAACCATTTCCGTCATAGAGGACACCATGAAAAGACCTATGCGAATACCATAAAACCAGATCAGCCTGCGAGTAACTCGCAGGCTGATCAGGTTTTATGCTGTTCGCTGCTCCTCAGTGGTCCGGAAATGAGGACTTTATAATTAAATTTGGTAAGGTTTAACTGTGGTTTTCTGCAGATCAGGCTTTATGTAGTACCTATTGAGTGCGTCAACATGAGTCTATATGAGGGAAAGGGTTAACGTAACACTACCGTGTCCATTCAAGCGTACACAGTCATTATTCAGTGTAACAAAAGCCGTGTACGTACATCAGACGGATTGAATGAGTTATATGAAAATAAACGCAGAACAAACCCGCGGCAATAAAAACTCGAAGTGTAATATCGGCTATTTTTGGACATCTATTGAAGTTTGAAGAAGTTTGTATTTGACAATAGGTAAATTATTTAGATTTCAACGTGAAAATGAAAGAGCTGAAGTCAGTGGATATACATTCAGGATGGAATTTAATTTGTAATACAAACTAACACGGTTTAATTTTTTATTTTAATTTTAAAGAGTCATAGTGTCTGTATGAAAAAGAGGAATACATTGGTCAAATGTACTTACAGAAGAAATAGGGATTACATTTGGTGAAACATATTCAGAATTGGCCTGGTATGTACTGAAAAAAAAGAAGATTATCCATTTATTTGCAAATGGTCATAATTGGGATTGCAATTTAAATGCGAATGGAAAAGAAAAATGGTCCACCATTTGAAAACAACGGATTATACTTTGTGTGTATACAAACTTTTATAAGGTATTACTTTCCTTTATAGTTATTAATTCCTATGAAATAAGGAAGACACAATGCTCGAAAGCGTCTAGAAATTGTTTGTATTCCGGAGAAAATTTTGTCCGTATTTTGAAGAAAACTAAAAACAATATTATCATATTTATTGCCGTGGAAAGTATCTAAAGAAAATCGTAATACACTGTCACCTGAGTATATACGAGGATGATTTATATACATGTATTAAGTTGTGAGAATGTGCTATGTATTCGATAAATAAATAAAAGGCTTAAGTAGATATAGAAAGAAAAGTAAACGGTCGTGTATAAGAGTAATTACTGTGTTGTACAGTGAACAGTGTACAGTGCAGTTGTGTGATTCTTAACTGGGAAGAGGAATGTTGCTAGACAGGAACGGCAATTACTTTTAGCCGAAGAAAAGTGTATTGTCGATAATGGAGGTAAGCCCTTTGACACACACACACACACACACATTTTATGTTATTTTTATACACAATTAGCATTGATTTTAAGTTTTTAATATGATTTATATTTTTTCATTTCATTTTGTATTAGATCTCAAATAAATGATATCGTTGGGACAATAAATCCAATTAAATAAATAATAAGCAAATCAAAGACTGTCCGTTTTGATTGCAAGAAACCGAATAACACACACCATATCCACACACACACACACACATATATATATATAGAGAGAGAGAGAGACAGACAGACAGACAGAGAAACAAAAAGTGAAAGCAAGAAAGAGATCTTGTCCTGCGTAGAATACACATTTTTACAAAAAACGGTGATACATACATAAAAAACGCAAACTAGACGGAATGTGTACACATACAACACAATGTACGGGAATTGTGCAGTTCTCTTTTTTTAATGAATCAAAAAGAACAAATATAATTTAGGGAAAGGTTTAAATATGCATTGAGCAGGCTTTCTTTCAGGTCCAAGGGATTTATTTGTATTTTTTAAGGTAATCCATCCAAATCCTTTCATTATAATCATGGTCCTCCAAATGCTTAAAAAACTTCAGTGCAGATGCAATATCCATTGATTTAGAGTTACAGGCTGTTTTGTTTTATGCTATAAAGGCTTTTATTTCCTAATGAATGAAATTCCAACTTGATAGACCATAATTACAATTTATTGATGAATGAGATACACTTATAATTCTCCATGTCTATAATTTAATAAAATTTGTTTAAACTAAACTATTCAATTTGGATGCATCAACTTAAAATTTACACAACAAAAGCACATATATGTTGAACATACCATTTACAATTTCACCTGTTGTTTCCTACACATCTTTGCCGCGATCGTCTTCCAGCCTGTCCTGTTAATCAATTAGTGTCTCCGTCCATCCTGAATTAGTTCTCTTAGGCCAGTTGAAATGAGGAAGACAGCCTGTTAACTGTTTTCTATGCCGTTTTCTTTCTCCGCGGACAATGACAGCCTATTGAAAGAATGCACTCACCAGAAAATCTAATAATCCCGGCTCGACCGATATGGCCTGGGACTGTACAGGCTTTTGTCATAGAAGATATTGAGCAAACTGGATTACATGTGCCTTCTGACAGACAATGGGCATAAATCTTGATATCTTTAAAAAGTGTATGCCCGAATGAAATAACCGTTTCTTTTTTTCGAAAAAAATAATTCAAACGAGTAAAATTTAAATTTGATTCCTTTTTTCATTTTTGTGTCACCTGTTGTTATCCGTCGTCTGTCTGTTCGTCAATCCGTCCGTCCGCGCAACCAGATTGAAGTAAGGGGCCACTTAACGGTAAACAGAACAAAAGATATCAATATACTTCATTCCGTAACAACAGAACAAAAGATATCAATATACTTCATTCCGTAACAACAGAACAAAAGATATCAATATACTTCATTCCGTAACAACAGAACAAAAGATATCAATATACTTCATTCCGTAACAACAGAACAAAAGATATCAATATACTTCATTCCGTAACAACAGAACAAAAGATATCAATATACTTCATTCCGTAACAACAGAAAAAAGATATCAATATACTTCATTCCGTAACAACAGAACAAAAGATATCAATATACTTCATTCCGTAACAACAGAACAAAAGATATCAATATACTTCATTCCGTAACAACAGAACAAAAGATATCAATATACTTCATTCCGTAACAACAGAACAAAAGATATCAATATACTTCATTCCGTAACAACAGAAAAAAGATATCAATATACTTCATTCCGTAACAACAGAACAAAAGATATCAATATACTTCATTCCGTAACAACAGAACAAAAGATATCAATATACTTCATTCCGTAACAACAGAACAAAAGATATCAATATACTTCATTCCGTAACAACAGAAAAAAGATATCAATATACTTCATTCCGTAACAACAGAACAAAAGATATCAATGTACTTCATTCCGTAACAACAGAAAAAAGATATCAATATACTTCATTCCGTAACAACAGAACAAAAGATATCAATGTACTTCATTCCGTAACAACAGAAAAAAAGATATCAATGTACTTCATTCCGTAACAACAGAAAAAAGATATCAATATACTTCATTCCGTAACAACAGAACAAAAGATATCAATATACTTCATTCCGTAACAACAGAACAAAAGATATCAATATACTTCATTCCGTAACAACAGAACAAAAGATATCAATATACTTCATTCCGTAACAACAGAAAAAAGATATCAATATACTTCATTCCGTAACAACAGAACAAAAGATATCAATATACTTCATTCCGTAACAACAGAACAAAAGATATCAATATACTTCATTCCGTAACAACAGAACAAAAGATATCAATATACTTCATTCCGTAACAACAGAACAAAAGATATCAATATACTTCATTCCGTAACAACAGAACAAAAGATATCAATATACTTCATTCCGTAACAACAGAACAAAAGATATCAATATACTTCATCCGTAACAACAGAACAAAAGATATCAATATACTTCATCCGTAACAAAAACGAATAATACGATATACTGTACGAAGAGTTTCTAATTGCAGAAAAAAGTATTCTGAAATGAATGTATATGACGACAATATACAATACAATATAGTTTACTAAGATTAAGTAATGGTATACAGTTGAACCTGTATAAGCGATCACCTGTATGAAGCAATCAACCTGCATTTAGCGGTCACTTTAAATATTATCAAACTAGCACCTTGCTATATAAATAACCTCCAGTTAGCGACCATCTCTGTTATGCGGCCACATTCTCTCGCTCCCTTGACTGACCGCTAAAGACAGGGTTGACTGTACAAAAAGCATTTACTTCCTCTTCCAGAACCGCAAAGTGCCTTTGCGGGGACTTTCTTTGAAGGAGATATGCGTATTTTACAACATAACTAATATTTCCCAAGGCGTGAAAAGAAGCTTTTATCGCTTTCTGTTATGAACTTGATAACTCAGAAAAATATAGTTCTGACGCATGAAGTGGCTTTAGAAATACGTGTGAGACATGAATATTTGAGCATGAAGAATCCATTTATTATGTAAAAAATATGACGAATTTTCTGGAAACCGATACTACATACAAATATATGTTATAAGTTTCGCGATCCGCGCAAGTCGTTTTTGTGGAATAAAGTGACGTCTCATAAATTTGTGTTTGATAAAGTACTGGCGTAAGAATAAATCAACTGTAAGAAAGGCGAGGTTTTTCAGTTTCTAGAAGTCAATGCCTGATAAATCACTTATATTTTGTCAGCGACTATAATTTTAGTTGTGTGTGACGTAGTCACTCACAACTATAGTGCCTACATTGTGAGGGTCCAATTCTCAACATTTAAAACCGAATAACCTCTTGATTTTGTATGAATGATCGAACGATTGAAAATAATTCTACAACACAGGTATGCTGAAATTCATCTAAAGTGTTGAAAACTCAATTTTGAGTAATTGAGTAAAAAATACATAACTGTAGTTACGGGAAACAATAATCGTATGTAGCATAAAAAGCACAAAAGAACTATTTTTCCTGTGATGTTGTGTAATTTTCACTTTACAACGCGGAGGAGTATATTTTCTTTCGATGCAAAGGTGGCTCGTACCCGAATTTAGATGGTAGATGTGCAGGTTTTGGTTATTTAGTGGTGTTAAAGATGTCTATATAGAATAATAAAAAGCTTGAATTCCGATACAAATCCGCATAACTTACCAATAATCACATCAGGCTATCTCAGATACATCGAGATACCTCCAGGGGTCATTTAATGCTCTATGGATTGGCTGATACCTGTATATATCTGCTATCAGAAGTTACTAAGGTCACAGTATGGAGCCTCTGATTTGCATCCATAAATAGAAACAGTGTCGTCGCTCTGTTGTACCAATCAAAGCGCTGATAGTGTCATAGGGTTGAAAATTAGTGTAGATGTATTTAGTAGTTGTTTTAGTTAGTTAGTAGTTTTATTTTCAGCTCTCTCAGTACTTTGATTTTGGACTCGATTTGACTGACCAATCATTGACCGACGGACTAATTCAAACTTACACAAATACTAAACATACAACGCCATTTTGTTACGTGAATGGAAATATAAATATACTAAGGGAAATACTTTGTTTCTCTTAAGGTAATTACTATTTATTTATCATCTTTATTATTCCTTATATGTTTTTATTATTACCTTTTGTAACTTAAATGGTGTAATTAACTAAATTGTTAATATTTGAAACTCAATCCGGTGTACAACTACAATGTTTGATTGTATTATGTAATCATCATCGTGATTCTTGCTGAGTGATCTTTGTCCAAACTAAAGTAAATATATTTAATATTTCATATACAGACATGCTAATATTTAATTTGATTATATGCGATCTTTTATTTATGTCAGAAAATGTATCTATTTTTAGATAGTCGGAGACCACTGAAGAGTTTCGTCCCTTTGTGGATGTGCCAAATATATATATATATAACTCAATATCTTGTCGTTTGGCTTTCCCTTCTACCACTGAGCCCGTCGACAAATGTAACAGGTGGTGAAAAATCATGGCTCGACCGGGACTCGAACCCAGGGCCTCAGGACTACCGTTCCTGCGCTCTACCACTGAGCTATCGAGACACTCATGTCTTATTGCCTATTGATTTATCACCAAATACCTGTACCCGGCTACATATTCCCCCTCCAAATTTAGAATTCGTCCCGAATTCTTTGAGACAAAGAACATTGTGAAAAGTTCTTGAGGTGCCGAAGCAGTAGCCATATCAAACAGTAGGTTATTTACGTTGGGCGCCAAATGTAACCAAGTAAAATCCTACTGCCCCGAGCTGGTATCGAACTCGGGACCCTTGGTATGCAAATCGGACACTCTACCACGTCGCCACAAAAGCTAGCTCTATGGCAAGATAGTACAAGTGCCATTTTATACCTCTACTACAATAGCGCTAAGAGAGAAGTGTTGTCGCATTTCTTTTGTTTATCAAAGTGAATTTAATAAACGGGGGGGGTGGTAAATTTTCGCGCGATGCCATTACCCCGGTTTAACGTTACGTTAACATGGTCATTTCAAAAAAAATAAAGATGAATGCACCATTTGTTTCATCAGACTTTAAAATGGGTTTTTTTTTTCAAAAACTAAGTTACACTGCATATCTGCAGCTCGTCAAACCCTCTTCCACTTGAGACACACACAACTTCAGTGCCTTCAGCGCTTTGATTTAATTTGATATCAGCATAATGATGACACGTGTATTACTCTGTCTGGCTAGACCAATATCTGACCACTGGATTAATATGTTTTGCCATAATGTAGTTCTACGTGAAGCTAAATTTACCGCCTAACTACATACCTGTATTCACTTACACGCCTAATATATTTTTCGTTTGGGAGCGACACCGGATATTGGTAATATGTGAAACGATAAAAAGTCTAAAGCAACTAGACCAAAGGATAAAATTTATCGAACAAATGACACATATTATAATCTGCACTCAATTATTGAGCTGTAATTAAACTATCCCGAGTGGAATGAATTTGTCGGGTACAATTTTTGCTGGTAATAGTGATAAATGATTTGGCACCCTTTCGGAATAGGTTTGGTTGGGGGCGGAGCTTGATATGGATAAGTACATATATAATGGTGCAGGTCAGATTAGATTATATTTACGTAAACAAAAGAGACCAAAGACGACAGAATTTCGCTTGGAATCCTTCCATCAAATTCGTTTAATATTTTTAATGAAACTATGCCCACTAATATTACACCCCCTCTATTCAATATTGAAAGCTATTACGTATGTTCTCGATTGATTATAGTTTTCGTATAACTATTGGAGGGAGTATATCAGCGTTAATTTTTCCTTTTTTTTAATACTCGCTCCAAATGGAACTTGTAGCCCTAAACATATACAGGGGTAGTTCCAGGACTGCTTAGCCCGGCGTCAGGATAATGTGACTGGGTGTGGTATCATGCCACATGTCTACGTCGTGATACTGCAGTGTGGTAGCACTATATCTGTTTCAAATAGACATAGCCTTCAACTGAAATACTTTTAATGGGAAATTTAACCCAACAAACAAACACCTCTTGCGCTTGTTGCCTTGTATCCATGTTGATCCTCGTTGCCAAGGTTACTACTGCATATTACTCGTTATCACCCTAATCAAAATGTCTGATATTGAATTGATTGACTTCATCTGTACTTTTTTCTATTAATCGACTTATATATTCCAATCTGATCACGAACCATATTGATCCTGTTCTAGTTTCGAGGTTCATAAATAAACATGTCGTCGTTAGGTATGAAATTTAATAAAAATGACGAAAGGTAATAAAATCCGAGTAACATTTGATTTCCCAGAATAAATATATCTTGGTCTTGTAGAAAATGGATGACCTTCCTGTTTACGTTCTAAAATCTTTCTGAAAACATCCACCAAATATCATGTCATCAACTACTGGTTAGTATAAATGCTGTTGTTATTACAAGTTAATATCGATGCCGTATTTAGTCATTATGAGACACGGAAGTATAAAACAGTAAACAACAACATATATGAAACAAAGTTTATTTCTTTTTATCACCCTAATACAGAAGTGCTACTTCTATAGTGTTTTACATACTGTGATGGTTTGTGGACATTCAGATCGTGATAGCAGGGTTCTAAATCATGTTGCATTTTGTTCTGGCACTATTTAGTGCTGAATATCTGTCGTTCAGAAATAAAAGCGAGTGAACAATACATACATTTACACTTACTGGACGCCATGTTGCATAAGATCAAATTAATCACTCACGTGACGCATCCCTGGACATCGCTAAAAAACGTTGTCAGTAAATAGGGATTCTAAGCAATCAAGTAAATAGGCGTCTGGGTACGAAAGGTCACTGAATAAACACGTTGTCCTTAATGAGTTCTTTAGAAATTTATGGCCAGTCATTGAGTAAATGTTCAGTATTAATGTTGAAATTATATGATGGTACCTATCTGATAGACAACACGAATTAAACCACGTGACCATAGCGCTGATTAATTGGTAATTACTGTAACCGTTACGCATACTAATCCCAGGTTGGCGATGTGGAATGTCACGTGATTAAACTTGTAATCGTGGGCTATGTATCAGTAGAAACCCCCTTTGATGAAGAGATTACTACAGATATCTAATATCCCCAGTGTTGCTTCATGTTGATTTAAATTTACATCATTACTATGAGACCGTGTTCTGACATTGAGACAAATTGCATGGATCATGTATGATTTATTTCAGAATAGCAGAAGCAAGTAAGGACGTAATTAGAATATGTGGGGTTGATTTCTATGTAAGACCATATTATATTCTTCATCTTAGAGAGAGAGAGAGAGAGAGAGAGGAGTTTAAACACTATAGAGAGAGAGAGAGAGAGAGAGAGAGAGAGTTTAAACAAGAGAGAGAGAGAGTTTAAACACTATTCTGAGAGAGAGAGAGAGAGAAGAGAGAGAGGTGTTATAGTAAACAATGACAGATAAAATGATTCAATATCAATGACATATTTCAGCTGTTATGTAAATATAATGCAAATGCTTGTTTTTTAATTTGATTGTGTCTTACATCCCATCAGACTGGAAACATTTGCATTCATAAGAAAGATAAAAATGCATAAACAACTGACATGATACTACACCAAGTCCTATTATCCTGACTTATCTGGGTCAGTCTATCCTAGAACCACCCTAAAATCATGAGCGCCAAGCAAAGGATCTATACCAGTTTTATCACACCACCACGGGGATCGAACACACAATTTCAAGGATACGGGACAAACGCTCTTGGAAGAGCTCTTCTGCAGGGTCTTTGATGAAATATATAAATTTTGTTATTTAAAATATATAATTCTATATACAATTAGAATATTGATGCTTACTTCCGATATGATTAAATATTTACCCTTTGCCTCATTCAGACTCATTTAGACACATTGGCAAACACAGCAGACCCGGATCAGACAGCTCCAGGAAGATAAGGGTCTCCTCTGTTAATTCTTACATTATTCAGATACTACACAGTTTGCTAACAAAGAAACATCCATTGCTTCATGCATAAGTTTTAAAGTTCAGAAATAGATACACAGGGTCATAAATCTGTGCACGAATATTTTTACTTCCTAAGTGATGAAATGCTTCACAGATAATGATTCATGCACCATATAACCGTTCAGCATTGTCCATCACTTTTATCCCCTTCAACGCCGTATATATTTTTGTAACAGATATTTATTGTTTTAATTTCTAATAAACATCTGTGAGCGAGCTACTTAAATGTACACGTGGATCAAGTTTCCCCGAGAAAGTGAGGAGTAAACCTCAAGCTTAAACGCAAAGTTAACCCTGATACATAACAATCAATTTTACCATGTTCATCCAACCGTAAAATACAGGTCACAGCCGAAAGATTGTATGAAATTAAATAGATCATATCTTGATGCACGTGTGTACGACAAACGAACGCAAACACACACGTCCGGACGGGCGGGCGCACAGACCGAAACACAATTTACCCCGAAACGCAGTTAACGGGGTATAAACAATAAATGCAACTAGATTAACCTGCGATATCATTGAAGTTTAGTCCCCAGTATGCACATTAATTAATGCTCGGGGCTCCGTTTCACTTAACTTTGAATGAACAAATTTGATCTGAGTCGTAAGTCTAAAATTGTTCTACATAGAATATTCTAATGTTTTATTTGCACAGTTAAACATGGAGAATGTTGTTGTTGTTGTTGTATTGGGGTTTACCGTCGCTGCGATAGTATTTCAATCATATAGCGACGTCCAGCTAATTACAGGTGGAGGAAGACCTCGAGTACACAGTGGTACCCGGATAGAACCACCGACCTACCGCAAGCCAGCTGGAAGGCTTCCTCACATGAAAAATCCGTAGTCCCTACCGGGTGGAGAAAGTTGACTCATGTCATTGCATTATACAAACACAACACGTTTGTTAAGTCAAAATCACAAGGAAAAATACCATTTTACATCTATGCTCAAGAAAAAAATATGCGTACGAAGTTTAGTAAAACGGGCCCCAGCTAAGTCGTAAAAATCGCCCCTGTTGTATCAAAGAACGTATCCAGAACTTGTTGCGCTGTAGGATAATGTGAATTGTGGTGGTTCAATGCTCAATACTGTAGTGCTGTAATTAAATGTTTCATTAATACAGTTACTTATAGACTGAAATATCGCTGACGGGACGTTAAAGTTCACACAATTGGTGTGATGTAGCACTCAGTTTGGCCGATACTATAGGTGAAACTAAAATGAAAACATACTGACTCTTCATCTATTTGTTTATTTTTTTGGAGTCATTTATATGTACATGAGACACATAAACTATCAATGCATTATCAGGTGCAGTATTGTAAAAACAACACAAACCTCTGAAAGTATCCTAGGCTTCAATTTTCCCTGCTTCATTATTCATATTTATTGTGTATTGATTTCCCATGACACCGGGCCATAACAATGTCACCAGAGTCATATTTAATTGAGCTTAATTCATATGAACTTAAAATGCAGATAGATTATTGAGTCAGATGTACCAAACAAAATTCGAATAAGCTACTTCCTGTTGAAAGGACGCTAGTCGGACTTAGCTACATCACTTCCGGTGTCGTCTGGTGTCCTTCGCAAAATGTCATCCTGCACATGTGACCGAGTGCCGTCTATATTAATTTCCCGCTCTCCGCATGACGGTGTAAATTGAATTGTCACCATTGACGTCTGCATGAAGACTCCTAGAAACAATATTAATTATTTACTGTTGCCTGTAAAAGCTCCACGAAACCTTGGAACTTTATATTTCTATCATTTTACAGTCCCTATACAGGTGGTTGTTTTTCTGTTTTAAGTCGGTACTGTACAGTGAAACGCTGTGGTAACACGTCATCCCCTTGTGTGTTTCTGAGAAATTATCACTGTCGTCTGCTTGTATCGTCTGCCTTCTCACGTGTGCTTCTGTTGGAATGATGTAGTTAGTCGTGTAGAAAAGTGTGTACAGGAATATGGGACCGACATTCGTCTTACATCTTCACACGGGTGCCCGTAAGTAGAGCACATCGCTGTTGTTGTTGTAGTTGTTGTTGTTGTCACTCGTCAAATCGGAAGCACCGTATGGTGACACACAGCCTGTCACCAGAACACCATACGGTGCCATGTTGTTATTAGATTACAGATTAATCATTTGCTGCCAACGGTGAGGAGATATCAATGCAATTTCATCTGTGCGTATATCGGGTTAACTCTATAACTGGTGTGAACAGGGAGCCATTTTAGGTTATGTATTATTCATTATGTTACACTTGACGATAACACAGTTTTCGCTGAGTCATGTGACACATTCAGATTAGCCAGATGTGCTTAACATCATGTGTCACGTGAATTCGCGTACATGTAGATTTTGTTTACCACATTCACGTACATGTAGAGTTTATTTTACCAGTACAAAAAAAATGTAAATTAAATAATGTCTAATACACACCCATGTCAACGTGATACCGCATTGCTATTGAAGTGCTTAGTGTTTACGTACATCTGTGTTACGCCCAAATGATTAAAACTTTTTTTTTCAAATACATGGGCAAATATTTCAGGAAATGTCTTAGTAAAAATACAGATTTGTACAGTAAAAATAAGAAAAAAAAAGTTCAATACTTAGGAATAGTAGAAGCTTTTACCTGCAAAGTGTGATTTTATCTGCAATACGTGATTTTACCAACAAAACGTGATTTTACTAGTAAAGCATAATTATGGGGTTAATCAACGTACGTTTCTCGTTAGATTAAGATCTTTAATATAAATTTATTCCAAATAAATATCCATTTATTCAAGATTTCTAATGTCTGGCATACGTTTTGCATTGTTGTATTATTGAGAAGAAAAAACAACATTTATATTCTCATAGTATGTAAAGATGAAAAAAGAAAAAAAAAAAGAAGTAAAACCCACTTTTTGACATTACAACGTGAGCCCCTTGGAGGTTTGCCGGATGCCAACAAATTCGTATCAATTAGATACCCCAAAGGAAATAACGTGTATTCTTTTCTTCATGAGAGCTTCCATAGAAATCGAGCATTTAAAATTCAAATTTGATCACGCTTGTGCATTGTGCTTTTTTCACATGTCTATATGTGACCATAATGTCTGTAAAAAAATGCAATATCGATAATCGCAATGTACTTAAAGTAAACAGTATATATGGCACGTTAATTCATCCCAAAATACCAGACGTGGTTTTAGTGATTGTTAAAATCTTAAATACATTTCAAACGGATTTCAAATGAAGCAAGTATATAGGATCATATTTCAGAATCACCTATTGCTGGTCTGATTCCGTTATCGGATACATACGATTTACTTATAGTATAATTCCATGATGTTGCTTAGTTTATAATGCTGTCCTCGGTATCATTGGTGGCTTCTTGAGCTGATGAAGATGATCACCCCCCCCCCCCCAACAACAACAACAAAACAAAAACACAACAAACAAACAACACACACACACACACACACACACACACACACACACAAAACAACAACAAACAAATAAACAAAATCAGGAAATACACAAAAAAAAAGAACAATACGAGGAATGTTTGATCCTTTCCTCCTTACAATGTCACCCATCCTGAAATTAGTTTAAAATACAGAGAAAACATTTTATAAAAATGTAATTGAAGAGATCGGGCAGTTTTCAACATCAAGTATCGCTTGAACATGATAATCATTTATTTTGTTTGTTGGTCGATTTGTTATCGGCAGTATTTCAATCTTTGTGGGACTTTGATTGCATAATTTTACAACCCACCAATAATGTATCAGTCAGTTGTGTCGAATGTCTCACAGATATTTATTTTTTCGAATGAAATGTATAAAGATCTACTCCACGTGATATAATACCACATAACGTATCCTGGCAACGGGCTAACCAGTCCTGGAACTAAACTAAGGTGCTCAGTGCGAAGTAAGAAAAATATTCAAATGCTGTTTTATTACCAACTTTACCGCAAGGACAGATAAAACAATGGATTTAATATTTGGCAAGTCGAATTGATAAAACTTAAGATAAGAACACATAGAGTTGAAATTTTATACCTTTAAATTAGGTTAATTTAAATTTTAAGTTTTAAAACGACGTAAATAGACGTTTTATTTGAGTTTATGTGAGTTTATTATTGACTAAGAATAAGTAAATTTAATATTCGCAAGTGTATAAACAGTTTTACATATTTGTTTACTTTATTTCTATTTTTATTTATTAATTTATTTATTGGTGGGGTTGGGGTAAAGTGAATATGTAAACCGAAGGGAAGAACTATTTACATATGGTACAACAACAACAACAACAACAAAAAAACAAATATACTCAAGAATCACATATGAGATCGAGGATCTAACGCTGGTTCTTACAACAAAAAGCCAGAGCAGTTCTTACTACAACCTCCAAATAAAACAAACGATTTGTATTTCATAAATCTAGTCAGTGTCATAGTTCCATAGAAACCCTGTAATTTTAGGCATCAATACACACAGCGCAGACAATCCGAAATAAAGCGAAAAAGAACGGTTTTAGAATTTCAATTGATAGTTGGCTTTTAAGGTATTTAACAAATGTATTCCGTATGATACAGAGCGAGCTGATGAAGATGCAACAAATGAATTCTACGTACAGATTTTCCGATTCGCATGTTTCAAATTCAAAGAAGGGTTTTAGAGAAATTCGAATAGATCATAAATATTTATTGCTTTCATTCGGTACCGTTCGTTTTGTCAATAGCCGCATGTAGATGCAGCGGTTGCCAAGGAAACAAGTATTTTATACATGCAATGTAATGCCCATAGGCATTGTCATGTATACATTCACATTTGTTTGTACTTTAGAACTGACGGCAGTGAAAAGGCGGGATTAACTTGAATAATGAAGTTTAAGGCTTTTTAGTTTTGATTCAAACATTCGAAACTGAATTCTGTTGCCTCAATTATTTTGCTGACTTGTGTGTGTTAGCTTATTTATTTTACGTTGATAGGAAAGAAAGTGTTATAACCTATACAAATCCATCTCATCGATTCCTTGTTCAGACGAGTACGTTTAGCCTAACACGGTTATTAAGGTGTTCGAACCCTCAACATATGGAACCACGGTCATGTCTTTTATTACTTCTCATTTTTGTTCATAGATTTATTCATATATGATATATTTCTAAACGTGTTAGTTATTTCGTATGTCTGAGTTGTAACGTATAGGCAAAGGGAGAGAGTTCGTGGCCAAGTAGTATTTATAATGTTTCTGAGGATAGGAAGGCTGAATGTTTGTTTTGTTTTGTTTTGTTTAACGTCCCACAAACTGTATTTCAGTCATTTGGAGACTATTGTCTATTTGATACAGATAAAGTGCTGCCACACTGGTGTATTACACCGAAGACATGTGGCATGATTCCACTTCCAGTCACATTTTCCTGACACTGGGCCAACCAGTCCTAGAACTACCCCGTATATATGCAGAGCGAAAGCAAGTGAGCTATACTTAGTACCATTTTAACGACAATGGTATGTCACAGCCGGGGTCGAATCCACGACCTCACGGACGCTTTAACCATTCAGTACTGAAGATTGTAACATCGAACACACTTTTCGTTTGGTGGTGGAATAATACTCTGTCATTACGTCAAAATAAATAAAATAATAACTATTGTTAGCACCATGAGCCGTTTTCATCCTGAAAATTAAATTTATTTATTTATTTTTACTTTAGGTAATCCATCCATTATTGATTGTGATCATGGTCCATCAAGTGATCGTGGGCATTTTATAGTAAATGCAAGCCTTTATAGACTTTGAGCAAAAGCGTCTATACCTTCAATTTAATGGATGCTTGCATCTGCACTGATGTCTTTTTAAGCATTTGAAGGAACATGATCACAATATTAATAACGGATGGATTATCTTAAAAAGTTAAGAATATATAGGATTTATGCATATTTACCAAAGTCAAGTCACTATTTTGAGTTTTGAGAATAAGGCCATCGTTTTACAATAGACGTATCTTTCTTTTCAGGAAATTATTTTTCCCTACGAATTTTAGTTCAGAAACACACCAGCGACGCATTCTGTTACTCTCTTTATATCCCCTGTGGGATTATTAGTTTACATTTGCAAGTTATCGATTGTTTGAAATGCAGCGCATCCATTCGTTGACAAATGGTGTATTTGTTATTTTTGACCAGTTATTTTTTTCTCAGCGATTTTTATGGCGACGTGAGATTATTTCTAATTTGACTAATAATATGCACCTTAAGGTAGCCAATCAATCATAAAGTTAAAATAGTGTTCCTTCAAATACTCAAAGAAAACAAAAACAAAACAAAAACTTCAAAGTGACACTTGGAGTTATATTCTCTTTTGCTCAAAGTCTTTAAAGGCTTGCATTTACCATAAAATTCTCATGATCGCTCGATTGATCATGAACACAATTTGGATGATGGATGAATTGCCTTTAGTATGATAGTTACTTTAAAGCTTGAGCTGACCAGGCGCTTTACAAAAGAACATGGCATTTTGTTTTTAAAACTATATTAAATCAACAACTTTGATGCAAACGTTCAATGCCACGGAACAATGATAATATTATGCATCCGCATGGTGTGTCGCCGAAACTTATATGTCTTAGTTTTCTCTTTGAACTTGCGTGTGCATCCTTGTGATTAAGTAAACAGCTGATGCGTGATTTATTCATATATTTAACATTATCGTGACTTTTGTTTGCTTTAATATGTATATTATATTCAAATATTTCATGGGCGCGAAAAGGCGAATCACAATGGATATTAAAGGGATAAGGGTAACATTGAGATTAGTAAAAACAATCAAAAATCCATCATAAATCCATCGTCGGATACCCACGCGAGATCGATCGATACCATATACCACGACGTCATTTAGTGAAACGGAAAAAAGTCAGCATGGGTTTTCCTACAATGTCATGAATCATAAACACCGACTATCTTATTATTAATATACAATTTTCGCCCGTCTAAGTGTTAGATTGTGTGCATGGATAGAAAGGTATTACTCCGCTGTACATTTTGAAGTAAAAGTTGTGTTCCAATCACGCATGCCGCGTTACGTCGCGACACGTAGATATTAGCTGTAATATATCAAGTGCAGCTATAATGATTCTCCATCGAAACTCTAGACATTGTCACAAAACTTTGCGTGAACTTATATAGGAATGAATGGTATCAATACCAAGATCGATTAAAATAACACTATATTGTTATAATATACTTCGTTTCACATCGCTAGAGTACGTAAAACTTAAAATAATCCTTCTCAAAGTTTCCAAGTCTGAACCATGACTTTGCGCTTGGGGTGGTCTTTTTCTTACTTCTAACAGGTTTCAAACCCTTGACCTTTAGATCTAAAGTCGAATACGCTCTCACTTGGTGAAGGTGCCCTTCAACTTGAATACAGTTGAACCTGTATTAGCGGTCATCCGTACTAAGCGGCCAACCTGTAAGTAGCGGTATATTTTGATATTACCATACCATTTTGACTGTAGGTCAATTACTATACAGTCAAACCTGTCTTAAGCGGTCAGTCAAGGGAACAAGAGAAAATGACCGCTTCACAGAAGAGACCGTTAAATTAAGTTTATATGTTACAAAATGTTACAGTTTGGTAAGTTAAAAATTGACTGCTACTTACAGATTGACCACTTAGTACAGGTGGCCGCTAACTGTAGTTACGAAGGTGTGTAGTTTCATCGGTGACGCTTATCAAAACACAACATATTAAATGGCTAACACTGTAAGATACCAGCGCTTGTGTGCAAGTGATCCGCAACAGTTAATCACATCCGAGCAATTACCGAGAAAAAAAACCCCATCTAAATTGATTTTCAAGTGCTGAGGCGACCAATCAACATTTCCGGTATCTGTCGTTTTTTCTCTGACAAATTCAAAATTATCGATTTCTTGAGAATGAATGAAAGTCTTCCCCGTATCTCCATGTTTTCTTTATTGCCAAAAAGAGCTGGTTTAGCCGGAGACAATTTGCTGAAACAAATGGATCACTGATATTAACTAGTTAAGGATGGAGTATTTTACTGGAAGTGTTAATTTGTCGACTCTGCACCAGGAATACAATTTGCTAAGATATCAAGTTATTGCTAAGGCATCAAGGTTTCCCGGGAAACCGTTATCTGATGCGTGTCGATTTCAGAGAAGCGATTACAAGGCCGAGAATTTTTTTGGTCGAAATGACCCGACATCGTTCCGATAGCCACGATAGCATCGTTTTCACGGTCTCGTTTAAGTGAGATACGTCTTTTTCTCTTGTACGGATAAAAAGCATGTAAATTTATTATAAATATTAATCTTATGGTGGTTTTTGCTCACTCACAGATTGCCACTAAGGACTAGTGGCCTGTTTTTGGGATAAGGTTACCAGGTATGATATGTCACCTGTCTACCGCACGATATCTGAAAAAAAAAATGTCTGTCGGTTGGACGTTAAACACGAGCAAACTAACATAAAGATCATTATATTCCATACACGATTTTTTCTTTGACTATATATTTCAATACTGGTAATCAGGGGTGCTAATTCAAAGTGGACACCTGAAACTTATATCATACTAAACAAAACACAACCGTTATAGCTTAGTTCATTACCGTTTCATGATCGAACTGTTCAGATAGATTTTAAAGTGCATTTCGGTCACACCCCCTCATAAAATTGTATGCGATATTTTCCCTCAAATTGTCAGATTCTGCTTAACTAAAACTAGAACTTCTCTAAAACTTTTCCCCCCATTTAAAACCAGTTCATTTGTCATTCCAGACTTTTTTTTACCGAATTACCCAGTTTCTGGTAACACTTGAAAATTTAGTGTGGAGAACATTTAATTATGGGAGAGTAATTAGATGAGAATTGACCAAGTTTTATCTGGCATTGTCTTCAGGGCTGGTTGACAAATTGTGATTACTTGTCACCTTGGTAACGGAATTGAGTTCTAACATCTGTGTGTTTTCGCTAACTTCCTGTTTATGGCTAGAATGGGGGAATTTAACACGTGGATTTAATACTATACGCCGAGAATGCTAGGGAAGAGCATCGGCTACATCGTGGCGCTTCTTGTAATCTGAACAGCGTTTTCTCTAAATAATTTCGTTATCGTTTTATTTTAAGTTTTATATAATCAATCGAAAGCGACGCAAATCGCAATGCTGCAATAAATTCTGATAGTTTGTCCAATGAAATGCATGTATTTTGTTAAAAATGTGTGAAATGAACCATGAGATATTGATATGGAGGAAATATGTGATCGTATGGTGCCCATGTGACATAAAAGTGTTGTGGGCGGAGCTTTTTGCGGTTGCGACAGATTTCTTCTTGTCTCAATAGATAAAAACATGAACCCTTTAGTACTGTGAACCGCACTAATCAGTTTTAAAATGTCGCCTGTCAATAAAATGGGAGGCGGTTCCATATTGCGATGTCAAAGGCGTGGCGTAAACGACAAACTGTAAATATGTTATGGTTTATATATTAAATTTATTAACTCATCGAAGCGCTCCGTTTTGCGTCGCTTGTGATAAATTCCATAAAAAATAAACGATAATTAATACTTATTGATCGCAGATTTCGTAATATGGGTGATATTGGTTAAGGGCGTTTGCTACAGTTTTCTACATTTTCTTCATAGACAAAGGAGAAAAAATTAAACTGTTTCATAGAAATATTTTAAACTTTGCGTCATAATAGAGAATCATAAAAAACAAAAAACAAAAAAAAAAAAAATTTTTTGGGAAAAAAGGTTGGGGGTCGGCGTCCTACCTATTCGTTCTACGCCCATGAATGTGATATTTTAGCACTTTTAAGCCATGTCCAAGGGCAGATAACTCAAACTCCCTCTTACTGATACCAAATAATATTTCTTATAAATGTTAGTTATTTTATTTCAAGTCATTAGGAAACATTTGATATCAATTGATCGTATAGGAGTTTTGCTATGTTCAAAACTGTAAATATATTGCAGTTTTCTTGAAAAGGGGGAGATAATTTGGGGAAATATTATATATATTTGCAAGAGTGATTATATAATAAAATCTGTCGCGTAGCATTTATAC
>CM037783.1:2213265-2263265 GCA_021229015.1 Solen grandis
AAGTTTTGTACAGAGGCTGGGAATAAAGTTCTGGACATTGATTTTGAAACCTTATGAGATGCTGTTTGTTATTTTTTGAGTTTGCCCTTGAAGTGCTAAAATATCTCATTCAGGGACAGATAACTCAGAAATTAGGACGCCGACCCCCAACTGTAAATATGTTTCCTTCATGATTCTCTAAAATCATGCAAAGTTTAATAAAATTCTATAAAACACTCTAAATTTTCCTTCAATGTCTATATAGAGAATGTAGAAATCTGTAGCAAACGTCCATAAAGATTGGATGAAATTGAATGGGAATGGATAAGAATGGATTACATGAGATCGAAAGGGGTTGGATTGGATTAGTGGAACCGATTGTAGGAGTTCGGATAAGAAATATTAAATAAATAACAAACACACGTACATAAATTGTATAATGTCATGCTACATACCGAGTTCAATATACTTTCAAAAATTACATATTCACAGTTCGTGGGTAAAAAATAGAAAAAAAATGAAATAGATATTTTGATATTAAACACAATTTCAATAATTAAGGGCCAATAACTCTGTAATTACTCTTCAGATATCAACGTAAACAACTGCTCATGTTGGTGAACATAAGATTTTATGACTTGGTATTGGAGCAAAATATCTATACAATAAAGATATGAAATTGTTTGGAAAAAAAAAAAAGAAACAGGTTAACGGGATTTGAGCGAAATCTCGCTAAGACAATCAACATCTTGCAGACGTTTAACAGACATACGCTTTACGGTACTACTCATAAAAGAGATCTGCAATCTAATGAGAGACATACATATTTGTTTTAGTTGGCAATCATCTGAAGAGAAAACACAGTATATTTATGATTGATTTGAGCAATTGTAGCGTCTTCTCGCGGTAACATGATCGTACATATAACTTATCGAGAGCTTCTCTTGACTTGCTCTTTACTTATAGTAGAGTTGTGGATCTGTGTTAGGTGATTAGATCTTTGATGTGAGAGACACACATTTTTATTGCGGATGTAAGGACGGACGGACATGTCTCTTATTCCAATGTGTATATGTGTATGTGTGTATATGTGTATGTGTGTATGTGTTTATGTGTGTATGTGTTGTGTGTATGTGCGTATGTGTGTATGTGTGTGTTCAGTGCCGTGAAGGGCCTACAGAAAAGACAAATTATAGGACTAGTGAATGTAACAATTGTGGATTTTCAAAATCACATTTTAAAACTATCTTGCCTTTTTTATGAACTGTCAATAGTGTGTAATGTCAATGTTGTAAGAACTTGTGGTCAGACCCTTCTGCCTATTTTGTTATTATTTCCAATGTTGTAAAACAAACGTTATCATATACGTCAATATAATATGTTTTAACTAATAGCATATACTTGTCTTAATGGAAAAAAAAATTTTATGAATACAAAAGGTGAACAGAAAGCCCTTGCTAGAAAATTAACACACATAAGATTTTACTGCCTCAATTTAAGAGCTGTAAACTGTAATTAACGTTTACATTAATTTGCTTTAAGAGTCCTCAACCGATACACTTAGTTACTTTGCGTTCAAGCTGATTAAACATTATTGCGCGTTTTCTTTTGTAGTAAATGCACATAAGCGGGTTTCTAGGTAACTGAGTTTACGTCACTACAAATGTTCTTTTAATTATCACATTTTAATTATAAACGAGATTCAGGCGCATCAAATGTCAAATAAATAAGGCTTAAGGTAAAGTTCCTGTAATGATTCCGCTAAGTTTTGGACCACTTAATGGCTCTCTTACAACCCGTCGTGCGTGCTTAGAGATCGTGCGCCCTCGGAGTTCTTGTCAGGCGTAGCGTTGTCGCAGGATGAAAATTAAATCGCAGCGGACGTAAGTAGTAAGTACTTTATGAGTAGGTGTGTCGTGCTCTAAACGTGGGGCCTGCAAGTGGTCTGTACGCCTTTTTGGAAGTAGGAAGAAGTAAGGAGCACGTACGATCTGTACTTGTGTCGCACACAGTGAGTGAGATAATCGTACGTGTATTGCAAGTGAAGCGTACGTTTTCAGAAATCGTACTTACGAAGTCAGAGAAACGTAAGAGAAACGTAATGAGCACGGAAGTGTTAAGCACGACACTCGTGCGTCAAATTGCTGGAACGCACGGATAACCAAAATAATATAAAAGGGAGCACCGAGTCTCTACATCATTCACTGTTTTGGATTCCAAGAAGGATGCGCCTCGTATCGTGACGGGTTCTGCTTCCCTGTGGCACTTATGGTGCTTTCCGCATCTGACTGCACACCTGAACCTTCTTCTTCTCCTCCTCCAGTCCTTTCTCCTTCTCTCTCCTCTTCAGCTGCTTGTCTTTCCATCTCTTCCCTTCTCCTTCTTTCTTCTGTTTCATCATCCTTGCTCTTCTTCCCTTTTCTGCTAGCTACTTTTGTCTTTGGGGACATTGTGCATACTGCCGAAGGCGATTTTGAACTGAGAGCAATTACTTGTGACCCACTTTTATCGTGCTGGTCACGTGTGTCGTCTTAGTGTGACGCACTTCACAAGTACGGTAGAAGTACTCGCCACGTACTTTGGAAGTAAGATAAACGCACAGAGGAAGTGCGCTCATCCCCCTTTTTTTTAACACGTACATTGAAAGCAAGTTGAACGTACGAGTCTCTTGCGTGGTAAGTACGTCTTCGTGGTAAAATACCCCGGAATTTCTGCATGCTTTTCCTGCGTTACACGCACGCCTAGCGCACTTACTCAGTACTTTTGTCTTGCGCGCTACGAGCGTGCTCCAGGCGTTCGAATTGTCGCAGACAGGTCGTAGCGAAAAATTGGCCGGCCAGTTTTCGGGCTGCGTGCTTTGCGTCGTGTTTGCGTCCACCAAAAAAAGTACGTTTCACGTGCGTGTATCTTACTACTTGGCCAATTTTTTGCACGCAAACCGCTCGTAGAAGCACACACGACCGGTTGTAAGAGTAGTTTAACCTCTACCAAGATAACCAAGGTACCCTAATAAAACATTAGGAAACCTTGGTTATCTCCGTGAACGGCCATGAGGTCCGAAATGTAGCGGAACCATTACAGGGACTTTACCTTAATAGTATTACATGTAATATTGTACCATGCGGCTTAATGACGTACTTTTCTACCTCAGTGTGAGTGGTAATATGTCTTGACAGATATCGTAGAACGTCCGCATCAGAAAAATGAGGTCATAGTTTCGATCCCTTGCCGCGACATACCAAAGTCGGTAAAATGGTACCGGCATAATTGTATCTCTCTTGTTTTGTTTATTTATTTAACATCGATTAGGCAACATGTTCTTACAACTTATACTAATCCCTTGGTATTTAGCGCCTAAAAAGGTCATGCAAGTTCCTTGTCCCATCGGGGTTCGAGCCCACAATCTTCAGATCCGCACTAGGTTACGTTATAACTGGGCCCGGTGTGATACGGTAGTGAGGTAGAACTTTGATAATGTGTCAAACTAGAGGAAACACTGTCGGTTGGGCATTAAAACCAAACAAACATTTATGGACATACTTATGGGGACGAGTTCATTGGTCATACATTTCGGCTACGCACACAGAAAGCTTGAATCCTTGACCAAGCGCTTATGAAAGGTCTTTGATGGATACATTCAGATAAATTAATATACACATATAAAACTTAAGTAAAGTTTTCCATGTATACCAGTTATGCGTGTTTAATATGCGAATCGAAAATCATTTCATGGTTATTTCGCCAAACTGATAGACTGACATATTTTGATAAAACAATTTGATGCCTTAACACCAAATATTATCCTTGTCATATTCAACAGAATCCAAGTAGAAACACAATTCTGTAGGGTCTGTTTTTATCAAGTGATGTGTTTGTGCCAGTCTACATATCTATTAGACGTCTGTCTACGAGTTAAATCCCATCAGTATTCAAACATGAAAGTAAAAATTGAAGAAAGTTAATATACTAGTATAACTAAAAAGTTATCTTACGTATTACAAAAGCACATGATTCAGATATGTTGAAGTACCGTGTGTAAGACCCAATACTGTGATATTCAGATGTTGAAAATCCGTTGTTTAGAATCAAATATGAGGATACTCAGATGTTGAAAGAATGGGAAGCAATATTGGGAAATTCAAATGTTGAAAGAATGAGGCCCAATATTTGATATTCACCCAATATTTGGATATTCACCCAATATTTGGATATTCATATGTAGAAGTCCAGTAATAAGACTAAATATTGGGATATTCAGATGTTGAAAGAATGAGAACGCAATATTGAGATAGTCCGTTGGATATATTCATATAACGAAATAGACATGTATAGCGCTAAACAAAACATCAAGCCATATGTAGGTCGGCCAGTTTTCAGACTCCCTGCGTAAACCGCAGCTGGAAATCAAAAGTAGGCATTGTCAGATTGCCGTAGTCAGTTAAGCTATCACCCCGCGCTCAGAGGCGTATCCACGACGCTTTCATGGAAACCATATGATATTTAGCAAAGTTAAATATTTTTGAGTCGCCCCATGAAAGCGAATCGATAGAATAGTTTGGGGCAACCCCGCTATCGTTATTAGTGAGTCACATGGTTGTAAGGAGTGACCAGTTAGGATTCAGGAAAACGATTATTGGCATAAGCATTTATTTTTTAAATTTTCCCTCTATCCTTTCCAGATACTTCCGTTCTAAGACTGTCAAATTGTAACATTTTTTTCTAACGTTCGTATACTTGTACTGACATTTTTTTTCTTGATTTGCTTATATGTATAATAACATAAACAGTTATGTTTCCTACCCATTACTCATCTTTGTGGTGAGCCTTGATTATATTATTTGTGCTATATTAATTTTTGTTTTCTATTTTATTATCTACCTTTCGTCATTTAAAATAAATGACATTTCCACAATACTGTGCTTGTGGTATTTATTAGCAGGTATAGGATCCCGCATATAAACTCTACCTCGGAGTGAATACACTGGGTGTTTTAAGGGAAGATTTAAAAACACTTATGAATTATATTTTGTTAACACACTTTACGTTTATAGTAATGTTTCGCTTGAAATATCAATTTTATGCATAAGCTGAATAGCCGTGCCATTTTTGAAACAGAACAGCAACCCAATTTTCACATTTATGTATCCAAATGCGTGCTTAGTACTGAAAAAAGGTCATGACCTCTTTTTTGTTGCATCTGGTAAATGAAATCAAGGTCACGGCTTTCATCCCGGATCACCATTGATCAAAGAGCGAGTTCAGCTGAAATACAAGAGTAGACTAGATTAACTAGACCTTTAACGTCAAATGTCCTTTGCCCTCAACTCGATTTCAAGCTTTTTATACCCCGGTGAAAGTCTCTCAGTGCCTTTAGTGCTGTGATTATCTATCTTGGTCAGAAGCCAAACCTTGGATTGCTCGCTGCCTGGGATGGCGGAGATGAAATCTAAGCAAATTTAAAAAAGTTTTGTTCAAATGATGATATTGTTTTCAATCAATACATGTACTTAAAGTATTTGAAAGAAATATTGATTTATGATTTAAAAGGAAGTCAATATTTCACTCACGGTGCTGTGCGTCTTTGCAATTGTTGCAACGCAATATTGAAAGGTAATACTGAGGATTTTCTGTTAAGTTTTATTGCATTACATTCTTGCGTAGCATTCCATAGATGTCTGATGAAACCTTGGTTTGGAAAAGTGATGCTTCTGAAGTTTGAAGAATTGATTATTGACGGCACGGTGGTCCAGTTGTAGCATATATGATTGCGACTCCAAACGTTGTGGGTTCGATCTTTGTGGAATGGGCAATTTTCTGTCCCGAGCAACCTTGATACATAAAAATGATCCAACCAAGAAATCGTTTGGTGTGATCAGTTTAAGCTGCAATAACTTCTAACCTATTCGATGTCAATACTTATTTCTAAAATATGTCGAAATATAAGAGAACAATATTACTACTAAAATCATAAAACGTCTAGGCGTTTTGATTTCTAGGATCGAATGGCGACTTTGATGAAAATGGCCGTATTTTGATCCGCCATGGCAAACCAAAGCCGGTAATAACAAGCTATTCGTTTGACAATGAGAACACAAGTCCTTTCCCAGGAAAATGGACTCGTCACATATCCAGCGTAAAAGCGCACAGTGTTTGATTATACATGTATATACCTCCAAGGTAGTTTTAATTATGGTCAGTTTTAGATGTTGAAAGATATGACATCTATTGGATGGACATACAATGAAATTGCTATTTGTCAAAGAACTAGGAGAGAGGTTGGTACGGGTATGAAATCATTGAAAAATCACGGTGTTTTGAAATGCGAGAGTTCATGGTATGTATTTATTAACGGTAGAAATGAGCCATACTGTATCCCGTCATGCACTGCTTCTCTGAAGCGGATAGGGATTTTATGAGTTCCCCGTGCTTAGCACGCACTCTTGCCTAGAATTTGACATTCGATGGTTTGGCGATGCGACGAACAGACGTTCATTTGCAATGTTTTCCCATCCACACCCAACCCATTTGTCCGCGGTAAGTAATTAATATATTACTTCTTTTTAATTATGATGCGTTTGTGTCATCAGCATCAATGTATGATCTGTAGCGGAAGGTGTTATGATTTTCAAAGTGATTGATGCAGTAGTTCTGGACATTTCTTTCGTGAGAAATCTACTCTCCTAGTTCATTATTAAATGCTTTATGTGTGAACATAGGGAAATATTAGTGAATTGAAGATGGCATTATTCACTGTTTCAAACAGTGAATATTTACATTTTTATATTTTTTACTGTTTTGTAGAATGGTAATTTTAAAAGATTCTCACTATTTTTGTTCACAAAATTGGAAATGATTTCAACCTTGAAATGAAAAATCATTCAAATAATATTTACAAGAAATGTTGATTACACAATTTGTGTGCTCCTTTAATTTATCAACCGGTTACAATGTATAAAGTGTGACAGAAAATCATTAAATATAAAGAAAAGAAAATAGATTCAAAGGAATATCATTTTAAATTGCTATCGTGCGGAGGAAAATAAAATAAAAATTCACTCGTGTCAGCAC
This sequence comes from Solen grandis, assembly GCA_021229015.1. Classification (NCBI taxonomy): domain Eukaryota; kingdom Metazoa; phylum Mollusca; class Bivalvia; order Adapedonta; family Solenidae; genus Solen; species Solen grandis. Next base: position 2,220,313 of record CM037783.1, read on the forward strand.
ACTCGTAAAGATATTATTTTTTCTCCTCACTCGATGAATTAAGAATGGTTTCCCACTGAAACCAACAATTATCCTCCATTGACACTCTTCCGGCTATAATACGACCTTTTTTGTTTGACAAATGCTTATTGAAAGTGTACATCCTGTATATATATTATTTGTAAACTGAAGTCACATTTTCGAAACCACTTATAATAATCAGTATTGTATTTATTTTATATGAAAATAAGCTAATGAATTATTTTCATTTGATGAATTTGAATGGATTACTGCGATATGTGAATAAAATATATGTCTAATATTTTCATAGTGAAAAATATAATTTCACTCTCCAACATAAAATGAAATAATGGTTCCTTTATTTGTGGAAGATGCAATTTTTATTTCAACGAGGGAACTGAGTTAGCTTTCACTCGATGAAATAAAATTGCATCCTCCACATAAACCAACAAATATCCTTCTTATGTTAAGATGGAATGAAATATAAGAATAGCTAGTTGCATATCTAGTATATGCAAAGTAATTGAATGTGTGGTGGGACAAGGAAGCTATCTAGTAATAGGCTTATATTCGGGATAATTGTTTTTCGGGTAATCGACATTTAACTGTTTATTCTTAAATGCAAGAATAATGAATTTAGTCATGATTGTGGTGTGTGTTGGGGCAAATTATTATCGTCCTTCCTACAGTATATTCATCATTTTGGACCTTATTTGTCATTCAAAGTCAACTTGTCAAAACGAATCCTAATAATCAGTATTGTCTTTAGTTCATTGAAAGTAAGCTAATAAATTATTAACCAAGTTTTCTGAAGTAAAAATCTGGTTATTCGATTGGCGTATGCCGGCGGCTTCATACTTTCTTCCTAGCTCCTACATTTCTGAACGCATTTTAAGCAAACATTCTGAGGATTTTGCCACTAAAACTGCCTCAGTGCATATCATGATGATTTTGTGATTTTAACATTTCTGACGAAGTTATTCCCCCTTTTTGTGTTTTGAAATACTCCGCCCATATTTCAGAACGGATTTTGATCAAACAAACACATGATTATTGTCATCAACTGCCCAAACGCATAGTACCAGTATTTTGTGTTTCGATCTGTTTTGACGGAGTTATGCGATTTTTTTTTTAAATTCTTGTCCGAAATACATATGTATCTTTCGAGAGCGACTCTTCCTACGTTTCTGACTGGATTTTGACAAAACTTTCATAGGATTACTTCATCAACTGCCCAAGCGCAAATTGTCGGGCTTATGTGACTTGATCATTTTTGGCGAAGTTATGCCCCTTTAATAAATTTGGTAAAAATATACTTCAGAGTGCAAGTCCTACATTTTCAAAATTACAAATTTTTCATTCTACATTTCGATAGGGATTTTGATCAAACTTTCACAGGATATCATCACCAAGAGTCCTAGTGCATATTGTAAGAATTTTGAGATTCAGAAATTTTTGGCAGTGTTTTGTCCATTGTTTATTTGTCAGTTTTAACTTATGAGCGCAACTCATCCTACAATACTCAAGCGAATTGATCAAATATTCACAGGCTTATTGTTATCAAGTTCCCCAGTGTATATTTTTGCGATTCTGTGATTCGATTATTTTTGGTGGAGTTTTGCCACATTCTTTATTTTGCACATTTATAGAAAAGTTTCTGGTCAATAATTTCGGTAGGAATAGAGATATTAGGATGAAATGGAGCATATAGGTAGCTTTAAAGGAAGGAAAGTTTTGGATTGCTTTAATGGTTAGTTGAGTCAAGGTCACTGTTACTTAAGATAGAAAAAAACAACATTTCCGGTGATTTTTATTACTTAACCTGTGCATCTAAAATGGATATGACAAAACATAGTCGGATAGCTCAGCATACATCAGTTGTATACATGAGGTATGACGAGTTTGCTATATTCTATATCACGAAATAAAATATATTGCATCTTCCGCAAAAACGAATAACTATCTAATATTTGTTTTGATGGATTGAAATGTAAAGAAAACATTTCATGCAAAGTAGCTGATTTGTATTGAAGAAACAGAATGGTATGCGGATGTGTCGTTCCTTCCTTCTGTATTTCCATCAATTTGGAACTTAACCCTTTCCCTCATAGAGGATACCATGAAAAGACCTATGCGAACAGCATAAAACCAGATCAGCCTGCGATTAACTCGCAGGCTGATCAGGTTTTATATTGTTCGCTGCTCCTCAGTGGTCTGGTTATGAGGATTTTACAATTGAATTTGGCAAGGATTGAGTTTGGCTTTCTGCAGATCAGGCTTTATGTGGTACCTATTGAGTGCGTCAAAATGAGTCTATATGAGGGAAAGGGGTCCCGATGGTCGTGTGGTTAGAGCGTCCGTCGAATCGGGAGGTATGTTCGATCCAAATTCGTAAAATTGGCCCTGGTAAAGCGCCATTGTTTGGCGCTCAGCATTTGAGCGTAGCTCCAGAACTTGTTGAACTGTTGTCAGGATATGACTGGGTGTGGTATCATACCTCATGTCTACGGCGTGATACTACAGTGTGGCAGCACTATATCTGTCTCAATTAGATATAGTCTGCAAATAACTGAAAATACTGTCGGCGGGACGTTAAGTTCAACAAAACAGACGCTTCTCACTCAAAAGCTGACATTATACTACAACTAACCTCATTATCCTGGCATTTAGCCATGGTCTTGATATGCTGAGCACAAAGCCGGAAACATACATATGCAAATTATAGTTTGGATCGTTGGGAATTCCGATTACTAGGCATGCTCTTTAATCATTCGACCGCCGTGACCGGTTTAATATACAGAGGAAATGTCGGGACAATATACAAGTTGTGATGGTTAGATGTAAGCACGATAAGACAAGGTAATTATGCGACTCCAATATTGTTCAATTCTCTGTGGCTAGATGACAACATTTTCCCCCATGTATAGTGACCCCATGGAAGATATGTCCTAGGAAGGCATTTATTATAAAGGAACTCCTGTATTTGGAACCATGGGAGCCCATTATATTACTTACGCCTGAGACGCTGTAGTCCATTTTAAATCAAAAGAACGGAACGGGATATCGCGACCTGCTTGATATTGCGTGGCTCTTAATGACAGGAAACTTCGAACAAACTACATTTTTTTGCGAACATGCTTTGTCCGCCAGCTAAACAATTTTTTTTCGACATTCTAAGCTCGGCTTTTTTCTATGAAAACAATCTAGGGACTGTCATCACTCTGGTGACGTCTTTGGCGCCGTCATCTTGAATACCTTTAACATTGATCATAACTTCTTAAGCCCCCTGTTACCAAACAGTACTTACTTGTCTACCACCACGATGGCACATTTCCACTAAGGACCACAACTCTATTTTGAACAAATTTACCCCCCCCCCCCCCCCATTAAAAAAATACAGGAAAAAATTTCAACCTTGGCCATACCTTCCAAACTATTTTCATCAAATTTAAACATACATGAATACTATCACAAGGGCAACATTCCCATTAAAGTCTTCCCATCCATATAGCCATATTCAAAATAACTTTGAATTCATAAAATTGCAATTTTATCTAATTTGGTTCATATAAGTTAACATTGAAGCCTATGGAAAATATGTATTTTCTGTGAATATGAAAAACTGAATTTGATTTATAAGAAAAACTCATGGTAGAAAGATGCATTTTATGATTTTGTATCACCATTCGTGAAAAAATGTCTAAACTTTAACATAGGAAAATGGAGAAAATCACTTTTTTTTTAATTTCAGGGGAGATAACTAATGGCAACAAAATAATCAAGGGGAGGTAATAAAAGAACTTCTGTCATAACATGTCAATTTTCCCTTAAGATTACCATTGTTTGTCACTTTAAAACTTATATTCATGTGTATTGTTAAGTTATATGCATGTCTTTCATGGAATTGATCGCTATTAGGTTGAGAAGACCTTAAGGGTCATAACTCTTATGTCCATTTTGAACAAATTTATCTCTTTTCTTTTTGTTTTCATTTGTCTGTTTTCTACTTTAGACAAATACAGACGAGCGTTGGTATCCGCATGCAGTGCTTTCTTTTTAGCTCATCTGAGCACAACATGCGTATGGTAAGCTATTGTGATCGCCTTTTGTCCGGCGTCTGTTGTCCGTGCGTCCGGCGTCAACAATTGTTTTTAAACAAAATTTCCTCCTTAACCGTTGGGCCAAATTTGATGAAAATTGCCCGTGATAATGCTTGTATGAAGCTCTACCAAAGATGTTCAAATGGTTCCGGTCCGTTTCATATCTGGGTCACAGAAGCTAAAAATACATTTGAAAGTGAAATCTTTAAAAAAAAATCTTCTCCGAAACTGCAAGGCATAGAATTTAGATGTTTGGTGTGTGGCATTGTCTTATGGATCCTTACCAAGTTTGTTCAAATCATGACCCTGGGGTCGATATTGGACCCGCCCCAGGGTAACTTGGTTTTACATAGACTTAAATAGGAAAAAATAGAAAACAAAATATTGTCAAAAACCACAAGGCCTGGAGATAGTTTACATATTTGGAGTGTAACATGGCTTAGTAGACCTCAACCAAGTTTGTTAGATCGTGCCTGGGGTCAAACTGGCCCCGTCCCAAGGGTCATTTGATTTTACATAGACCTATATAGGAAAAAATAGAAAAATCCTCTTGTCAGAAACCACAAGGTCTGGAGTTAAGATATTTGTTGTGCAACATGGTCTTTTCTACTAAGTTTGTTCAAATCATGACCCTGGGGTCAAAATTGACCCCGCCATTGGGGTCACTTGATTTAAATAGACTTGTATAGGAAAATCCTCAAAAGATCTTCTTCTCAGAAACCACACAGCCTGAAGTTAAGACATTTACTAGTGGACCTCAACCAAGTTTAATCAAATCATGGGCCTGATGTCAAAATTGACCTCACCCCAGGGAGTCATTTGATTGTTTATAAACTTATTAGGGCTATGACCTTCAAAACTTGAATGGCAGGTAGAGCATTTGTAATTGCAGCTCTTTGTAGATGTTAATAAATGTGCTTATTTTCTTCTTTAGTCATTGTTTGCATGTTCATCTCAATGCATTATACTCTCTCTCGCTCTCTCTTCTTTTCTCTCCTTTTTAAAAGATGCTCTACGGCCAGACAGTGCTGGACGAATATAGAGTTGTCTCTCGATATCTCAAAGTGTCGATATAACGAAACACACCCAACTTAAGGAGCTTGTCCCATTTATTTAGCTCTTCTAAATAAACATATTAAGTTTTAAGCTAGGTTAAATGAACTTAACCCTCTTTTTTTTTTCTTCACATCGAGAAATTTTTTTTTTTTGTACATTTCCTGTCTGATCTCGAGGAATAGACATATATCTATTTATTTCATGTTTTTCAGTGGATTACTACGATAAAAAATGCATTTAATAATTTAACAGTGAAAATTATAAAAATAGATTTTTATTCTTTCCAACGTAAGCCCTTTGTGAAAGATGCAATATTTCATATCATCATATCATTGCATTTAATAATTTTTTTTTAGTCTGTTAACTTCGAAAATTGTAAAGTGAATACGCCAATCGTGAGAATACAATTTTCAAAGTTCACTCGATGTTCCACAAAAACGAACATGTATCCTCCATATACAGTCAATTCTATTTACAACGGCGGTGTTTGTTAAGTGAATTTTGCTGTTATAAAGAAATTGCCGTTGTAAAAAATAGAGACATAGGAGGATTATGCACTTAAGTTTTAAGACAACTGCTGTTATAAGGAGGTTGCTGTTATAATGAATGCCATTGTATAGAGGTTTCACTATACTTGTTTTACGCATATGTGAATCTATGTATGTAACTTCAGTCAATCCTGATCCCATTATCGGGAGGATTAGAGGTACTTTTGGGATTGCTTCTTCCTAAGCTGTATGAAACTGACATTGACACGTGGTTTATGTAGTCCATGTCTTATCATCGCCGAATAATTAACAAGCGTCCATGACCTATAACTGAGATAAGGCTCGCTACAGTATCTGTTTTAGAAGTCTCTCTGAAGCTATGACCAATCAGAAGCTCTAAAGATTCTAATTTATCACTTTTTTTCGATATAACACCGTTATATTTCTATTTATCCATTATTATACAAACTATGTCTATCCAATCATAACAATCAAGTTTTAACAACACATTTAAGGTGAATTATAAGTCTAATAGAATCCATTATGACATTTACGCTCGCTTCGGTCTTCTTATTATGTTTGGTAGAAGGTTTAAGTAGACACTATCCAATATAAACTGGTTTCCTTCTAGATATGATGGAAGTTTGATGATGAATTTTCGTTGGTCTGAAGCAAAGTTTTTTTATTAAATTGATCAATGTTTTCGTAACTCAAAATCTTTTCTTATATAAAGATTTCCTTCCTTTCAATATACAATGGTTCGTCAAACACTTACAGTCACGTAGTGGCTATAAAATCCATGCTGTTTTCCTTAAGAAAGGCAAGTTTTGCCGAAATATTGGTAAAGACTGACTTAAATTGTTTTGAAGATTATTCCCTTCATGGTAATCTACACATTTATTAAAGAGATGCACTAACTAAAATATTTGATCGTGTCTCTTTATGGATGTGTTTAATTATTTTGTTTTTGTTTACTGTGAAGGCATTAATTGAAATCTGTCCATGAACTACCCTTCAGTACATAATCAGCGAAATTTAATATCATCTAAAAAATAATGATGTTACAGTATCCTTAAAGAAAAGTTTCAGCTTCATGGATTGATAACTTTGACGTCCTGTAACGTTTTGCGCAGAAAAAAAAACAACAAAAAAAAAAAACAAAAAAACTCTCGTTTACCAAAACTTGGTGACATTGGCTACTAGCCCGCACGGTTTGCTGACTCTACAGTCGCTTTCCGTCTTTGCTTATAAAATATACATAAAGACAGCTCCTGATGGATTTAAGGACCGTTTGCGTTTTTTCCAATAGTAGTTTTGCTTTAGGGAATGACATACGATCGTAAAACATTGCCAGTATATATTTTGCGTGCTATCTTTTTTATTTATTGTGTTAATGAAATACAGTGTGACCGCTTAATACAGGTGGAAAATTAAATTTTCCAAAGGGAAAAAAATAACGCTTAATAAAGGTGGCCGCTAAATGAAGGTTTAACATAGTTTAATGATATTTAAAGGAAACCCTAGTGCAGGTTCAACTGTATATGGGACACTGTTAAACTCAGGCAAATTCTAGGGTGTCAGGGACTCGCTTGATTTTCATTGCAATAATTCAGAGTTAAAACATGTACATGAATGAGCATTTCAAGTGTCATGTAAATGCATAATTTTACTGCAATACTCATTTACTGCAGATTTATTGTAAACCAACACAAAAACAAAAAAAACAAATCAAAATGAACACAAGCCACCTGCTAAAGTTCGACCATTAACCAGCATTAACCGTGTCGTCTGTATACACAAGTTACTTTAACCCCCTGTGGCAAAGCCATTACGTTGATGCATAATATATGAGCAAACTATACCAAACAAAATGTCAGGCATTAGGGAATATGCAGCAATGCGACACCTATTGATTGATAAAATGTCATTGTGAGTCGGTCATAGTTTGTACTGAAAGAACAGAGCCACTCTAGCACCTAGAGGAAAAAAGAATGTCACAGTAATTTCACCTGTCTACGATGTGCAACGTCATATATCTGTCTAATGTAGATAACGCATTTATATCACTCAAATAATGCCATTAGGATGGATGTTCATCCCAAATCAAAGCAACAAAAATATGTTTTGGTCGAAGGCAGCAATTTATTTCTTTATTTATTATTACTGATGTGTTTTTACAAAGTTATATGCATATATTTCTATGATTTTAATAATAATAAATAAACATTTTTTTTCATTTTCTAAGGTATAACTATAGTAACGTGCTAAGATTATATTATTTCTGATAATGTAACTAATTTCCATTTTTAGTCAATAAGCATTATAGTTTTCTGTTACCTCGATGTAGGGATAAATCAGAATGGGAAACGAGAGAAGATTTATTCGGCAGCCGCTATGTCGAGTTCTGGCGTGAACATATCCCAGGGGACGTCTTCAGTTCGTTTCAATAATTCAAGGTTCTATCCTTAAGACAGTTTCTACAGAATCCTCTGGAAGCTACTCCTGCAGTGCAAGTTCATGATATATTTGCTCTCCTTCATTTGTGAAAGATAAAAGAACTGGCAACCTTTATTGTTATTATGTACGAGGGGTGTTCGAAAGGTATCCAGAAAAGTATAAAATATATCAAAGTATCACTTTAGAAACCGTTATGTAATTTTTTTCGGATACCTTTTGAACACCCTCGTGTTTAACGCATTTCACCAGATTTCCTACTAACAAATTGTTACACATTGTTTTAAAAGCGTACTATTACTAGTAAACTTTAACCTATTGCATAAAGGTCACTGCTAGAAATGATCAGGCAGAGCTTCTGGCTTCCATTTTCATGTTTTATTGATAGAATATGACCTTAATATCTTGATGACTTGGAAATGTTCTTTCTCCACAGGTTTCTATCGTGGCATTAGTTAATGGCGGTCAAGATCGGAAACTACTTGCTGTTCACCACTGGGGTTTTACTTTCAGTCTATCTTACTGAAATCCATGTCTAATTTAACTGCTTTAATGTATCATTTTAATATGAAAATGATGTTAATCATAACAAAAATTCGTGATACTGTTTATTTTGCTTAAAGATGAACCCATACTTTTTTTCAAGAGCTGTTCAATGGTGTATACATTTCGATTTTTGGAGCAGAAATAACGAAAGAATAAGAAAATGAAATATCTGCTACTTTGTTATTCGTATCAAATTCATTTTAAAATGGCCACCGAAAGTCGGGGTATTCAGTTGTTGTGGGAAATGTATATAAAAAAAGTTACGAGTAAGTTGAAAAGTCAACATTGTGTTTTTGTTGTGCTTTTCACTCCTTTCGGAACTATGTGTACTTTTTCTTAGCGCGAAGTAACTTTGGTGGATATGAGAGCTGTATATGGCATTTGACTATAGTTATCTGCCCCTAGTTGACCAGGTTACGGAAGCACTTGCACAGTAAATAGTTCTACTGTTTGAATGCCTTTTTTTTAGTGAAAAGTTAATGAAAGAGATGAGATAACTTGCATTCCCTGTCAGTGGATGACCTTAAAATAAACGAGGTTAATATATTTAAAGGTTAATGATCGGCATGTTTTAAAGCAGTAATTTGGAATTCTGGGACTGTTAACATAAGATACGGTTGCCCATGAGCGTTAGATTAGCCTTCAAAAATAAGCTGCAGAAACCCTGTATTACTCCAGCCAGAATTTCTTCTCTAGGTTAATACCATATAGCTCAGGTTAGTAGCGTCCACAAATTAGAAATTTCAGGTAACGTTTGATATATAAAACATTAAGTTTCATTAATTATAGTCTGAGGACATTCGTGTCTTTCCCAATAGCAACGATTGCATGTTATACAGACAGGGATTGACACGTGACTCCCACGTTGTAGTTTTTGCTATCGATTGTGGAGATGTGATATATTACGATGTATGAGAATCAGAGTCTGGTTGATTTTCTCATTTGAATAATAAACCGTATCGCATGTTCAAACAACATACATATTTATAAGTTTTTTTTTATTATTCGTATGTTTTTGCTGTCTTGTTTCCAGAGGCAACAGGCATGGTTTACTACGCGTCAATGATACGTTTCTAAATATTATATCGATTTATCTTCCAGGTTTACGGTCTTTCCAGTTAATGGAAAACATACCTGCGGTACCAGTATATGTGCTACAGGCAGTCAAAAGTTCGACCTTGTCTTGATATATTCATAATAATATTTGATTATTAATGATTCTGCTTCACAGGAGTGAGGGCTGCATAGAAATCAAACTCGTCATGTCCCATCACAAAAAAAAATTATTTTTTTTTTCGTAATGAATCACAACAGACATATCACGTTATGTACCTTATAAGCGTCATATTCAAATATATCTATCACTTAAAGTGATAAGAATCTCCCAAACCGCTGTTGCACAGAAGAAAAACTTTGATTCTTACAAATTCCTTGACACAGTTCTTTGCACTTTTCTGCTGATTTGTATTAGGCAATAAATAAATAAATAAATTTGTTCTTTTCCTTTACCATTTCTAAAAATAGGGAAGGTAAGTTTGCAAAACTTTTTTGAAACATTTTCTGTCCTATCTTTTCCTTACCTTTTTAGTGGATGTGACGAAAAACAGCGTTTTGTAACCGTGATAACCCGAATGTTAGGCAATAAAGTTTGGGATCGGTACAAAACATATTAGGGTCGGTCGGGTTAGTGGAAACAGTGACCTTTTTCTTACATCTTATCAAGATTACCTCATTATTCCAGGTGTAAAGGCATTATCTACATCAATTACCAAATTTCATGTAATGTGAGAGTAGGGCGAAACATGACGGTGCGGGACGAGCGTGATTACTCTTAATAACACAATTTTATAAGAGAGATGTGAGACTAAAACACTGTTTTCTTACATGACCCAAGAACTTAGGTGTCTCGAGAGAAGTTTGATAATGGAATTTCATTGAATAGACAGACGGGTCGCCATAAGGCAATGTAATTTGTGAGTGAAACTTGAGTGCAAAGTTTGTTTTCCAGGTGTCCTTGATATTATGTTTGTTTGTGTGTTACGTTCAACGTTCTCCAGAAGAAAGTTCGGGGTCATTTTGGAGACTAGTGTCAAACCTGTCTTAAGCGGTCAGCCAAATGGTCAAGAGAAAATGACCGCTTAACAGAGGTGGTCGCTTTTTGAAGGTTAACCATATACAAATTTTAGTTCAGTAAAATCAAAATAGACCGCTGAACGCAGATTGGCCGCTTAACACAGGTGGCCGCTAATACAATGTTATCTATATGTCTACTGGAGACGTATATAAATTAAACTTAAGGAACAGATATACGACTATTATGAAAATGTATATTCAAATACGAGCATACATATACACATACATATACAAATATGCAACCGACATGGAAGCACCCCGACACTCTTCTTCCTATAATGTGTTGAAAAAGATATTTAAAGTTGTCGCTTCCTGTTATTTCATTCTTTTAGAATATCCTCTAAACATTCATGTGTTTTGGGTAATTTGATTAAACAGCTGTAAGGTTGGCAACCAGACGTTCATTACCAGTTTATAATCATACACATGCACACAGAAATTAAAAAAAAATATTAAAGAACAATTAAGTTGATAAAATATTGAGTCGGTAAAAACAAATACATTATGTAGTTGATTACGTCATTAGACTTTTTAAAAGCCTCCATGAATTAACTTGTAGCATTCTAAGAAGCATTTTTATAGATGCTGTCACGGAAAACAAGGAACGATAACGCTGAAACGATGCATAAGTGGGAAAATACTATGAATGAAATTGTGTGACGTTAAGTTGTCGTGAGCTTAACATTAAGTGCAGAAGTTCATGCACCCCCGGCATTTAATGTGTCCTTGGTTAAAGTGTCATTCATTGAAGTATATTCGGCCCTCACAGCAAAATGATAATATCAAATTATTACAACATCCATTTGATGTAGAAAATCAATAAAACAGTTTCCAAATTACATGCCACTTAACTTTCTCCATTACTATTTCAGTTTATGCTGAACGCAACACCAGGACCTTCAGTCCTTTGATTTATCTGTATTTTAATTGTCTACATAGTTATAAAAATATGCTTTTAAGTTATTCAGTAAATTTAGATATAAACAATGTTTTGGTTATCAGGGTTATCAAAGATAATTATTGTTGTATATCGATGAAATACGTCTATATCTGTATGCTATTTGTTTAGTGAATATCTGAGAGAAAAAAAAATGAAAGTATGCCCAATAACAGCATTAAGATGTATGATAAAACGTTCCCATGGGAACCAACTACCTCAGCGATATATGTCAAGTATATAAGTCGTATTGATTTCATCTTAACAAATGTCACGATTTTACAAATATTGTTATATCACATCGTTAACGGCGCTAAAACAACACTGCGTTTGTCATCACCATGTCAAATACAGTCACGTCAATTGTAGTAACTTTGCGTTTTTGACATTTTTTGGTTCATATTGTAAGAATGATTCCTAATCGTTCCAGGCATCAAAGGCAAAAGGTGAACACAAAGGTTCGTCCGTGCATGACAGTAGGAAACATAAGACAAGGACTATGGCTGTAACTATGGGAGTCGAAGGTTCCTCAGGGCCTCAGAAGGAGAAAGCCCAGGGGGCGGGTACAAAAACCGGAAGACCCCCAACAACGAGTGTCTTGCGTAGTGCCATGTACTACCAGAATCGAATCATCGTACCGGAGACGAGGGCTCGATCCCCGACATCGTCTGCTGCTAATTCATTGGGAAGCCGCAGCATCGGGGATAAAACTTCCGGTAATCTAATGAACGGGCCGGCATTGCAAAGCAGGGGGCCCAGTGCTCAGAATTCCAATAATTGTAATAGTAGCGCACAGGCAAGCTCTAGAGCGCCGATATGTGAGTCTACAAGTGGCAAACATCACAATTCGAACACAGCGTTAACAATGGATTCCCGTGGAATTGATATTATAGTGACTGACACGGATGCTGGTACGCAGCAACACCGTGTGAAGAAAAAGTCTATATGGAAAAGGATTTACCGTGTTCTTCAGGATAATCGTATGAAAGGAAACCCCAATGTTGACCTTATTCTAGCTGGTTCGAACTCTCAGGACTACATTATATTGAAGAAAGTGTTAAATATTATTTTCTTAACAGTTGGAATCGCCTTATTAATAGCTGTAGTGATTGTGATTATATACACAACGATAGGTGAGTTGATTTTATTTTCTTCTTCATGTTTGTCGTTTACCTATATTTTCCTTCAAATTATAGATTTTAATACATATAAAATAAATGTGTATAGAGACCTTTACGCAGAATATCTACTAGTATATGAAGAGAAATTACATTTATAAATATATCATTGAAATTCTTTTTTAAAAAAATCCTTAAATATTAGACTAAAAAAGTTGCATTAAGTCAAGGTTTTGTCTATCCGTCTGTCTTTAAACAGTTTTATGTCTTTATTTTTATTATAAATTTCACCTTATCATTACGTACATATGCCATAATAAAGCACAATGTGTCACTTTAAAGACACTGTGCCGAAATTCAATTCTCTGGAACAATTTCAGAACGTGAAATCGTTTTGTAAGATAAAACTTCTATGTACTATACTTTTACATGAACATAATGAATGTTCAACGTTCACTTATTATAACCAGTCCATAACGTACAACCGAATATTCACTTATTATAACCAGTCCATAACGTACAACCGAATATTCACTTATTATAACCAGTCCATAACGTACAACCGAATATTCACTTATTATAACCAGTCAAAAAGTACAACCGAATATTCACTTATTATAACCAGTCCATAACGCACGACCGATGATCACTAACGCACTTAACCATCATAGCATACAACTGAATGTTTACTACACCACTGTCATAAATTACAACCTAATATTCACTCGTAAAAATGGTACTGTTATAGCTTCCTTGCTGGCGTTCAGCATATAAGTGTAGTTGCAGGACTTGTTGGACCGGCGTCAGGATAATGTGACTGGGTGTGGTATCATGCCACATATCAACGTCGTGATACTGCAGTGTGGCAGCATTATATCTGTCTCATGTAGACATCGTCTCCAAATGACTGAAATACTGTCGGTAAACATTGTTTACTTAACCAGGCCGTAAATTACGACCGAATTATTCACTTAACCAGTCATAACTTAAAACTTACCCAGACCCTAACTTGTAACTGAACACTCACAAAACCACCCAGTGTTCAATTAACCGGCCATAACTTATAACCGAATTTTCAAAAAAAACCAGCTCATACCGTATTTAACCAAATGCTCATTTAACCAATCCAAAACGAACTACGGAATATTTATTTAACCAGACCAAAACTTGAAGTTGAGGTACACCTTAACTTAAAGCTGGGGCTTCTTGAGTTTGTAGCAATGCATTAAATTACCAACATCTAAACAAGTCCCAAACTTGCAACGGAATATTGACATGCATGCATGCCTATGATTCAATAAACTAGGGAATATTTTTTTACTTTCTTTTAACTGGGTTGCTCTGTATAAAATGTTAGTTTGGTAAAATCAAAATTTACTGCTGAATGCAAGATGACCGCTTAATACAGTTGACCGCTGATACAGGTTTATCTTGCAGCGACAGCAGATTTCAACACAACAATAAAACTTTAAATCTTTACGACCCCCATCCTTCATCAGAGCATCTTGATCGATCTGCTTGTCAGCGTATGTTAAGGGTTTCCTATACAACCCCCCCCCCAAAAAAAAAAAAAAAAAAAAAAAAAAAAAAAAAAAAAAAACAACAAAAAAAAAACAATGCTGCAATAAGCAGAGTAAAATGAAATCACCAAAGAGTGTCACAGGTTCTTAAATAAAATCGGATCGATTTTAAGCCAAAGCTTATTCTAATTTTAACACTTTTCCTAAGATATCATGTACCACATTTAAAAAAATTTTCGAACCAGTGACAAAGTGTTTTAAATTTTAATTGCTAACCAATAGAAACTAAAATGTGTATAATTACGTAATGTATTTACAATAAAGAGTTGTATTTGTCTTCAATCTGATAGATACAATATATTCTTTAGTACTATTAAACTGTTTTAATCAAAATGACACTTGAATTTTGTTAGAAATCCCAAATTTCTAAAAAATCTTTAAAAAATATATTCGGCGTAAGTAAAAAGTAAGTAAAAAGAAAAGATATGAAAGTTAAAAGAAAGTAAAAGTGTTACAATATATTTAATATGTTAATGCTTGCAATTTGTTAATCTGTGATCTTAAAATAATGCTAGAAAATGTATTTGTCGCTAAATTTAGGACATGTAATATACTAGCCAGTGAAAAAAATGACAAAAATATAATACAAGCAAAAAAAAAAAAAAAAAAAAATCTACCAGAGGGATTCGATCTGGGAGCCCTTAATTTAGCAGGCGAGCACTAAACAAACGCGCCATGGAAGTTGATGCATTATATACTTTTATGTTAGGTACCTAATACATTGCGGGTTTTGCGACTTATACAAATGTAGCCTAAGGAAATAGTCCATTACCAAGGTTTACTACGTTTTAGAAAGATTAACGACTGTTTACTTTTTCAACTACGTGGTTTTAATGTTTGAACTTTCAACCGGATGGTTTTTATGTTTAAATAGGTAGATTAAAATGCCATTTGCCAATTGACAATCATGCAAAAAGATATGCAACCTTAAGCCCCCATTTTATGAAGGATTATCCTAAAATAATTTATGAAAACCAATGAAACGGGCGTTTTTCCGAACTTTTCGGTTGGTATCCAAGATAGGTTCAAGAAATAGATGAATATCCATTTTACATAGCTTACGCCGAAGAAAGCCGAACTATTTAATTAATCACCTATAAATAGTTAATTGATTGTATTGCCATGTACTCACATTACACAGACACATACGACTAAATAAACACGATAAAAAATGACAAACCGTTGATTTTAAGGAAGTTTCGTTTTCGTGTCCCTGCTTGTTGAAATATTATTCATTCTATAATGCAACTGGTTATTCTTCGGATTCGGTCTTCCAGACCGGAAATGAAACGGTTGTCAGCTCCGCATAAATCAAATTTGAAAATGAAATTAGATTCAGCCTGCTCGCCTTTTGAAACAGAAATTGCATATGTATTTTTTTCCTTCTCATCTTGTCAGAATAAAGTACAATTTCTTCCCGGAGAATTAAAACTTGGAGTGTACTTGATTAGATTGAATTTAATATTTCTTGGAATATAATGTTTTGCCAGGTCTGTTATTGAAAGACATGCAAAAATTGAATGAGCCATATTCCCTGATATCTAGAAAACTTGTAATGGATGGTGTTAAAATTATCGTTGGTTTCTTCGACGAGCTTGGTACAGCTTCTACAGATGATGATGATGATGATGATAACAATGGTGTTATTTCTGATTATGATTGTTTTTGTATGCAATTGATGATGATGGTTATGATGATGATGGTGGTGGTGGTGATGATTATGAATGTTTTGATGATGATGATTGTTGTGATGATGTTGCTGCTGGTGATTGTTTTGATGTTGCTGCTGCTGCTGCTGCTGCTGCTGCTGCTGCTGCTGCTGATGACGATGATTATGATAATAATGATGATGATGATGATGATGTCTATGATTGTTGTGTTTGATGTTTCTGGAGATGATTGCTGTTGCTAATGATCATTCAAGGAGAAAAATGCAGGAAACCGTCCTGGTCCTTACATGATTATTCACAACCATATGATGCTTCATAAAATTATGTATATATACATACATATCTCATCGAGAAGTGATATAATTTCAAAATGTGAAAATTGTTACTGTATCACTTCGAGCTAAAAATATTCCATTTTACTCTAACATTTTTTTTTATGACAAATGCGGTTACATACCCTTTATAAGTAAAAAGAGTAGTTCTGGTAGATCTATTTCATTCACTCTTTGAGATATGGATTTTATCTCACCTATAGAACACAGTATTTCATCAGTTAGCATAAAATAAACCACCTTACTGAGATTCGTTCCCTTTATCCCCAAGTTTTAAGAGCATAGATATATGTAGTAAAAACTATGAATATAATTGCTGTACAATCAATACAGTGCCACAAACATAGATCTGTCAGACGCAATCTTAATTACAAGTGATTCCTCTTTATCATCGATATGATAACTTCAGTCCACGGAGACATCATAAATAATACCTACAGTCAAATCTCTCTTAAGCGGTCAGTCAAAGGAACAAGAGAAAGTGACAGCTTAGCTGAGGTGGTCGCTAAATGCAGGTTAAATTTATGAAAACAAATGGCTATAGTTTGTTTATATTAAGATTGACCGCTAAATGCAGGTTAAATTCATGAAAACAAATGGCTATAGTTTGTTTATATTAAGATTGACCGCTAAATGCAGGTTAAATTCATGAAAACAAATGGCTATAGTTTGTTTATATTAAGATTGACCGCTAAATGCAGGTTAAATTTATGAAAACAAATGGCTATAGTTTGTTTATATTAAGATTGACCGCTAAATGCAGGTTAAATTTATGAAAACAAATGGCTATAGTTTGTTTATATTAAGATTGACCGCTAAATGCAGGTTAAATTTATGAAAACAAATAGCTATAGTTTGTTTATATTAAGATTGACCGCTAAATGCAGGTTAAATTTATGAAAACAAATGGCTATAGTTTGTTTATATTAAGATTGACCGCTAAATGCAGGTTAAATTTATGAAAACAAATGGCTATAGTTTGTTTATATTAAGATTGACCGCTAAATGCAGGTTAAATTTATGAAAACAAATGGCTATAGTTTGTTTATATTAAGATTGACCGCTAAATGCAGGTTAAATTTATGAAAACAAATGGCTATAGTTTGTTTATATTAAGATTGCCAAAGGTTAAATTTATGAAAACAAATGGCTATAGTTTGTTTATATTTAGATTGACCGCTAAATGCAGGTTGGCAGCTTTATACAGGTAGCCGCTAAAACAGGAACAACTGTATATTGAATATCATCAGTATATATGATGGTTATATAAAATACACTGTAGAATCATTAATTTTCGTTGATTTCGTGGACGGCTTTATCCACAAATCTTCCCCACGAAGACTGTTGTTTAGTAGCCCTCAAGTTTCCTAGAACAAGATTCCACGAATATATATGCCAACGAATTTTACTTTGTAACAGATTCCACGAAATTTAATATCAACGAAAAAGATTTTTTTTTACAGTCTTCAATTTAAAATAAGAGTTCAGCTACAAGTCTGAGCAAAGAAAATATATAATCATTAAGAACATTGAATTGATCTATATATCAAACTGCGGCGTATCTCTGAGAGCAACTGATGCCACTTTCTTCCAGATTTGTTTTTAGCACAACGCAAAAGGAATACTGGAACAAAGAGGAATCAATGAAAATTAGATCAAGTAACTTCCAAATGGCTTGGAGTTGTACTTTTCTGATTGTATCTAAACGGTGTGCTATAGCTCGATTGTCACCGTAAACAAGTAGTTTAATCCCAAACCAGTCATCAGTATTCTTGCAGAATCCTCGAAAAACAACAAATTAAAATTTGGACATTAAACTGTTGCCGTGTTTTATTGCGTCTCCACTGTTATTACATTGCATGTTTAGATAAAGTGGATGAAAATATAGAAAAGAGTTTATAGTGCGTTTATACCCTAAATAAAAAGTACAGAAATACATTTGCGACTCAACTAAAGAACATAAAAGCGTTTCCCTGATATATCAGCAACAGTAAGTCGCATTAAGACCACCTTAAACTACTAACCGTTGAATTTAGTATAAAGACCACTTTAAACTACTTACGGTTGAATTTCGTATGAAGACCATCTTAAACTACTTACCGTTAATCTTCACATTAAGACCACCTTAAACTTCTTACCGTTGAACCTCGTATAAAGACCACCTTAAACTACTTACCGTTGATCTTCACATAAAGACCACCTTAAACTACTTACCGTTGAACCTCGTATAAAGACCTTCTTAAACTACTTACCGTTGATCTTCGTATTAAGACCACCTTAAACTACTTACCGTTGATCTTCGTATTAAGACCACCTTAAACTACTTACCGTTGAACCTCGTATGAAGACCACCTTAAACTACTTACCGTTGAACCTCGTATTAAGACCACCTTAAACTACTTACCGTTGAACCTCGTATAAAGACCACCTTAAACTACTTACCGTTGAACCTCGTATTAAGACCACCTTAAACTACTTACCGTTGAACCTCGTATAAAGACCACCTTAAACTACTTACCGTTGAGCCTCGTATTAAGACCACCTTAAACTACTTACCGTTGAACCTCGTATAAAGACCACCTTAAACTACTTACCGTTGAACCTCGTATAGAGACCACCTTAAACTACTTACCGTTGAGCCTCGTATTAAGACCACCTTAAACTACTTACCGTTGAGCCTCGTATTAAGACCATCTTAAACTACTTACCGTTAATCTTCGTATTAAGACCACCTTAAACTACTTACCGTTGAACCTCGTATAAAGACCACCTTAAACTACTTACCGTTAATCTTCGTATTAAGACCACCTTAAACTACTTACCGTTGAACCTCGTATCAAAACCACCTTAAACTTCTTACCGTTGATTCTCGTATAAAGACCACCTTAAACTTCTTACCGTTGAACCTCGTATAAAGACAACCTTAAACTACTAACCGTTGAACCTCGTATAAAGACCACCTTAAACTACTTACCGTTGAACCTCGTATGAAGACCACCTTAAACTACTTACCGTTGAACCTCGTATGAAGACCACCTTTAACTGCTTACAGTTGAACCTCTTCACATAAAGACCACCTTAAACTACTTACCTTTGAACCTCGTATTAAGACCACCTTAAACTACTTACCGTTGAACCTCGTATAAAGACCACCTTAAACTACTTACCGTTGAACCTCGTATAAAGACCACCTTAAACTACTTACCGTTGAACCTCGTATCAAGACCACCACAATATAAGGGCCAGCTCACTATAAAGACCACGACTTTTAGGGCCCAGTACTCGTCTTTACTGCTTAATTGACTCGATATTCAGTCCACCTCATTATTACGACCAGCTGACTGTTGTCCCATGACCTGTCTATTATTAAGCTTTTTCTGTAATCGTTGTCAGCGACAGAACAAGTGGTGTATACCAGTACCATATTTAAAACAACTATATATATACATCAAATAACTATGATGTATCGCCGCTGGGGATCACACCCACGACATCTCGGTTAGGGAACGGACAGTCTTACAGTCGGACGGTCTTACGCCTTAACCGTGACTGATTAATGTCAATAAGGTACCATGAAAATATCACACAGTTCGTAAGATTGAGATTATTGAACACAAATACTGTAAATACGTACATCCCAAATGACAAGAATTAATCCATTTTTCCAGATTAATTTAATGAAATAGTGTAAGTAGATACTAAGCTTTCTTTATTACAGAAACTGCTATGACGTAAATCATTCTAAGCTTCTCCACTATGGTGCCGCTAATGACCTAAAACACATTATTAAACAATTAGGTCTTATATCGGCTTCACACACGTGACTTAATCTCTCAATGTCTGGATATGAAACACGTGAGGAAGAAGAAACAATCTTACAGAATGTTAGATTGGTATAACCGATTAGTTAATTAAATCGGACTCATTATACGAATTGATCCCAGGTTTTTCATCAAATTCTTAAATGATACTACAAAATAAGGTAATGGTGTTTTTCTTTACACTGATTATTTTAACGTAATCTTGTACTGTCGTATTATTATTGTGTGTGCATATATTGCATGTAATGATTTGATAAAATAATATGTGTTACTGAATTCTGCGGCATTATCATCAGTTCAAAATCTTAATATGGCAGTGTGCACGCATGAATAGGAAATAAAATCCAAAGATTCGAAACGCTTTCAAGAGTTGATATAATACAGAACCTCAAAAAAAAAAAAAAAAAAAAAGAAGGAATAATTCTATGACGTCTATTGTATGAGATCTCAATTTCACCAAAGTGAAACTCGAAATGATGTCTATAGGGAACTGTTTGAGATCTGTGTTTTGTTTAAGATTTGAAACACGTTTGTTAATGTAATAATAAACACCGTAACGTCTGATGGTTCTTCTTTATAATGAACCAAAATATTGCACGACTAAACTTCCTTCAAAGTGGTGATTAGCGTTGTTTCATCGAATAAACTCTGGCGAAGAGAATTTTTCTGAACATTTTCGCAAATAAACTTTATAGAATAAATTAGAAAAAAAGAAAAATATGGGGTACCCATTCTCATGTATGCGATATGTTAAGTGTGTAACATTGCTATTCACCAACGTATGTTGATGAAAACATCAAACAGATTTGAGGATAATAAGTTCTAAGAATTGAAATATTAAAGTACATTTTAAGAATATGAATCACAATTTACTCGTTACTGTTAAATCATAATTTTCTTGACATTAAATTTCATTGAATTTGTATCTAATTCGTGGTTCTATGTTCTAGAAAACGTGAGGTCTATATAACAGACAGGTTTTCAATGGGGTTAATATTCGTGGATAAAATCCTCCTCGAAATCAACGAAAATAAGTGTCCCACGAAAATAAATGATTTAACATTATTGGTTATTCTGTTTTATATGTTACAAATAAAACAACCATCGAATGTGCATGGTTAAATACAAAATGAACATGAATTTGTAGCGTGCAGCTTTATTTTATTTGATATTTTAAAAGCAAATGCCTGTATCAGAACTATAACAGATACGTGTATATAAGAACAATAAAGTTTGTAGCTTGAACTGCTTTCCTAGAAAAAAAAAGTAGACGATAATCGACGATAGATGCAAATTTTACTCTAAGCGAATGTGTTTTTCTCTTCCTCAAAAATTCATCGGGGAATTAGTTTCCAAGAAATTTATTTCATTTTTATTTCTTTACCAGTATGCAATTTCATGGCTCCATTTGAAGTTAGATATGTTGCTTATTTAAACCAAATCTTCACTTTACATTTGTGTTGTTAAGTGTCCTACGGTTGGTTTTGTTGTTATATCTGTTGTAAGGACACCCGGACTGATAAGCCTAAATGTAACTGAATAAGATATAAGATCAGACCCCGGGTGTCACAGATATACTACAGTTGGACCTGTACTAGCGGTCACCTGTACTAAGCGACCAAACTGCATTTAGCGGTCAATTTCAATATCAAACTAGCATTTTGTTATATGTTAAACCTTCATTTAGCGACCACCTCTGTTATGCGGCCACTTTTTCTTGTTCCCTTGACTGACCGCTTAAGACAGGTTTAAATGCACCACAGGTCCAACCTCAAACACTTTATTCAGATCAACAGTTATGGTAACGGGTATTTCCAAGGTTTGCTAATTGACATACGTACCACAGTGCATTATTTTTTTCTATCTCTTATCATATTATTTGAAAAAAATGATATCTGGAAAACCGAATGCGAACAGTACCTTGGCAAGTGATATAAATTGCTGTTACACTCTGCTCCTCGGTGTCTTCCGGATATGGTTTAATATAATGTCACTAGGTTCTAGATTTGATTTTTTAGCGCAACAAATATGGGATACTAGACAATTAGCATATTAGATCAGGCATCACCAAATGGCAAGTCTTTTTGTCGGATCGATATATTTTCTTTTCTTTTGGCATATCCATTGATACACATGATTGGAATTTATCTTGAAATGGTATGAAACTGTGCGTTTTAGTATCGTTTTAACAAGAGGTTGAATCCAATTTCAGGCCTCATTATCCTCGCAGCGTCCTCGAAATACATCAAATTAAAATAGGAGTTGAAACTGTTGCCAAGGTTTCTCTCATATCTCATGCGTATGTGTATATATAGACCATATAAAATGTAGAGAATGATGTATAATAATTGTATGCCGAATATATATATATATATATATATATATATATATATATATATCTAATCGAGTATTCACGGTGATACAATTTTGATATTTTCACGAGCGCGTAGCCCGAGTAAAAATGTTAAAATTGTATAACTTTGAGATGAGATATTTTCCCCAAAAAAAAAATTTTTTTTATACAACGGCTTGTAAATTTTGTGTAGATCTATATTACCAATTCTGTGAGATATGGTGTTTATCTCACTGATAGGTCCCAGTATCTCACAAGTAAGCATAACATAATTATTTATACACATACGGTAGCAGTAAAAGGAACTTGTATGGTGCATGAACCATGTGTTGTAAAATTTTCATAGCAACTAATTTCTAGGTCGATCATGATATTACAAATCTGATATTTTATTTAGGTGTAAGGTAATTTATATCCTTTGTGATCACTTTATGTTCAATACATGGGTATTTTCCCTTCTCATATCAGGTATATTTATCACGTACGACCTCTGCTGAATGAAACTTATGAAATCCATTGAATTTTGATCTTGAGTGATGGCCCGGTTCGATTTTTCTATCAATATATACAGTCAAACATGTCTTAAGCGATCAGTCAAAGAACAAGAGGAAGTGGCCGCTTAACAGAGGAAAACGCTAAATGAAGTTCAAATATATAACAAAATGCTAAAGTTTGGTAAGATTAGAATTGACTTTTCAATGCAGTTTGACCGTTTAGTACAGATAGATTTTTTAAGAAAACAACAACAACAACAAAAAATAACATCAACATTCTTCTCGACTTCAAGAAACGACAAAGTCAAGATTTCTAACTCCTATTCCAATACAATGCGTCACGTGTTTTTAATCCACGTTCTTCCTTCATCTAATACTTAATAAAATATGTGTTTATTTGTGTTTAACATCTCAATTGCCAGTATTTTACTTATTCAGGGACTTTGTCTATATATAGCGCTGTTTTACTTCGATATAACGCTGTAGGTAGACCATACCCAGTATCACGACACTAAGCTAATCAGTCTTTGAATTACAGTAACTGTTTTGAAATGAACGCCAAGCGATTTGTATAAACTTAATATAAAATATATAATTTCAAATGACGCTATCGGGAATCGATTCGGAGAAATCCATTCACGGGTCAGACACGATTATCACATGCCCATCGGGGCCGATTACTATCTGAACGGCTGCGTAAAGATTTCACAGTACGATTGATAATCGACTGATTCCAATGCAACCTACAAGTATTACTCTGTTTTCCCCTGGTTAATCTAATGAACTGACAATAGTAGATAATATCACAAAAACTGACTTGACGCAAGCAACAAAATTTCTCCAATATACGGCCGCTACTGACGTATAAATACCATTAAGCTCTTACGTATTAAATATCATGGCCAGACACGTGACCCTATTACTGGCTCTTGTGTAGAAATGAAACAGACGATGAAAATAATATCCCAAAAAGTTAGATTGATGTCAATGAAAAATAAACACACTCGAATACATTATAGAACTAGTCCAAGATTTTCCACACTTTGTAATGAATGTACAATAGATAATTCCCGTTCTCCAAAAAGGAAATCATTATACTTACTGTTTTAATTCATAAACTTTTACTTTTCCATTTCTAGTGTGTCTCCAAGATATTGCGTGTAATGATTAAATCAAATAATACGTGTCATTTAATCTAAAACATTTTTGATAGATCAAAGTCTACATATAACGGTGTTTTGGCGTGATGAAGAAAGCAATGCTATAAACCAGAAACGCTTATTGCATTTTACAATACCTTAAATTATGCACATTTTCTTTCTCTATTAGAGTATAACATTTTATTTTACCCCAAAGTGAAAGTTGAGATAAGTTTTATAAGGCACTGTGGTGGAGCAGTGTAGAAGCATTTAGTTTATGATTGGAAAATATATTTGTAAGTAAATTAATTAATAAGTCCAATAGCTCTTTTACTATAATGGCTCCAAAGCAAGAGTAAATATGTCTCTTTAAAATGGTTCTGTACTGCGTTTCAACGAGAAATTTCTAGCATAGATATCTCAAGCATGTATTACGTTTGTAGTGTACAAATTTATTTCAAATGATATTTTAAAAGCAATATCTATATTAGAACTTTTACAATCAGATGTGTAATCATATTTAGCTCACCTGAGCAAAGCTCAGGGTGAGCTATTGTGATCCCGTGAGTGTCAGTCGTCCGTCGTGCGTCGTGCGGCGTCAACAATTTTTAGTGTTTACACTCTATCACCTTTAAGCAATCATCTTCAAACTTAGTGACAATGTTTATGACTATAATGTCTCGATTGAGTGAGATTATAGCTCAGATCTGTCAATTAGGTCAGGAGTTATGCGCCTTTAATTTTCAAAAAATGCCATATTTCACGTTGTTTATACTCTAGCATCTTCATTTTTTAAGCAATCATCTTAAAACTTTATGACAATGCTTATGACCCCTTGTAATATAAAAAAATGCAAGATTTCACTTTGTTTACAGTCTAGCATCTTCATCTTTTGAGCAATCTTCTTCAAAGTTTCTGGCAATGTTTATGACCATAATGTTTCGATTGAGTTTGATTATGGCTGAGATCGGTATATTAGGTCAGGAGTTAAACCCCTTTTTAGTCCCCTACCGGTGTTCTCACCGGAGGGGACTATAGGTTTGCCCTCCGTCTGTCTGTCCGTCCGTCCGTCTGTCCGTCCGTCCGTCCGTCCGTCCGTCCGTCTGTCCGCTCAAATCTGGATCCCGCAATAACTTATAAACTAAGCAAGTTAACTTGATGAAACTTGCTATATGACTAGATGGCAATGTGTAGATTATGCACGTCATTTTATTTTTGTTCTTCGACTAAAATTGTGGTTGCTATGGTAACGGAAATAGTGAAAATATGGCAAAAAATGGGATTGATTACCATATTGAGTCAAGGTGGAGCCGGAACTTGCTATATGACTAAATGGCAATGTGTAGATTATGCACGTCATTTTATTTTTGTTCTTCGACTAAAATTGTGGTTGCTGTGGTAACGGAAATAGTGAAAATATGGCAAAAAATGGGATTGATTACCATATTGAGTCAAGGTGGAGCCGGTAGGGGACTTTATGTGTTGCATACAACACCAGTTACTTGTAATATAAAAAAATGCAAGATTTCACTTTGTTTACAGTCTAGCATCTTCATCTTTTGAGCAATCTTCTTCAAACGTTATGGCAATGTTTATGTCCATAATGTCTCGATTGAGTTTGATTATGGCTGAGATAGGTCAATAAGGTCAGGAGTAAGCCCCTTTCAATTTTTTTTTTAAAAAAGCCAGATTTCACGTTGTTTACACTCTAGCATCTTCTTTTTTTTTAGCAATCATCTTCAAACTTTATGACAATGCTTATGACCATAAGGTCTCAATTGAGTTGGATTATGGCTGAGATCGGTCAATTAGGTCAGGAGTTAAGCCCCTTTTAAAATAAAAAATGCCAGATTTCACTTTGTTTACACTCTAGCATCTTCATCTTTTGAGCAATCATCTTCAAAGTTTCTGGCAATGTTTATGACCATAATGTTTCGATTGAGTTTGATTATGGCTGAGATCGGTATATTAGGTCAGGAGTTAAACCCCTTTTTAGTCCCCTACCGGTGTTCTCACCGGAGGGGACTATAGGTTTGCCCTCCGTCTGTCCGTCCGTCCGTCTGTCCGTCCGTCCGTCTGTCCGCTCAAATCTGGATCCCGCAATAACTTAATAACTAAGCAAGTTAACTTGATGAAACTTGCTATATGACTAGATGGCAATGTGTAGATTATGCACGTCATTTTATTTTTGTTCTTCGACTAAAATTGTGGTTGCTATGGTAACGGAAATAGTGAAAATATGGCAAAAAATGGGATCCCGCGATAACTAAGCAAGCAAACTTGATGAAACTTGCTATATGACTAGATGGCAATGTGTAGATTATGCACGTCATTTTATTTTTGTTCTTCGACTAAAATTGTGGTTGCTATGGTAACGGAAATAGTGAAAATATGTCAAAAAATGGGATCTCGCGATAACTAAGCAAGCAAACTTGATGAAACTTGCTATATGACTAGATGGCAATGTGTAGATTATGCACGTCATTTTATTTTTGTTCTTCGACTAAAATTGTGGTTGCTATGGTAACGGAAATAGTGAAAATATGGCAAAAAATGGGATTGATTACCATATTGAGTCAAGGTGGAGCCGGTAGGGGACTTTATGTGTTGCATACAACACCAGTTACTTGTAATATAAAAAAATGCAAGATTTCACTTTGTTTACAGTCTAGCATCTTCATCTTTTGAGCAATCTTCTTCAAACGTTATGGCAATGTTTATGTCCATAATGTCTCGACTTCACTTTGATTACACTCTAGCATCTTCATTTTTTTAGCAATCATCTTCAAACTTTATGACATTGGTAATGACAACAATGTCTTAATTGAGTTCAATTGTGGCTGAGATGGGCTATTTAGGTCAGGAGTTATGCCCCTTTTAATACAAAAAAATGCAAGATTTCACTTTGTTTATTCTCTACCAACTTCATTTTTTTTTTTAAACTTTAAGACAATGTTTATGCCCATAATCTCGCAACCGGGTTCATTATAACTGATATTGACTAGTTAATTTAGGAGTTATGCCCTTTCACCATAAAAAAAGCCAGATTTCACTTTTACACTCTAGCATCTTTCTTTCTTAAGCAATCATCTTTCTCAGATGAGCGATCAAGGGCCATCTTGGCCCTCTTGTTTATAACTGAGCTGCTTTTTGGAATACAAAAGTAGATGTAGATGTTCTTTAATTTCTTTCTTTTTCACGAAAATAAACCGGGGATTTAATTTGCATGAAATCGATTTCATTTGTATACCCCCTCAAACGCATGTTTGAGGGGTTATGCTGGAATTACTCTATCGGTCGGTCCTCAAAAGCCAATTCCTCTAATAATTTTTTTCATAAGCAACATATTATGGCCACATTTTGGACATATATATTTGTGTGAAGATAAAGATTTAATGTGCTGTTTGAGTCTAATTTGTCAAGGTTACTGTATCCAAAATACGACTATACTTTTTTACCATATACTGTCTCTCTGAAGAATGGAAATTTCTTAATAACTTAAGCCAGGAATGAGACATGATAATGGGATTTCATATGCGCATACTTTGTGTAGAGGGAAAGCTTCGATACAATATAAGGGTCTAATAGATTAATGTCACTGATACTGAAAAAAGATTGTCCCAAAAACTGAATTTACTAACTTACTATATATCAGGTATTGGAAATAGTAATCAGTTTGGAACATATATAGCGTCTGTGAAGATAAGTCATTGATAGGCTGCTGGGGTTCGTTGGGTCAAGGTCAAGGTCACTGTTATTATAATATACTTTTGTTTCTGCTTACTTTGTAGAGCTGTTAGGTCAAGGTCATGATCACTGCTATTAAAAATTGAAGTTCCTTACTGTTCATGACGTTTAACAGAAATGAAATATTTTGACTATTTTTTAAACATGTTTATCTTTTGTTTGAAAGGTGATTATTTCAAGATTTATTCATAGATGATTTTTTGTGAGACTTGATCAGAAGATTTCTTCATTTATTTAGATCCTTACATACTGCATCTCAACATACACAGTTTCAAAGCAGTATGCAATGGTATAAGACACCTCTGTGACATTTCAAATATATCTATTTCAGATGCGAGATTATAATTTTATTTGTAGAAAGATATGTTTCAAATTTCTAATCATTTTTTACTTTTTTCCTGCATGTAACGTTTCGGATCTCATTTTCTGTATTCATTGTTGATTATCTAGATTGATAAACCTAAAGTAATTGATATTTTTAAAAGCAAATTCCTGTGTCAGAATGATTACAAATATATACGTGAGCAAAAGATAATCAACACCTTGAGTTCTTGATTTGCATTTCGGGAGAAATTTTGTTGCGTTTTTTATCCTAAGCGAACATGTAATTTTCTCTTCCTCTATAATCCTTTCGGGAATTATCTTCCTAGAAGTCGGTTTTATTTTCATTTCTATTTCAGTATGAGAGTGCATAGTTTAATCCTAAGTAAGCTATATTATAAATTTCTTGAAAATAGACTGGCATGTGCCTTCCACGTATGGTTTGATGTATTATCCTTTTGTTTCGGATTTGACTTTAGTACAACATAATACATTTTCTTTTGTATTTGATCAAAGACGAAACAATTTCCAAGTCTCTTCAAAATGTAGTTAATAATGGCTTAAAATACCATTAAAAACTTACGTCTCATTCATGGTGACTTTATCACTGGCTAATGTCTAAAAATAAAACACACGGGGTTGAATATATCACAGTACCCTAGATTGATTCCATCGATTAGTCTGTACAATCGGACACGTTTAAGATTTGATCCAAGGATTTTACTCACATATTAGTTAAAATACAAAAGAAGGTACAATAGAATGATGTTTATATTACAATGATTGTTTTCACGTAAACTTGTACAGTTCTAACATCATAATATATTGTCTGTCATATATCGCGTCTAATGATTTGATAACACGCGTAACTTTATCTGAGACTCAACAGTTCAAAATCTTCATATGGCGGCGTGCTAGCGCGATGAAGAAAGAAAAGCTACACAGTTTAACCTGCAAAAGCGGTCTCCTGTATAAAGCGGCTAACCTGCATTTAACAGTCAGTTGCAATTTTACTAAACTAGTATTTAGTTATATGTTCAACTTTCATTTATCGACCACCTCTGTTAAACGGTCATTTTCTCTTGTTCCTTTAATTGTTTATTGACTTCATAAGACAAATTTCACTGTATATTATAAGGTTGAGGTGATGTCTAAAGGGAGAGAACCGTGTTCATTTTTTTTTGTTAAATAATGGAAAATACCATTGTTAATACAGTCAAACCTGTATTAAGCGGTCAGTCAAAGACACATTAGAAAATGACCGCTTAAAAGAGATGAGCAATTAAAGAAGGTTAAACATGTATAAAAGCGCTACTTCATGAACATTAAATTTGACCGTCAAATACAGGTTGACCGCCAAATACAGGTTGACCGCTTAATAAAGGTGGTCGTTAATACAGGTTTAACTATACAATCATAAACACCGTTAAGTCTGGTAGCTCCTTATTATGGCTCCAAATATTATGATGACTCAATATCTCTTCAATATGGGTTTAAATTTCCTCTCACGAGTAGATTCTTTGCAGATATTTCTGACATTTAGCATTATAAAATAAGGATACAAGTTAGAGGTATAGCATTTCTGAAAAAAAAATCGATTTCTCAGATAATGAAAAGTGTAACCTATTTCTTTCTAAGAAATGAAATATGAGTAAAAAATAAATAACATTAAATCTCAATCTGTAGAGATAATTCTATTTTATAGCTCAGAAGTAAAACATTGATAAATAATGAATGGATAATTACGAAGCAATTATAACATTTGTAGCAATTTTCTTAAAGTTTTTCCCCCAGAACTATTGCGATCAGAACAGTATTATAATTGAGCTGCCTTTCGAAAGAGCTTAAGACGCATTTTTAATTCAAATCAAAAGTCATTTTGTCTTTCAACCAAATCCAACGGAGAGTGTAAATTTCTCTTCCTCAAAAAATCATCACGGTATTCATTTTTTTTTTTAAATCAATAAGTGAGTGAATTGTTTAATCTAAAATTAAATATGTTGCATATTTCCAATCTTTTAATTTTTCTTTTCACTTTCAGGTAGTTTTTAGGATCCTATAATTAGTGTTCATTGTTAAGAACCTTAACACTGATGAACCTAAATAAAATTGTTGCCATGACTACCTCGTGACAGGTATTTAGGTATGAAAAATGAGGTGATACTCTATAGATCTATAGTTATACCCAACCCCTCACCGCGTGGGTTCGAGTCCCGTCAGGTTAATTCGGCTTTTATGTGAGGAAGCTTCCATCTGGCTTGCGTAGGTCGGTGGTTCTCCCGGATGCCTCTGTGTATTTGGGGTCTTCCTCCACCTGTTATTAGCTGGACGTCGCTATATGACTGAAATACTGTCACAGCGACAGTAAACTCAATAAATCAATTAATCAACCAGATATCTACAAATATACTTATGTTCGATCCTATCTATACTCAAATCATCTTTAAATGCAAAGTGAATATTTTCACTTTGACCTTGTATAATCATACTTATTTACATCTTCTGAGAAAATAAGTTTCAGAAAATAAATACATAGAACAGAAAGGTAAGATTTTCGTTTCTCGGTTATCGTCCACGTTAGGTTAATACCTCAACATACGAAGAAGGATAAAAAGATATGTGTTACGTATTAAACAAACAGAGTTATATGTCTGAGATAATGATTTACATGAGTACTTACCAGACATGACTGTTTGATATTTAAGAGAGAAACATATGTTTATGACATATTTATGTGTTTAGATAACTTGGCAACAGCTTTCAAAAATACTCATGATGAGTTATATATTTTCTCTTGATATAAAATTCTGTTTTATATGTAACCTTAACAGTGTACTGATGTTGATTTTCATTTTGCTTCGATCCATCGCGTGTAATTTATAAGATTAAATATTTTAAAGTCTGAAATTAGCAATCGAGGAACCAATTCCTAAGTTTTCAAAATTGTTTGTAACGTGAACTGATTGGTCCCCGAATGTCAGATTATTTCAAACATTGTAAGCTCACCAGATTTTCTGCCATATGAATGCCACCATACGATCATTTCAGAACAAACAAAATAAATACTTTCTTCCACATTATAAATCGTAACGTTTATGACGTCACCACACGTGTTAGAATAGAAGGATTTCTAAATTACTCTGATCAAAACGGTTGACACAACGTTAAAATGTTTTGTCTGATTTGCGTGAAAGCAACGGGGTTATCTCTGTAACTTTTGACTCAGTACTTTATAAGTCCTCTCTGGAAGCACTCTTCACACCAGCGTTTTTATTTGAACGTCTAGACCCGTGTTAGGACTCATTAATTCTGTTAATACCTTAACGGAAATGGAAACAACAATTATTTATTCATCCACATGTATAACTTATACATCAGTCTAGCTCTTATTGTTTAATAGCATTTTCTAATGAATAAATCACTTGTTTCCAAATTGGAGTTTCTGACGTTGCTTTCGCCATTGATTTGAAGTTGAATGTAAATTGTTTTAAGATGCTTTTTATCACGCCTGCTGTGCCAAATCAGAAATTGGAAATTGCTGAATTATTTATTGTCTCATCAGTAATGGATTAGGAAAAGTGGCAAAACACGTGATTTGGGGCAATGTATTACAAGTTAAGTTATGCCCAGCCATATCGCTTTGATCGGTCACAGCAATGAATCAGCGAAACCAACTTTGCTGATAAGTATCTGCCGGCCAAACATTGAATATTTAATAATTAAGCAAAGTTCTTGATAAAGGGAATTCCTGAACAAGCCAGCTTTTGTGTAAATATTGTTCAGGGTATACAACAGAGCCTGAATATGTGAATATGTAATGACAGAGTCGATAAAGCTTGTCGTTCTTCTTTTTCTTTTATTTTCTTCTTTTTTTTTTAATTCTTTAATTATACATTTACTTCCATGGCATATATTTTATTGACTGAATAAAGGTAAAATTGTCATAACCGATCTGAAACCATATCTTTAAAATACTAGGCTTGTGTAATTACTAGAAACAATATGAATTCGTTTCCTATCATGAGAGAAAGAAAATACATATTATTCATTTGATTATGGTATTTTTTTGTGTGTGAATCATAGTATATAAGTTCTATTATACAATAATAAACCTTTCTATCTAATACTTGAGATGAACATTCAATATACATATTTTTTTTATTTCAATCTTTATAACAAAATTAATGGTAAGCTGTAATCGACTTTGTCAATTGCTGAAACATAAGAAGGCTTGCCATTGCATAGGCCGGACTATTGAACCATTTTAATGCTTTGCGAATACTTAGATAAACGCAGACAAACTATTACTCTGATACTAACATATCATAATTCAAACAACAAATAAGAACATTATTTTAAAATTAAACTACCATATGATGTTTTGCCATATTTGTCACTACTGAATGTTCAAGTATAGATATATGCTCTTATGAAAGTGAAACTTTAAACAATATAATTGGCAAACCTTTTTATGTTTCAGCAATTGAAAAAGTAACTGCGTATTGGATAAATTATGAATCACATGAATAAGTCACATTCAGTTTAGTTCGCAATCGTAAACTATTTCGTGGCTACGAGATAAAGGTTTGACAACGGAAAAAAAATGTGTGAATTATCACAAAGTTCACTGTGCCATTACAGCAAATTACATTAAACGTTCCAGTGTTGATATATAACATGTTAAATTATACTACTCAAAGTTTTCTAAGCACCACATATCATGTATCATTGTTAAATTTAACTAGCCATACCTCCTGTTATATTTGTCCACATCTCTTGAAATTTCACAAACATACTTTTAAAACTTGATCTTTCTCAAAATGTAAAATCTTAATTTTCAAAACAACAGCAACAAAAATGAAACGTTTTCTATTCTGTAAAAAAAAAAAAATCACAAAAGTTTTAATGTACATCAACTTATTGAAATTTCAATCTTATCTAAAATATAAAGTTGTTTTTTCAACTTTAAATGTTACTGTGGAATTGTATTTTGTCATTAATTTGTTCATTAATTTTGACACTCTTGAATTGGAGGACCAAACAATGAACCCTATACAAGCGAAACTATGTTTATTAACAGTGATCTTGACCCTATTGACCTGAAAACCAGTCTTCCTCTTCCCATAAGGTGTCTATCTACAGAATCTGATCATCATTACTCACATTCAAAAAAAAGTTTTTTGACAAAAACGAAAAATCTATTTGTAGTTGCAGTGACCTTGACCCTAATCATCCCAAAAATCAATCCCAATCTTCCTCATCCCATGCGGTATCTACCTATCAAGTATGAAAACTGTCTCTATTTTAACAGGAGATATTCGACGGAAACCAAAAGCTTGACGCCCGCCCGCCTAGAAACGTACCCCGATTTTCGTTGAAAACCTGGTTAATTTTGTTATAATATTTAACCCTTTCCCTCATATAGACTCATTTTGACGCACTCAATAGGTACCACATAAAGCCTGATCTGCAGAAAACCACAGTTAAACCTTACCAAATTTAATTACAAAATCCTCATTTCCAGACCACTGAGGAGCAGCGAACAGCATAAAACCTGATCAGCCTGCGAGTTACTCGCAGGCTGATCTGGTTTTATGCTGTTCGCATAGGTCTTTTCATGGTTTCCTCTATGAGGGAAAGGGTTAAAAAAACAAAAAATCAAATTTAGTACAAAAAACAATACTTCCAAGTAAAGGATTGGAAAGTTTCTTATTGCTGAGTATATTATTGGTGCATAGTTACCTTTGCTAAGTATATATTAACATCATTGAAGTTTATTACAATTTTTTTTCAATCTGTTTAAATTGCATTTCGAAAAAAATATGTATTAATCATTAGAATTTACATTACATTTCTTTCATTCGTTTTATCATTTATTAATTTCGTACATAAAAAATTATTTCTCTTTCTTTATGGATCTTTGTTTCTATTATTTTAGGACTCCCAAAATTTATACACACATAAAGCATAGTCTCTTATTCCAATTACATTCTTATTACTCGCAGTTGGCAGATAAAAGAAGCAATAAGGACAATAATAATATTTTACAAAAACATGCTTTCTTTGAGAGATTTGTATTGTTTAAATTCTCATTGAGATCACACGATCATTAATTTTAAGAGAAATTTAGAATTAATTTTGCTCCATTCTAATTTTCAATTATATTTTCTGATCTTATTGAATTGTAAATGGTACATTAAAATGAAATTAAATCATATTTTACGACAAAATAGCAAGACAATACTTTAATGAATAAATATATAATTGTTAATTTCCATTTTAATGCATCATGTGGGAGACGTATTTAAACGACGAAAAGTTAGCTATATCATAAATAATTCCATGGTTAATTAGGTAGAAATTCCAGATAAAGGATCTAACGTGAATGAAAAGGCTTGTAGTAGTTTTGATTTTTTTTTTTTTTTATTTGATCACTATGGCGACGCAGTATTTCAGAGGTTTTTTAGACCTTTACATGTGACAGATATATGGTTATCTTTATGCGATATATGTGTTTCTATTTTCATTATATAAACTGGCAATGTCACGTTTTCCATACACACATTTCATAGTTAGCGTCGATACATGTAAAACATTTGTTTGTAAGCTTGGGTCCGGCGTTCATTAACCCTTCCCCTCATAGAGGAAACCATGAAAAGACCTATGCGAACAGCATAAAACCAGATCAGCCTGCGAGTAACTCGCAGGCTGATCAGGTTTTATGCTGTTCGCTGCTCCTCAGTGGTCTGGAAATGAGGATTTTGTAATTAAATTTGGTAGGGTTTAACTGTGGTTTTCTGCAGATCAGGCTTTATGTGGTACCTACTGAGTGCGTCAAAATGAGTCTATATGAGGGAAAGGGTTAATAGTGTTTCAGTCATGACGAACCATGAGGCAAAATACAGTACATACATTGTTTAGTAATAATAATAATAAAATAATAATAATGATGAAATGGCTTTTATCAAAAATACAAACTGACATAATGGTGTCTCGCTGCGATAAAACGCCTTAGACACGAGGCATTATACCAGTATATGTCACATCATCCCAAAACAGGACCGAACAAATCCATGGGATACCATAATATGTTTGATGCGATATGTTTGTTGAGAATAAATATTATTCAAATACTACTTTTGATATGTTGCTGCCATTAAATAAACTCATGAATAGAATCATTCTCGAACAGTAACTTGGTAGACGCTTAAATAACCCAACTAGTGGTAACGGCTTATATTCACTCAAACTCCGCCGCAGTAGTAACCTCCCTTTACAGTTGTCGATAACCACTGCCACCACAGGTAGATTCGGCTGATATAGGCCGGATTTACTATTATCACTTTTGACTTTAGTTTTGCATATATCATATCAGTTTCTTTATATTTCACGAAAATAACATTCATGATTATGAGACAAGTAAAAAATAAAATTAAATAACATTAATTTATGAAATTATGAGCTTCAGCTATCATCACCTGACTTATGTGGTGGCAGTGGTTAAAATAGCGTAGCGTGACGTAACCGGTGCGCGGAGTTTGATATTCATTAGGCACCATGACACTATTATCGAATGTTAGGCTGGTGAAATTTTCTTCTAAATACCTGAATAATAAAGTGTAGAAACAGTATTTATTATTATTGAAATAATTTGTTTTGTTTATTCATGGTGTACAAACTAAAAACAAGTATTCAGTTAACCGTGAAATACGCATACATTCAATAACAAACCATTCGTAAGTTTATGAACATTTTCCATGTGAATGCATGTGCACGTTTACGTCACTTTTTCCGAAAATCACACGATTGAAAACAAAAAAATAAAATGTAATTTTCATTCTTTTTTTTTTTTCACGCGGATTTAATGCTTGAAAATATCTTAGACAAGACTTGTACATCGATTCTTCCGGATGAAAATCTAAAATTGGAATAAATGAATAACGAATGTGCAAGACTTAGTAATAAATAAGTCAGTGACCTTTTCATTTGCAAGAAAACTGCAATTTAAAAGTAAATGTCAAAGAAAATAACTGGAGTGTCGATATCAAATTAATCCTGTTTTGTATCTTCAAATTATAAATGAATGATAAATTAACAACAGCCCTATTTACCTGCTCTCAAAGGTTTGAAAAGCAAATATATAAAATGTGTTACTGTTTGCCCAACCGATCGAATATTTGAACAACGATCATATTTTTAGGCTCTGAGTAAAACGTTAAAAAAAAATATGTATATGATTATTTATGTTCCCTTTCAGATTCATCCTAGCGGGTGGACGCTTGTGGACAACGTCAGCCAGGGTGGACAGAAGTTCATGTTTACCATACAACACGACACCTGATCCACATCACGTGATATGCTCACCGTCTTCCGCCGTGGACAACGGCTTTTTATCTCTAAAGCAAATGGCGAAGAACAGATTGTTCCTGTTTTGCGCTGTCTTGTGGAGTTACTAATTAAAGACCGCTTTACCACGGACTGCAAGCATAGATATTTCCTATTCTGAATATTAAATAAAATCAAACTCGATGAGTGACAATATCTCCAAGACTAACCAGGACATCAAGTGAATAATAGAATATCAGTAGACATATGAACTCCCCTGTCTTAAATTTTTCAATTTACAATCTGTAATTCATTTCGGAATCGAAAACTGTGGGCAATACAATCTGTAATTCATTTCGGAATTGAAAACTGTGGGCAATACATAGCCATTTCATACCATAATTTTCTCATTTAACAGACTTATTGTTTCTTTCTTTATTTATGTCAGATATTATTTTCATGATAATAATGACGTCTGATTTTGCCTATGTTGCTTCAAATCTCAAATCGAAATTTGTCTCTTTTTTTTTTAAATTTAAGACTCACCAAGACTCACCAATTTACTGATATCGAAATAAAACATTATGCATATATAATGTTATAAGCACGTCTATGTAGTTTAAGATCTTGAATGAAATTTTGATATTTTCGTATTATACAGTTGAGGAAAATCTCAATTCTCAGGTTAAGATGATTTGTGAAACAGAAAAAATGAAGAAGAAAATCCCCTTAACAGAAGACCAAGGAATGAAACAATGCATATGAATCATAAGTTCACTGATTAACGACACATTTAACATTAAGTTTGAGTGATACAGAGGAAGACTGGATATATGTGATTACAGAAGTGAAACATTTCTAAAATCGTTACCTGATTTACCATTGCTTCAGATGATTTCTGTCTGGTAAAGAAAAAAAAAGAAAAAAAATATATGTGTTAGTACTTCCCTTAACCCAGTCTCTATCATTCACACATTACTTATGAAGTCTTGTATACATGAAGTCGTTGATGAGTATGATGGGCATAGTGACAGTGACAGTGTCTTGTAAATGAGGAAGAATACGCATAATCACAGTGGCTTGGACAGCGACAGATCAATTATATTCGATGTTTTGGTACTGATTCTACGTTCGTGCGTCGTGTGTTTTTGTCATATTTTGATAATATGGCTTACTCTTTGATAGATTTAATTTAAAAAAATCTTGATATAAATTGATTTTTTTATCTATTAAAGAGTGTTTGAATATCATAAAACAAAATGTTATTTTAAGGAGAATGTGGAGGAGTACACAGTGTAACATTTCAACATAACGTTTACAGTTAAAGTATAATTGTCGTGGACGACAAATTTTCATACAATCTGTGAATGGCTAATATCATGAC
This sequence comes from Solen grandis, assembly GCA_021229015.1. Taxonomy (NCBI): domain Eukaryota; kingdom Metazoa; phylum Mollusca; class Bivalvia; order Adapedonta; family Solenidae; genus Solen; species Solen grandis. The sequence continues at coordinate 2,258,311 of CM037783.1, forward strand.
TATCAAGTGGTCTACGACTTAACCATTAAAACATAGAAAAAGTACCCTCGGAGGCCAAAGGGGGTATAATGTCAATGAAAACTAATAAATTTGCAGTAAAGGTATAACAGGTTTATAAATGGAAGAATCGGTACAGTACCATTGCCTTCATGAGATGAACAAAACACTCGTATATGAACCTTTCTTTAGCTATACATTTTTCAAGATCTTTAATAATTTTTATTTTTAATTTTATATTTATTATTTATATTTACGCATTTATATTACATTTATCAGTGTAATCACATTTTGACTTCTAAAGTTTCGATCAAAGAATCATTCATTTGAGGAAAACCCTTTTTTCAATACATGTATTTGTAGAGATGTATAACGTAATGTATGTATAAATCTGTCATTAAATATGTTTCATTTAATGCTCAAATATGTATATGGTGTACAAAACTCTGTTTTACTATGTGTCTTTGTTAGTTTATTACATTTTACTGATCTAATAAAACTGGACAGGAAAACAAGAATTTATTATTAGTTTGATGTGACCTTAATTTCAAACTTCATTTAGGAACATAATAAAGATCTCATTGAATTGAAAATTAATATTCGCCTCCTTACTTAATGTCAATTGAATACTATTTAAAGTTTATCGATTTTATCTCTTCATGCTACATTTCACATCTGAAATGTATTACCATAGAGTGGTGTTACAATAACGAACAGTCAAGAGACCAATGAAGGAAACAAGATCAACTGACCGCTTTGCCAAGATGGATGAATAGTCAAATAAAAGTTCCGAAATTATGTTATTAGCCCTAAACAGTCTGACTTTTTTGTACTAGTGGTCACTTATAAAGGTTAAATATGTTATAAAGGTATATATTCTGTAAAATTAATTGGTAATGTCTTGATATATATATAACAGAATTCTTCACCTATACCACACTCAAACGTGCTTAATACAGAGTATTCTGTTACCTCTTGGATAATAGTATTTAAAAAGTCGATCTCGGTGATTTTATTTAGCACTGAGGGAAGAACATGTTGCATATAAAATTAACGGAAGTTCTTACGCGACCTTAGATCTTTATTCATTATTTTGCAAACTGCTGTAAGAATTTACTTAAAAGTTTACATAAATGATAAATACTATGTTAAACACATTCTGTATATTTTTCAAAGAAACGACGCATTGGTTATTAAGCAAATCGTGAATCGCAAAGTTTGCTTACTTCGCAAAGCGTTTTTGGAACTGAATGCTTGTGTGAAAGCCACTACTTTTTGGCCTTGCGAACAGTCACATTATTTTTTCTTAAACTACAATGTTTCATTCTACCTAGACTGAATAAATTATGTATTTTTTTTTTCGAAAACAATGTTGCTGTCAATGCTAGGGAGAAGCTGCTAAGTGCGCCTTAAAATAATTATGATAAACCTGTGAAATTCGTTGTTCGTTTTGCGAGGGAAACGTACATTACACACGCAGTAAATTGGTATTTACGCAAGAACCAAATAATACTTTTGTTTACAAGCTGTGAAACACAACAGTCCAATTGTGGTCAAAATTTAACATCTTATACAGTTTTTTTTAGATAGTCAAGGATATTGAAAGGGGGCGTTGTTAGTTTCGTTACGTGTATTTTTTATGAAATATATTTATATATTGTCTTAACTGTGCGTTAAAGTTCATTTTTGTTTTCTTGTTTTGACAGAACATGTAAATAATTGTACTAATCCTTATGTAAAGGTCTCGTTACATTTAAGATTTTATACGCATTTAAAATGATTAATTTTATTTGTTGTGTTTTGTCTTGATGACTATCTTTAAGTACAATTAACAAATTACCTTTGTTGTTTTTGTTTCAAATTATTTATTAAACTCCAATTAGACATCAAATTCAGCTCTATTCAACTATTTTGACTGTTCATTCTGGTTAATTCCAGAAATGTGGGCTATAAATGTTTCGGAAAGGTCTAGAAGATAAGATACAGGGTTAGAAAAAAGCATGTCGTAAATTAATCACTTTAACAGCGTGTGATCTTAATTTGTCTTCACCACTATTCTGGCCAAGGGGTAAGATCGACAGGAGAATAGGTTACATGGAAAGTTTATTATTATAAGGTTTCGGGTGTAGGTCATTTACAGTAATGCATTTTCTTAGAAGAAAGAAAACACGGAGGAAAGTGTATCCTCCTAAACTTTGCTCTGTTAGATGATGTTTACATATATCGGTGCATCATTTTTTTTTTGTTAGATATTTACCAATAATACTTTGCCTAACTTCAACAAATGAAAAGGAACCAATAATCAAATACTATTTTATGATAATGAACTGTAATCTTATATCTTTTCTTATGAATAACCAGTTGCATGCAATGCAATACACGACCAAACTGGCCTTTAAATCACCTGCCCTGCATTCATTTAACCATAACGCTCGCAGCTGTTATGGGTTTGGTTCCTGGCTTGTACTTTACGCGCAAAGATACAACAGGGATGCATACATTAACTAACTGAACAGAGGGCTAGACTATTTAACAATACCGTGATATAATTCTTAGTACAATCGCAGTGTATAAATATGCTTTAAAAGTTCATCAGTATTCAGATGAGAATAACTTGTCTACCTTTCATGCATGCAGCTCCTGAACACACGTGTCCGTTTAATTTACGATGGCTCCTTGGCAGAAAATGCTGCTGTTGGCTTCCCCAGCTAGTGGTTTATGTTTTTCCTACACCAATACGACCTCAAATCACATCACTCCTTATCTGTGCATATTTTTATTTTGTATATCTTTGACATCCTGTCTAGCAACTGGAATCTCAGCATGCGTTTGACTGATATCGATTTTTCTTGAGGCTACAGACAATATATTCGAAGACAAACTGAATAGCAAAGTTTCATATTCGTCTTCATTCGACAAAATATCACGATCTTCATCTCTAAGACGTATTGAGTATTTTGAGTCGCTGTAAGGTGTTAACTAAAATAATTTTATATCATATTTAAAATCTAATAGTTTTGATTTAAAACAATGTCACGAAGGACAGATATAAGGACATATTGCAGAGAGAAAACACGTGTTTGCCAGCTATATTGCAGTACATCTCCTTAATGTTCAAGTTAATTCAATTCTTTTCTGTAGTCGATAATTCAATATATAAAAAGTTTTGGCGTAAAATGTTAAAAAAGGTTCACCGATCTTAAAGACGCAAATGCATAGATCAGAATTATGAACATATTTGTGAGGCAAATACATAAATGACTTGAATATCTGAACTATTTCTCGTGAGAAATTCAGACTTTTTTTTTTTTTTTTATTTTAAATATGAACCAATCGGGGAAACAGTTACAGGTAATCGTTTGAATTTGTATTTTGTTGTCTGTAAGCAAAGTCATTACTTAATCTGAAAAAAAAAAAATAAATAAACACAGACACCAAAAAAAAAAAAAAAAAAAAAAAAATTACTTGATCATTTTTTGTTTATTTAATTCTACTTTGGCAAATCAGAATTTACTGAATTATTTTATCTCATTATCAATGAAATGAAAAAAGCTGCAAATACTCGTGATATTTTACAAGTCATGGCATATCAGTCTTATTAGGCAATGCAATAGCTCACCGAAACCAATTTTGCTGATAAGTACCTGCCGACCGATCTGTTGAACATCTGAATAGTTAAGCAGAATTTTTAAGTTTGATAAAAAGGTATCCCTGAACAGGCAAGCGATTGTACAAATATTATTCAGGATATACGATAAGGTCTGCAGATGTAATATCATTAAGTCAACAGAGCCCGCTATTATTCAATATATTTGATTTCATGTCTCGCAATTTCCAATTTGTCTTTTTCGGGGCTTATTACATTAGTCAGAACATGTGCTTTATTTACATAACGTGTCTGAATTCCAATCTTTGAAACTACTCTACTGGACAATGTTAACATGAATTTTTTTCTGTTTTTATATTAATTTAATATTATTATTCAACTTACACTTTTTACAATGTAACGTAGGGGTAATTATCAACAATACATTGTGTTTTCATACTGTGAAACAGGGATTTTTTTTAAACATGACTTTTTAGCAATTCCAAAATCTTCTCGGGAACATGTTTAAAATTTTAATAACTATGAATAATAAATGCGCAATAAACACTTAAATCAATAACCTTTACAACGGTGAACGGCAGCCAAAACATGATAGTCGATATCAAATAATTACTTAAATTAGCTTAACATTTTATGATGATTTATGGCTGCGCATTTTATTACAGTAAACCATCGCGAGCAAATGAATATTGTAAAGAAGAAAATGTTTCTGGTTGCCAACCGATAGTAATTACAAGCTCTGAAAAAAAAAACGGAAACTCAAATAACGCGCTAAAGAGACACATTAAAACCCCACGATCTGACACGATGCATTAAGTTCACTAGCGTCACGCCAAAACGACACCAAAAAGTAACACGTAGAATTACAAATATTATGAACAAAAATGTTCTTAATAAAGGTGTATAAGAAGGATACATCGCTCATACTTATTTTAAACACTGATTAAAACGAATCTTGCTTTGACAAAAAAAAAAAAAAAAAAAAAAAAAAAAAAACATATTTTATATGGCGGTAATGCATTCCTTCTCGCCCAATACCATATATATATCTTACAATTATTTTTTTTCTTCAAAACAAATGCCTTTTTAACAGGTTAGATGAGCATGACAGCATCTGGAAAATAACGATTTATTAATTTAATCATACTGATTCGGAGGACCACAGATCAAGCGTATTCACTGCAGGAAGTATTTGATTCATTTTATCTAAACTGACAACTCCTTTTCTAATATATGTTGACACTCACTCAGCCCTTCACCGCGTGGATTCGAATCCCGTCAGGGTCATTCGGATTTTCATGTGAGGAAGCCTTCCAGGTCGGTGGTTCTACCCGGATGCCTCTGTGCATTC
>CM037783.1:2263365-2313365 GCA_021229015.1 Solen grandis
AAGGAACAGAATAACACAAACAGTAACAGTACTACTCGTAGACTGACGGTGGAATATAGTTCATATAATGGTGGCAAATAGGTATAATACCCAATCAATATGTCCATACACAAAACAATAAAATGGATACACATATTATGTTGTTTTTTTTTTTTTTTGTTTTTTTGTAAATATACTTGGTTTTAGAATAATATTCATTCAAGTATTGTTTGAACAGTTTGATGTACATTCTATATTTCGAAAACTTCAGGAGATTGCTTGCAGTCGAATCAAAAATATTCTTGAAAGATAAATGGTTTTCTTTCTATACCTTTTTTTTTGGCTCTATGGCGAGCATCATTTCAGTATATTTAGGATTTGTTGTTGTATTGGGGTTTACCGTCGCTGCGATAGTATTTCAATCATATAGCGACGTCCAGCTAATTACAGGTGGAAGAAGACCCCGAGTACACCTAGGTACCCGGGTAGAACCACCGACCTACCGCAAGCCATTTAGGATTTGGGCATAATATAGAGTTGCCTTACTGCCATAATACATCAGGTCATATTATAATGGCACCGGAAAGAATATATGCTGAACGACAATCTAGTATGTTTTAGTTTTAGTGTAGCCTACTTAAAACCTGTCCCCGGTCTTCGCCAGTCTCCGAGACCGGCTGATGCCTGAGACCGTACAGGAGAGTAAGTTAGTTGTTGTAGCTAACTTGTGGATGGATACATTTTTTTATCAAATTAAAATATTTATACGCATTTCATTTCAATCAGTTTTGAAATTACATTCTGTAATTACTGTTGTGCTTTTGTCCCAATAGGCCCATTCTTTCCCAGTTTCAGGAAAAATATGACGAAACAAAGCACCATGTCATGTTTGTATGGTATGATATCGCATTTGAGGTAGCATTAAAACTCTTTCATAATCCCATTTCTCAAATGTCTGAAATAAGGTATGTCGGGTGATAAAATCCTACAAATGTATATACATGTTTCCGGGGCTATCTAACTGGATACATATGCATTCAAAACTCTGCATGTTATAGATAGTATTTTTTATCAAATATACGGTGCTTAACAGCGTGGAAATTCCATAGAATAAACAAATGATTGTATTCATAAAGTACAACTTTATTAATACGTAAACATATCAAAATATGATACATATTTTATACTGAGATATTTAAATACCATTGAAGACATGTAGGCGCAATTGCCCTTTCAGCGAATTAAGGTTCTGGAAGTGTGTTTTCTGGTAATTTTAGGAACCACAGATGTCAGCTACATGTAAGCAGCTCATATTGCAAAAATTAAATGTGCAGCGAATTTGCGAACCACGCAACCTTTATAAAAAGCAGATAGCCGTTTTAAATCCCTCTTGTGAACTTTTATGAAAATGTTAAAATCAGGTCAAGCTATAATTCGAATTTAATTGCTCCCCATGCTTTAGGCATAGTACTGAATATTAACACAATTGTTCCTACGAGATATTTCGGTAGCTCGTTTTTTGTGTGTGTTTTTTTCTGTTTATCAATCTGGCAGCAGGACATTATGACTTTATATTTGCTTTGTTTGAAAGAAGCTTCCAACGAAAGAAGTATTGCGGATGATGGAAAGTAATCGCCTCTTTAATTATAGAGGTAATTGTCTTCAATAAAAGTCTGTGAAATGAAGACAATAGCTGGTAACATCTATTTTTTTCATTTCGTTTCTTGCTTGGAATTCTTATAAAATATTTGAGTTTATTTAATTATGTTTCCCTAGTATAAAAATTCATGTTTTCACTGCAATAATATTAAACCTCATTCACCCTGAGGAACCTCTCCAGCTAGCTGCGGTAGATCTGCGGTTAAACCTAGTGTCGTAAAATAGCTGTAAAGAGTACAAGAAGCTCACGTGCAGTTCATACTTAATTCATCATGACAGGCCATGTCCAACTCAGTCCGAACGCTGCAATATGGATACCTATCCCATGGTCGGGACTATAGGTAATCAAAATATGTCTCTAGTCTCCCTTTATGTATCACCATGACCTTCACCGTCTACTAACAAAGAGAACTAGAGATGCCTGCATCTGCATCACCGAATCATGATTAGACGACACTATGTCTGACCAAGAAATTCATATACCGAAGTATTGTATACAACGCAAGGATAGGAACCGCAATAGGGGTGGAGTGTTAAATTATATTTGGCAGGATCTTCCCTTTAATGAACGAACATACCTCAATCATGAAGATCTGGAAGCCACTACCTGGATTGAATTGATTTTACCAAAGACTTAACCCATTAGTCATTTTCAAGATTTTGAGACAATTTTAATTGGAGTATAAATACAAATGTCCAAGGAGAAAAATCATGTCCACTTTTCAAAAGTTTCAAGTCTTTTATTAAAATGTTCTAAACAACTGCTTTCTGATTTCACACGAGTATGATAATATAGCTTTGCAGCTATTTTTTTATATCTTCTCAATCTAGTGTTTTAACTACATGTTTCAGTGATCATTCTTTTAATATTTTGTACAAGGAAAGTGTCCAAAACTGTTATCGGTTGTCACAATACTGTAACAATGCGTTGTTTAAAAAATACAGTAAAGAATGCTATATAGCCTGTCTGTTATCTAAGGATTTGAACTCTGTCTTATTAAGTAATGATGTTACAGAAGCATGGAATCACTTTAGAAATCTTGTTATGTCTGCTGTAAACAATCTTGCTCCTGTTAATCAAATTATAATTAAGCAACGAAATGAGCCCTGGATAACTTCTGATAGTTTATCTTAAATCCAGAGGGAGATATCTTTAAATCAATGCAAATATTTTCAAACAAAAGAAAAAATACTATTTTTAGATCTTTAAGAAACAAAGCTCAAATTGCAATATCTGAAGCAAAACAAATTATTTTGCAGAGCAACTTGATCAAAACTAAATACGATTATAACGCCTTGTGGTCATCACTGAAACAGCTGGGATTACATACAAAACGGGTCATCTTCTTTAAAAACCCATATTTCTCTAAAAATAAATGATACAAGAAAGTAACATCAGAAAAGGTTTAACCAGTTCTTTACAACAGTGCTCTAAGCCTGTTGAAAAATTATCAAGTAGTTTACAAAAGTTTGGTCTTAATCTTGGCAAATTTTTTTTATTTAAAAAAGGGGTCCGCATGGATAGTATTTCATTTTCTATTGTATCAGAGAATGTAGTGTTTAACCGTTTGATAGCTTAAGTGTTAATTAAGCAACTAGGTAAGATAAAAAACCCTCTCGTTTTTTTAAAGATGGTGCTTCAGTTTTAGCTAAACCTCTGTCACATTTCATTAATTTGTCTTTGCTACAGGGAGATGTTCCTGATGATCTCAAATCAGCTAGAGTTTTTTCCCCTTTACGAGAAAAGTGATAAAACTAATGTGGGTTATTGCAGGCCTGTTTCTATTCTGAGTGTTGTTTCCAAAATATTTGAAAGAGTTGCCTATGATCAAATCTATTCATATTTTACTAATAAGATGTTTTATGAGTTTCAGACTGGTTTCAGAAGAATTTTTTTAACTGATAATTGGTTATGTCAGCTTACTGATTTATTAGGCTTGAAATGGATAAGGGCAATATGGTCGGAATGGTACTTCTTGAGTTACAAAAAGCCTTTGATACTGTTGATCATTTAATTTTTGTATGAAACTTGAAAACTCTGGCCTCGGCAATGCCATTCAGAGATACTATAAATCATATCTCACAAATAGGACACACTCAGCCTGTTCTCGTATCACATGTGGCGTGCCCCAAGGCTTAATATTAGGGCCTTTCTTATTTTTAATATATGTTAATGACATGCCAGATGTTGTCAAAATAATAGTGTCAGGCAAAAACAAACAATAAGTAGAAAGGCTTCTAACAAAAGATCAAAACTAATTAATTCGATTTTTACTTGATAATAACATTTCTCTTTATCTAGGCAAGACTGACTCCATTTAATTTGGATCAGCCCATAAAATCAAGTCAGATTCAAGTATTGAGGTTACATGTAACAACACTGTTAAAATATTTAGGCACCACGATCAAATTTTGTCTTTCAGTTAAATGGCCCAAAAATTATTAAAGAAAGCTAATGCGCGGTTAAAAAACCACTAAAAACTTCTGGTCATTTCGTTAATCCAATGCATTACGATTACGATTGTTGTATTTGGTATCATGTTTTGAATAGAGTTTTGAAATAAAATCCAAACTAATCAGATATATTGATTAGTTTTGTCCAGATCTTGTGGAGTTCACATTGGTCAAGATCATTTAAATTATTTGAATGGATACCAGTGCAGTAAAGAGTGGAACAACTCTATGCCATGTATTTAAAATCAAAATTAGTCTTTCTCCTCCTCTTGAGAGAACATTTGTGCCTAAAGATAGTGTTCACACTTACAACACAAGACTTAGTAGCAAAGGTGCATATGTTATCCCTACAGTAAAATCATTTGGCTCAAAAACAATCTGCTATAATGGCTCCAAATTGTTGAATTCATCGCCACAAACTTTCAAAGAAACCAAAGACATGTCTCATATTAAGTTTGCGTTTAAGCAACATCTTTTAAACAGTTTATCTTTTAATGTTCCCATAAAGCATTATTATAATCAGTATTAGTTTTTAGCTCACATGAGCACAACGTGCTCAAGGTGAGCTTTTCTGATCGCCTTTTGTCCGGCGTCCGTCGTCCGTCGTCCGTACGTGCGTGCGTCCGTGCGTGCGTCCGGCGTCAACAATTGCTTCAAACAACATCTCCTCCTAAACGGCTTGGCCAATTTGAAAAATATTTTGCAGGAATGTTCCTTGGATGAAGCTCTACTAAAGTTGTATAAATGGTTCTGGTCCATCGCATAATTAGGTCACAGGAGCTAAAAATAGATTTTAAAAATGAAAATTTAAAAAATCTTCTTCTCTGAAACCACAAGGCCTAGCCTTTTGATTTTTGGTATGTAGCATCATCTTATGGGCCACTACCAAGATTGTACAAATCATAGCCCTATGGTGATAAATGACCCCGCACCAGGGGTCACTTTTTACATAGAGTTATATAGGAAAATCTTAAAAAATCTTCTTCCATGAATGCATAAGGCCTAGAGCTTAGATTTTTGGTATGAGCATCATCTTATGGGCCACTACCAAGATTGTACAAATCATAGCCCTATGGTGATAAATGACCCCGCACCAGGGGTCACTTGTTTTACATAGAGTTATATAGGAAAATCTTAAAAAATCTTCTTCCATGAATGCATAAGGCCTAGAGCTTAGATATTTGGTATGAAGCATCATCTTATGGGCCACTACCAAGATTGTACAAATCATAGCCCTATGGTGATAAATGACCCCGCACCAGGGGCACTTGTTTTACACAGAGTTACATAGGAAAATCTTAAAAAATCTTCTTCCATGAATGCATAAGGCCTAGAGCTTAGATATTTGGTATGAAGCATCATCTTATGGGCCACTACCAAGATTGTACAAATCAAAGCCTATGGTGATAAATGACCCCCACCAGGGGTCACTTGTTTTACACAGAGTTACATAGGAAAATCTTAAAAAATCTTCTTCATGAATCCATAAGGCCTAGAGCTTAGATATTTGGTATGTAGCATCATCTTATGGGCCACTACCAAGGTTGTACAAATCATAGCCCTATGGTGATAAATGACCCCACACCAGGGGTCACTTGTTTTACATAGAGTTAAATAGGAAAATCTTAAAAAATCTTCTTCTATGAATCAATAAGGCCTAGAGCTAAGATTTTTGGTATGTAGTAGCATCTAATGGTTCATTACAAAGATTTTCAAAGTCTTGGCCCTACGGTGATAAATGACCCTGCGCCCAAGTCTTCTCTGAAACCATAAGGCCCATTGCTTAGATATTTGGTGTGTAGTATTGTCAGGGGTAAAATGTTTTAGATTAAGTTATATCAGAATCCTTGTCTGTTTAAAAACCTTGACATCAGTTGAAGCAATGGTACTCAGGTGAGCGATTCAGGGCCATCATGGCCCTCTTGTTTTTCTTCATTTCATATAATTTTTATTTTCCTTATTAATAGTGATTTAATTTTCGGATGCTATTGGATTTCAAAAAAATAATATTTATTTAATATTATATAACATTATATACAAACAAGATGTTAATTCGTAAAACTAGTTTTCTTACTAATCCCTTGTAATGTCTACCTGTTTAATAGATAAAGACTTCTGAATAAGTGTTAGAACCATTCAATAATTTGTGTTATGGTAACACTTTGACCGTGATGAATATTGTGATATAAATTTTAATATATTGGGATATAAATTTTATAATGTAAACTGTAATTTAATATAGATAATATAATATGATATAAAATCATTGACGAAAATATATGAAATACTGCCAATATCAACTATATACCGTACAAAATAAATAAACCGGAGATGCGAATTGGCAACAGAGGTTAGTATTTGCAACAGCAATTAGTGGTAACATACGTTGAATGACCAGAACAACAGTCTTGTTATAAACAAATTTGTTGTATAACCACTTATGTAACAGTGGCATAATCGAAAGCGTCTTATAGGGCCGATAAAAAAAAAAAAAAACGAGACACATTTGTGTCCTACGGTCTTCCTCGTAATTAGACGTCGTTGTATGATTAAATACAGTCACGGCAATTGCTTATATCTCTGAGAATAAAGAGTGGAAGAAATAATGATATATTTCATTTATTTAATTTGCGTTTTAATTATCTATTTTGATTTCATCTTTCATAATGTTAATGAAAACATATGTTTCTATGATGAAAAATTCATTCAAACAGGATGATATTGTTTGTAACTGGTGTTACTGTATATAGTGAAGTTCGATCGCTACATTCAGCCATTCATATTTCGTGTAGAATTAATGGTGTAGTTTTTTAATGCCTTACCATTTTTTTAACCTTATCTTGAAATAGTTATACAAATAAATATAGAAAATACAAAGTTTTTTCAAGTTTTCATTCGTAAAAGATTCGATCAATGCATGTTGCAAGACCTAGGACATAATCTTTCTCTTTTTATTTGACATAACCATTTTATCTACATATAAATAGATACAAGCCAGACTGATATCGTATAATTTGCTTATGCAAATATGTTTTCATCTATTGGCGTTTAGATCTCGTTTACAAGCATGTCTTTTATGTTCTCAGTACATCTCTGATCTATTATGTTCTCAGTACATCTCTGATCTATAATTCAATAAAACGTGGCTCTTAAACCACTTATATTCTGTCGTGTGAATTCACTTCTTATTTTTTGGGGGTCAGCTACTTTTTTTTTAATTTACAGATTTGAATAATTAAATTTAATATTTGTACGTAAAGTACGTAGAGAAGATTTAACATGAATTGTTATTTTATGGCGAGCTTAATAACATTTTCCTGAACAAGTTTAGTAAAATTTGATGTGAAATGACAATTAATGTCAGATTCATTTTATCATATGACATACACACAATAAAGCGCGTTTATGACAACAACGAAATTGAATAAGCGGACATAGAACGAATTACTATTTGTTATCTTACACCAGAAAATAATTTCTTTTTGCTGAAAATAACGAATTAAAAACATTTTCAAAATCACAATCATGAATAATACATCTTTTCAATCAAAGTTAATTGCATCAGATACATTTAATCCATCTGTTTGAGTTAAAAATAATATGGATTTATATAATACACGCGTGTGACGCCTGATGTAATTCGACCTATACGTCTGAAATATAAAATATAAATGTGAAATACATGTGTATAAGACAATATGTGATTGTTATACGAAACCAGAAACAGCTGTTTAAGCATAATGTCATATGATTAATTTCGGTATGCAAATATACGTTTTACCATCAGATTCATCAATTGCTACGCATTTTATAATTGTACAAAGATACTTCTTAATATATTCAGATATATATATATCAAAGATGCCAAACATCAAACAAAAATTGTAGATGCTTGATATAAATGTAAACAATATCTGCCTTATCAGACCACTTAAATGAAAACGACTACAACGGTTATTCATTGCCGCAATATTCTGTTTTGCCAGTTTCTTAAAAGTCTCCAAGGAATTGATCTCAGAAATCTGATCAAAGTCACATATTTGGACAAATAATTCCAACGTTGATTCTGAGACAAGTGAAGCAATTTGACTATGTATTTCATGTAATGAGAGTCTGATTAATCTGCGACGTCTTTCATCACCGACAATAATTGCATCAGCATGTTGTTATGCTGCTGCAGTCGAACAAGAAGTGTTCTACAGTGTACAAGTATCAAGGATAAACAGAATCAATTTCAGTCACATCCTTTACTTGCTATGAAATGTTCATTACCAAATAATAGTTCAGTTATGCGGGTGACATTTTATCTACTTGTGATGGATAGAGTGTTGCTCAAATATTGTATGGAGCCTTAAGTTATTGTAATGCTACCCACCGCAGTCAATTATATTTGACACCGGGCAAACAAGATCTAAAATAATATATAACTATATGGCAATGCGATGCTAAAAACTGTCTCAGACAACCTTAACTGTATCAAGAATGATAGTATGTGCGTATGATAACTTGCATGTTTGCATTCATGGTTGAAAATGTATTTGTATGTACATGATTTTAACCTCGTGTCAAACCTATCCATATACTATTTTATACTTAGTGTGACCCACTTCTGAATGTACAAGTAGATAACGCTACATGGTCAAACTTAACTTTTCTTCAAAATGAATTCGCCAAACCTACGTACAACATTTAAGTGCATTGTATATACATGCATCTTTATTAAAAACAAGCAGAGCCCGTCAGCATTTTTATTTGCTGAAAAGTACTTCTGGCTTTCAATCCTTATTCTTGATAATGATGAGACCAAATGTTTTACTCTTTTTTAAGACAAAACTATGATTCCAAAATTGAAAAATTATTTTACTACAATACAATGAGTCAACATGCAGACAAAACACATTAAACGTGACTATTAACTCTATTAACTTTCCATGTCAAATTTATTCCGTCATTTCGTTCATATTCTTCTGGGAATAACGTTTTTGAACAGCTAGTACTACTTTCTACTTGATTACACTATATGAAATAACGATTGTTTTTGTTTTATTAAGCATTTTAGTCTGATCACCGCCTGAAGGGTGAAGTGATCTTTGCAGTAAAACGTGTATCGGGTCTTTTTGTCTTTTCACATCTTCGACACACGTGGTGTCATTACAACGTATTGGTTTTTCAGAAACAGTATATATCTCTATCGATTACCTGTTTAAATAGACATGTAAAGTGTTAATATTACCATTTTAGTGCAGGCTGATTTAAGAAGTAAGTCATTAATGCGCAATAGAGTTTGCATTTATTAAAGCTGGGGAAATTGATAAAATTAAGCACTTAAACGGGTAATTAAGGTAAAATAAAGCTATACATAATCTAGGGCATTTTGGCGCGATATTAAATGGAACGATATCATTGGAACGATATCAAGAATTCGAGATATCTACTTGAAAGTAGTTCATAAATAAAGGAAATATATAATACTGAAATATTAGCATATAAGTTGATGTATCTATTTATATCCGAACGTAAAGTGATTACAGTGGTAACGCGATTCCTCGAGGTCGGACGGGATCTGAAAAAAAAAAACACTCGAATAATCGACTTATTCTAGGAATCATTTATGTGTCAAAATTCATTACATTTACACTTGTTGATACCTTAACATCGTCTTTTCATTGATTATTTTGATACGTTTAGCCTTTAATAATACTGTATAAACATAATATATGTTTAAGAAAACAACAAAAAACAACAACACGATCATAACTTTCATTGTGAGAATTAAGTCAGAAATAAGTTCTTTTTTACCGATAATATGATTTAAAACCCTTTGTTTTAGTTTGTGTATATGGCGGCGTTGCGCACTTTTTACATTCCTGTAATAAACACTTATATCGTGGTTCTTCAAATTAATGATTACAGAGAAAAAGAACAAACAAACAATATCGGCTCTTTTAATGACAAATAATTAACCATGCAGATCCGTCACAGTTTGCTACATGATCAGTAGGTGCGAAAATACTTCTACATGACCGTGTTGATATAATGATTCGCCAATGTACTCTAAGGAGGTTTGACAATGGGTGAAAACAAAAAGAAAACCATCTCGACCAAGGTGTTAATTTAGGTGGTCATAGGGCCGGAGTATGGTTGTCAAGGAGATATAGATAGGTTTTGATATCGACTTCGAGGATCGCATAGAAATAACATAGGATATACTATCTAGGGACCAAGGACGGAGCTGGAGGAATCCAAAATCGCATGTTTAAAGAATCGCCCATAAATTTATATAGAATAAGAAGGGCTAAATCAAGGGACCGGGCTTGTAGCTCGAGCCACCGCCGGTATTCAATGAATCGCCACATTGAGGAATCGCGTGACCACTGTATATCAATTCTTAGACACCTTTCATATAGTTGATATTTCCTGTATAATTCCATCCTAGAAATTTATGATCAATTCATACAACAAATAAATGGAAAGTCTGTCAAATATATTAAAGAAATGGCGATAGTTAATAGTATCATGCGATAATGGTAACACTTTCACCGGAAATGTAACTGTGACATTTTTTTTAATAAATGGGAAAGCCATGATCGAAAAGGTGTTGCGAAAAATATATTTCAAATGCATGCAAGTGTTCCGTGCTGTTACCAACAACAAATTTTAGCAACCCATTTAGAGAATCAGAAAGGAGAAACATGGTCTTTATTTTACTTTTGTATAGCATCTCTATGACAGTCGTGACGTGCTACACAGAAGTACGTTTAAAACGATTTACAGAAACTGCACGACGAAGCGTTATTTTTGTGTGAAATATACACGGGACTTCGGCAGTAGGCCTGTAGGCATATCGATATCTAATATTTATATTTAATATTCATATCAAGACATATACAGATATCTACATCCAAATTAAATTTCTCCTAAATTAAAAAAATAAATGGACACATATTAACCCATTATATATTTTGTGTCATAAATTTGATATATCACTTTAATAATAAAATAACATTTACTACTAATAGTTTAAATTAATTTGACAAAAAATACACTTAGTTTTCATACATGAAATTACGTCCTTAACTACTTCTATACAGGATGTAGAAATGCTCAATCCCCTGTTTTTGTTATATATTTTAGCAGACAGATAATATACTACCAGAATCAAGAAAATCATGAAATTCCGATTGTTTTAAAAAATGTTGTAACTGCCACGATCGTCCTTTAGACGGTTTTATCAGGATAAAGGTACATTTTGCAAACTTATCTACAGGAAATAAGCTCGCGTTAAACTGAACAGATATAAATGTGTTACTTTTAAGTTTAAAAGAAAATTGAAAAAAAGGTTTTCATCTCTTCCCTGCCTGAAAAAATCAACATTTCATGTTATTATACTGAAAACTTTGAATTCAATCTTTATCAGCAAATAAACAATATAGCTATGTTCAGTAACGTCGTTTTTATTTGGTGGGGGGCTATAATTACGTCAAATGAAAAAAAAATAACGCCAATCGTGTAATTCAGATTTCCCACAGGGACTGACGGATATAAAAAGTTATAGACACATAGATGAATGCGACATTAAAAAGAAAAGAAATAAAAAAAAATAATTAATAATCAGGATTAAAATATAAATGTTATATTTATATAAATATATAAATGTTATATTTATATAAATATAAAAATAACACTATTGGCGTTTGTGATAAAATTCCAGACAACTTTATTATTAATGAAGCTTTGATTGCGTGGGAACCCGGCACTAGACCTTTTAAAATTCTTGTAAAATTAATATTCACTGCTGCTTGTTTGTCGTTTATCCTAAAAAGCTTTGTCTCGACGTTACCAAGGGATTCATAAGTTTCGGTAATTCTTGTTCATTGTAAAAAAAGTAAGTAACTGCAGAATGAACGATATTTAAGCATCTTTCTTTTCTACAAATTTATACAATTAGAATAAAGAATAAATATTTTGCAAAAAATATTGAGGTAGTAGAGAATACATTTGATAGTTTGTACTTCTTATTTAAGTCAGTACATAGAGAGTATGTAGAAAGGGTCCATAGCTCTTGAAAAGAAAACAACATAATGAATGTGATGATCACTCGTAATCAATATACATATACAAAGTTATTTTTGTTTGTTTTACGATAATGAATAATCATTTTTTGTATACATATTATGTATTTTGTTTATATTTATGTGTGAATATGTAGGTTTTCTTTTGTCTATTTGCATTGTATTGCCTTATCGACAGTTCTTCAAAATCAATAGAAGTAAACTTTAAGTTTCATCTCCACTCTATAGAATATTACAATCAACAGCAAATAAGGCAAATGATTTCCAAATGTTCAAGCGGACGATGATTTCTTTATTGAAATCGCATATTTCTAACACTGTATTAGAAAAAAAAAAATCGAAGTTTCTCTTAATATCTTAATATTGCATTTTTCCCAATACATATCTACGTAATAATGATGTGTAGTTAATACATTTTGACTAACTATTTGAGTTTACTGTTGCTTCGACAGTATATCAGTCATAGCGACGTCCAGCTAATTACAGGTGGAGGAAGACTCCGAATGCGCGGAGGCATCCGGGTAGAACCACCGACCTACCGCAAGCCAGCTGGAAGACTTCCTCACATGAAAATCCGAATGACCTTGCCGGGATTCGAACCCACGCGGTGAGGGGCTGAGTGAGTGTTAAAGTCAGCGACTTTACCCTCTCGGCCACGGAGGCCCCTTGATACATTGTGCATACCAATAGTAAGCACAAGATTACTTAAATTACAATATTCAGTTCATATAATCAACCTTTCAAACACTACACAGCATAATTTCTTAAGGCTATGAGAGTACAGAAAGATTAATGTGTTGATAATTTCGGTGTTTTCTTGTGTAATTTACACATTGAAAAGGGTTTCAAATAGTTCGTTCATAAAATTTGATTTTGACTTGTTTACCCGACCTTAATATCAGTCCGAGGATAATTAATCATATAATAATCAGCAGTATGATATTTTCATTTGTTCTTTGTTTCGGACTACAACTTATTGTACCTTTGTCAAATGATCCCATAATGCTTCAAAGATATTTTATTCCGATTTGAAAGCGGGATATATGGTGTCCATTATCAATACAATGCTATGCTGTACAAGGTTTACATAACTTCACATCAGTTTCTTCACATTTAATAAAACACAAACTAATTAGTGTCATTGTTTCAAAAAGTTAAAACATCCTTGTCACTTATTCTCTTCATGAAATAAGAACATTAAAAAAAAAAAAATCATGACTACATTAGAAACTTCTCCTCACGAGTCCTCGACATTTAGATGTTTGTCTCCTACGTGACGCTGACTGGAAGCTGATTGATTTAACATTATGTCACACTGGATTCTTGACTACAGACTAGTGCAAATAGCAACAGAGAAAATGAGTTTTAATAGAATGAAAATAAAACATTGAAAAATTTCATTATTATAGAGTTCATCGACGAACATCTTGATTTTATACATACTTTGGCAAGATATGCCGCTTCCAGTCTTGAATCCAATACAACGTACTACTTTCCGATGGTTTCTTTGCAACTGAGTATATCATAATTTTCTACGACGGGCAATACGCGGTGTTTAAGTTGAGGCTTTTTATCAAACTTATCAGTCAATATTCAGAGAAAATAAATTCATGAGATAGCGACCTGTTTTGTTCTAATTGGAGGGTAAATATCTGTTTATATCTGTATATCTTAATCCCTCCAATGAATTATAATAACAAGTTTATAAACTTAACGTAAAATATTTAAAGGTACTCATTTTTTTATTTAGTAAAAGCAGAGAAATGAACTAGTTACCTTTAGTACACGTATTCCAAAGTGTAACATGTAATTCAAATACGAGTTAAATATTTATTGTTTAATTCTAATATTATTCAGCAACGTGTGGTCTTAAGCGTAAAATTAAATATCCTAATGAAATGTTATTTAACATATCGTGATATAACACAATAATATCTCATGATGTGAAACATAATTTCTGATGATTACTTTATACGTCGTTTGGCAATACTAGATTAGGTTTAATTGCGCAACAGTGTCATACGCCAACGCCTGGTTGCCACAGCTGCACTTCTCTCATTAATGGTCATATACCATATATGGTTAAAGACCATAAGTAACCAAATCATTGAACATTGTTCCATTTGAACACCTATTTTTTTGCTGATGTAAACAATAAATAATACAGAGATGAAGCCATATTTGTCCCAAAAGGCAGGATAATATTTATAGTAATAAGGGTTTCTAGACAGACAGTCTATTTAATTAACGCACCGGAAAGCTTTACAGTTTCTTGTCATATAAATAAATGGAAAATTATACTGACGGTTGAGGAAATAAAATGGAAATTACAATATGAGTAATGGAAATGGAAATGAACAAAGTGTCATTGGTGAATGGATATATTAATTTATAATTTTATTATAAAAAGTTAGTATTTTTAAGTGTACCTGTATTGAAACGGAATATAATATAATATGTCATTACATGAATTTGATATACTCGTATATAACTTAATAACGATATATTAATAGAAAGTCGTATTAATTAAATTTGTAAGACGAAATGAAACGCTTCATGCATATGTATTATAAAAACATACCTATATCACCGTTTTACATTGTACGTTCTCAAATAATTTTATTCCTGATTATGTCGCATATTTTGTGAAAGATAACTCTTCTTTTTCCTACAATATATTGCTCACATATTTATATGTGTTTCGAGTAAGGTCATTTAAGGTCGTACGGTATTTCAACGACATCAAATCCTTTCACTTAAATCTTATAAAGCACGAATATCTAATAAATTCACTATAAGCTCGCGACTTACTAAAACTTTGCACAATTGAAGGTGAATGCTTTCTATTTCTTTATTGACTAAAAATCCTTATTCTACTGTTAACACTTACATTAACACCTAAATGCACATCAAATGATTGACATTGGATACTTGTTTTAATTGATATTTATTGAAAAATGAAGAAATATGTTATGAATTATAGACCTTTACATGGATGAGTTTCTGATTTACTGTAAACGTGACGATTAACTTAATGTGGTTTCGAAATTTTAAATTTATTAAAATAATTCACAATTTCTAAATAGATTCGTATTTCAATTGCTTATTATATATTAAATTCTCTTCTATGGAACTCTTTTATTAAATAAATGTTTGATGTTATATAATTAAGAATACATATGTACCTTTTACTATTAGATAGTGACACAAAAGCATGACATCACAAGAAAAAATGCTTAATACGAAATCGAATGAGTAAGGTAAAGCATAATTACTTTTCCAAATAATGTCTCATCTTTGCTTAAATTACTTTATTATAAGATAGGGAAACAATTAAAACAACAAAGAGTGACTTGTTTTTAACATAACTATAAATGTGAAGGAACTATTTTTTATGTCAGAAACCCCTCTAGATCAACAAATTCAACGACTTGTGAAATGTTATCGTCTCAACTATGAGGAACGATTTTACTATAACTCATTGTACATGCATCATTTTAAGTGTAGCAAAACCACGTTACCGTGACGTCACTGAAGCCATTAAAACCAAGACAAATCTGCCAATATTGGCGACAAAATTACCCATATTTCATTTCTCTGTCGATTTCTTATGTGAAAAAATAAGCTTTCTACGGAATATAGGTACTCCATCAGCAATTGAGCCAAAATTGTTTTTATCAAGCACTTCGTGACTAATAATAATGCTAGGAAAACAAAATAGCTTGAAACCTTAGTCCGTTCACATACAAAAAAATTCCAAGGTTCCATGTAGTGCTTGGAAGAACAGCATAATAACTAGCAATGTACATACAAGCAGAAATATATATAAGAATATACTTTTTTAGGTTATTGCTCTTTTCTGTTGTAAATTATATAAATAATTTAAAACATCATTGCAATTAATCTCTTAGATTTGACACGACATAAGAAATAGTTCCTGAAATACTCATTGTACATTAGTAATTTCTTCTCACATTCAGATGTTTGTCCCCTACGGGACGCTCACACTAGGAGTTGATTGATTTGACATTAAGTCAAACACCAAACTTCTCATTAGATCCCCAGCCTCTGGTTTTCGAGAAAATGAGCTTTAATAGAATTAAAGTAAAATATCGTAGAATCATATTTTTCTTGAGTTATTTGATCAGCATCTTGAATTAAGCAAGATCAGTTTTCTATATGCACACTGGATATTCGATAATATCGGATTTAGAATGACGGTATTTAGAGATGACTAATTCGTTAAAAATGGACACACTATTATTTTAATGGACAAAAAAATGTTAAATCTTTTAATTTGTGCACAATTAAGTAAGTGTATTGGTATGAATCTTTTTCTTTTCCTTGTGGGGGGTGGGGGGCTCTCAAAGAATAGATGTTATTCCAGGACTTTATTGTCCGGATGTCATTATAATGTAAGAGGGTTGGTTAACATGTCATTTTTGCTTTTGCATTTAAGGTTCTCATAAACACATTTTCTAAATGCTAGGAATAAGGGTGTTTAGACATCAGAACTAAAGATAAAATAATTTAAAAACTGTATTCACTAATATGTAGTTCAGAACTTTCTAACTTGAACATTGAATATTTTTATATTGGCATTTATAACATTCGTTTTCATATATTGGTTATCAATCATAATTCAATAGCAGAAACAAAATACATGTATAATTTAAAGTAGCTTTTTATTCCTTATATATCTATTTATATGCCAATGTTAAACAACTGAGAAAATTGAAACAACAATTATCCATTTCAGGCGAAAAGTTTAAACATTAACAGAAAAAAGCCACACATTTGCGTACCACGCAACTTTTATATTATTCCAGTGGTAATCCTATGCTTTAGGCCAAGTGCTTAAATCCAACACAATTGTTCTTGTGAGAGATTTTGGTAGTTCATTCTCTTAAGAGCCAAACTTTTTCCCAATCAAGCCGCAATATTTTATTACACTATATTTGCCCTGTTTGGAATCAGTTTCCCAGCGAGAGAATGACTGAAGGTGGACAGTCATCTCCTCTTGAAACAAACAAGATATAGTTTGTCTTCTTTGATCAGATAAACAAAACACCAGCAAATATCAAATTTGGCACAATTTCGTTTCAACTTGAACTCTTATTAGTATGTTGGGAGAATATAAATAAATTCACTAAAGAAGTAAAAACATGTGTTTTGAATTATACCGAGATTTACTGAACCTTTTTATCTGTAACGAAGGTTTACTACTACTTGAGAAAGATTTCCATTTGACCTTGTTGACTCAGAATCCCAATGTCTTATACGTCATTATATGACGTCATTATATGAATGAAATTAAATTCTATATATAAAGGATAGGAAGAATGACCCTCTGACTTTATCCCTTAAATGTGGTCTCTCCTTTTAGCATATTTAATAATTTTATTGTAAATAATTTGTACTTTGGATCAGTAATTTGGATAAGTGAAATTCAAAGAATCTGAACTGTTTATTTTATTATACTGCAATCTTGTGATTTGTCAATAAGCCGTATACATAACGCATGTGCACTATGAATATGCATACGAGGCGAAATCAGTATTTTATTAACGCAGAAATTGGACTCTATTTGGCAGTATGTTAAAATCGTTATAGAATTTCTTGACAGGGAACATGGCTATTTATTTCCAGCTGGGGAAAATCATCACACCCTCATCCTGGAATGAAAAGTATTCAAAACAGTTTCGTATCATGACTATGGACTGTACTCTGGCACTGTTTTATCATTGCAATCTGAGAAACCACAGCTTCGACAGTCGATCTCATTTAAGGACTCATACGAACTTTACATCAAAATCTGAAGTTAAAAAATAACACTTTTTATCCAAGTAAAGCCTAATCAGAGTTAATGGACGTATTTCGCAGTGATCATATTTTTACTAACAAATAACCTGTTTAATCTCAGTCGATATAATGGGATCGAATATAGGGTTTACTTATATCTGCACAATAAAACATTAAGAAAGGTGGCGCATTCTAAAGCATTTTACAAAGTTATTACTTTTTGAAAAGGAAAAGAATCGCAATAATACATTATTTTGTTAAAACCAGATTGATCTCATGTTTGATTGAAACATATGTGAAGATATCTAAAGATGTCGATGCTATGAAAAATGCACAATAATATTGTTTGTAACTGTTGTTACTGTGTAAAACTGTCTAAGCGTTATAATCTGTCATGCATATTATTGTAGAATTAGTTTCAATATATATTTAATAGTTAGGATATCAAAGGCCTTCAAATATCTCTCAAGAAATTGATCTTTAACCTTATCCTAAAATAGTTTTACAATAAAAGAAAAGTAGAATATGAATACTTTACATTACTTTTTATTCGTAAATATATCAAAATGTTAGCGCTTCATGCCCGTTGGGGGATCTTAAACATTTCCTTTTATTATTTATGTCGTTTTGGATCTGATATCAATGAATCATCATGTGTCTAAGTGCATATAGTGCAGATAAGTTTTCAGCTGTTAGTGATTAAATTCATTGACAGCTATATTTCTTACAGTCTAAGCGTGGATCCAATATTTCATTCTAAGAAAAGAGGTACTTAAACATTATTTACGAAGCTTTAATGTTATTTTATTTGTAAGCACTCAAGTACAGCTATGTTTTAAGTTTGCCGACATTGTAATCGAAATTTACTATCTATAAATTTTAAATATATAAATGTAAAGCTTATATTATTTAATAATTCTTGAAATCTAAAATGATATGACACACATATGATAATTTTTAGTTTAACATACAAAGCTTTAAACATAATTAATGAATTAAGATGGAAAACACCTTTAATATTAGATACTTGTTTACCAAAGATCTACTTTTGATAGGCCATAGGCCATTTATATCAAATCAACTGCAATGTTGTTTTATTGCTGTAATTTCTGTTTCTACAGTAGTTAGTTTAAACGTTTCTAGGAAATTGCTTCCAGGATTCCTATGGAAGTCATATATTTGAACAGCTCACTTCAACGTTGTTTCTGAGACAAGTGAAGTAGTTAGACTATGATTTTCTTGTAATGAGAATCTGATTAATCTGCGACGTCTTTCATCGTCGACAATAATTGCATCAGCATGTTGTTATGCTGCTGCAGTCGATCAAGAACGTCTCCTAATGCCCATATGAGATAAGGATAAAAAGGAACCAGTTTCGGTCATATCCTTAACTTGCTATGAAAGCTAAATTATTGACTGTGACATTGCCGTATTGTGAATTTTAGCCTCAGACGATTGGAATGTTGTATACCGCATTCAAATTAACCTAACATCGGGCAAACTAGATCTTGAAGAATAGGCAATAGAATATTTTAACCACGTAGCAATGAGGTTATTCTTATCAGAACAATGGTTTCCTTAATGAGGGTTGTATATTTTACATATTTTATTGTCAAAATATTCACGAAATAAAAACAATATCAACTTGCTGCAAATATACAAAAGGGTCTGACCACAAATTCTCACGACTTAAACAAAGGCCATTCCCACGGAGGGCTATATGAGCGTAAGCTACAATGTATATGTACATCCATTGTTGAAAATATATTTACATGTACAACATTTTATCAACGTTTTACACCTTTCCACCGACAATTCCTTGAATCATGTTATTTATTTACCTTCAATTTTTCCATTCGATTAATCCTTTTCCAGAAATTCATCATTTAGAGTTCTTATAGTTTTAATTAATGAGCATATCGGGCTTTAAAATAGAATTCATTCAATTGTAAAAATTTTCTTGTTTTTATTTGTTTGTGATGAATATGCTAATTGATTAGTATCTTCCCTATTTCACACTTTTTGTGACCCTCCTCCGAATGTGTATAAGATAGCATGGCCAAACCAGAAATTAAGATTTATTTCAAAGTGAACTCGGCATAACATTGAGGTATATATATATTTATATATATATCGCCTTTTGAAGGCAGAAGAGGTCATCAGAATGACATATATTATCTGATGAGCCCTTCGGACTTTCGATGGACGATTTATGCTTGAAAAGTCTGTACTCATGTTAAGAGACGTAAACAGCAAGGTGCAACAATACAGCGTGTTATCAAATATGTATGTCATATTGTGTTCATCAGTCCGTTGTTGTTGTTCTTCTATTGCAATGGCTAGCAACCATTTTCTGATTGTAAAGGCCATATTTTTAGACATAGCGGTCAAATATAACAAATTAATGGTGTCCTGTTTTTTTTCTGTTTTGTATTGTGTGCATCTGTTACCAATAACATATGTCTTTGGTTTGGCGTGGTCACAGGAAAGGGCCCCGGCTCGGATACAAGCCCCAGACCTTCCGAATGCAAAGCGGACACTCTATCACTGAGCTATTGCGCTAGTTGATTCACGTCCTTTCTAGAAAATAAATAAATAAACGGCTTATATTGCATTCTACTTGATTTATATGTTGGCCAGTATTAGTTATATGGAAATATGAATACTTTGCGTTTCAAAATTGATCGCCGCTTAAGGACTGAAGTGGTAGGCAATTGAAAGAGTATTGGCTCATTTTGTCTTGTAATCTTTTCTATACACTTGGTGTCGTTACAACGTATTGCTTTTTCAGAAACAGTAGATATCTCTCCATCAAACGACCATTTAAACAGACAAATTTAGTGTTTGTAGTATATTTTTGCGTAGGTAGATTTAAGTAGTAAGTCATTAGTGTGCAATATAGTTTGTATTTAATGAAACTGGGGAAATTAAAAACGCGCATTGTTTCCGTTAAACAATTAAATGGTAATAAAGGTAACATAAGGCTATTATTATCTAGGGTAATTGTGCGTGATATTTAATGGAAAAGGTATCCCAGAGCATAATCGAGGGAAATATATAAAAAAGAAACATTAACATATAAGATGATATATTAGTTCAAGTCTGAACGTGATATGAGTATTACAATGTAGAGTGTCCCTTCCAATAATTGATATATCCTGTATAATCGCTTCCGACAAAATGTATTACCAATACATTCAATGAATAAATGGACAGCTTATCAAATGTAATTAAGACGATTGCGACTGATTTTATTATCATGCGCAAGTGAATTTAACAGTTTCACCGCAACTGCAGCTTTGACAGTTTAAGTATAAATGGAAAAATCATGTTCGTGAAAGTGTTGCGTATACTATATTTTAGCTGAAAAGATTTAAGTAAATTTAAGCAACCGGTGTCAGGATAGATATTGCCGTAATTGTCTAACATACTACATATTATGCATGACCACCGTTGTCACGTACACTGGCACGCTTAAAAGTTAACGATTTACAGAAACAGAAACTACAATAAAGACGAGTTATTTTTGTGTGATATGTACACGGGATTTCGGAAGCAGGCCTAAAGACTCATCTATTTTTCATAATAGTACATATTAATCTACGCCGAAGTTGAATTTATAATTTGGTAAATGAACTATCCCAAAGCTTTAGATTACATTATTTTAAAAAAAATACGCCTTTAAGCTTTAATCTTATATGTTAGTATCTAATTTTTTTTTTATTGAAGATATAAAAGAAATCTGAATGCTTGAACATTACAACAAAGGTGTTTGATTTTTTTTCAACATACATGTATGGTTAACCACACATAAGGGAATTTAATGATAAATGGACACATAGTAAACCTTATTTATTTGTGTTATAAAGTTAATGTTTAACTAATATAATGATATAATATTTACCAATTACCGTAATAAATTTAAAAAGTACACTTTTTCATAAGGTGTCATTATATGGGATAGTATGAATAGAAATACTTTACTCCCTCTTTTTATTTTAAATTTCAGCAGACCAGATAATATTTTATCAAGATACAAAAAATTATGAATTATTGTTTTCAAAATATGATGAATTTACCGAGAACGTCTTTAAGACTGGACTATTCAGATAATGAAACAAAAAGGATTTTCAGATATATTATTACATATGTTTTGTAAGTATTCTAAATCAAATCCCATTTGACTAAGGAAATATAAACATTTTGCAAACAATTAATTTGCATAATGTATTTATATCCTGGGTGACATGGGTAATCATCTTGTCTTAAAAAATACAAGTATATCATTTTCATTTAAGCGAAAACCAAGTTATAAAGTTACATTTCATATTATTATACTGGAAGCTTTGATAAATTTCATAGCTATGATAGTAACGTCGCTTTTATCGAGTCTGGTGGCAATATTGGCGTTACATTGATAAAAATGACGCCAATCTTGTAATTGAGATTACCGACGAAAACATTATAGACTCAAAGATTACTGCGACATCGAAAAAAATGAATTGATGAGAAAATAAACAAACAAATTATGGAAGAATGAATAAATTGACTAACTCATTTATTAGTAAAAACTCATTAATTAGAAAAATATTGATAAAATATAAGTACTAAAATATCACTAAAGCAAAACAGGAGAGTGAATTAATTCAGTATATCCTACTAAGACCACCATTGATAAATAGTCCTGCACTTCTCCGAAATATCTACGTTTTCCTGAACACTATTGGCGGCTTCTACGAAGCAGTAACATAAACACCATTGGCGTTTTGTTCAAATTCCAGACAGCTGTATTATTAATGAAGATCTGGTCGCGTGGGAACCGGGCACCAGACCGTTTAATATTCTTGTAAAATAAATTTTCACTACTGCCGATTCGTCGTTTATCCTAAATTGATTTGTCTCGACGTTACCAAGGGAAACTTAAAAATGTATTTATAAGTTACTGTACTTCTTGTTCACTTGACATTGTAAACAGTCATTAATGTTTGCGTAAAAAAATGTAAACCATATAATTAGAATAAAAAGTAAACATATTATAAACATAATAAAACAAAAAAGAAAACACTATTTTTTTTCTTAAAAGGTAAATGGAATCTATAAATTACAGCCATTGTGAAAAGAGATAATGCATTATTTCTTAGGATATTGTTAGAAAAATAAAGATTAATCTGCTGAAACTTTCAGTTGTCCTTAATCTTAAACTTAATCACAAATCGTTAATTACAATGGGGTTAGGTTATCCCGACGTAAACACCTCACAGAGTTTAATGAAACATATTTTATTAAGTAATGTGTCATTTGCATTCATCTTTTTTATATTTTCTGATAACAACACAACAAAATAGTGTACCTTTATCAAACAGTCCCGCTATGTTTCAGAGATGTTTTACACCGATTTCAATGTTGGATATTGCTCATTATTAATGTACGGTGTAGTATTTTCAAATCTTGTTTCATTAAAATTATTTACATTAAAGAAGATAGTGACACAGATATTGTCATTGTTTGAATACTTTAAAACGTCATTGCAGTGAATCTAATTTGATGAGACACGAAATATGAAACATTTCTAGAAATACTCATAACAACTTTAGTAGCTTTTCTTCACATCTTAACACATTCAGATATTTGTCTCCCATGGGATCCTAACTGAAAGATGATTGATTTGACATTAACTCAAATACCAAACTTCTCATTAGACTCTCTACAACTGATTAATTATAAATAGCGCTTATAAAAGTGAGCTGTAATAGAATGAATTTAGAATTATATTAATCTTAGAGTTCTTTGATCAGCATCTTGAATTAAGCTATACCGTTTTCACTCTGAAATGCATTGCTTAGTACGAAATTCCAACGAATAAACGAACGACAATACTACTGAGATTATCATTTGAAAAATTTCCTACCTGCTCGGGAATTAAGTCTTGTAAATACTTTGGTGTTAACCCGTGAACCACTTTATTAACAAAATTAATTTATGTTTTCTCCTTCTAGAATGAAACGATTCCAGACAAATTTTCAATAGACACTGGTTTAGTCGTCCCTGTAACAATTCTGGCGGCCTCATTTTGAATGTTATCTAGTTCTATTTTTCTTATGTATTACAGTTATCAAAATACATCACCATAATCTAATACTGGTCTGATAAATGATATATAAATTGTTGCTATCGCTGACCGATCTAATACTAACGTCATCTTTTTTATCATATTAATTTGTACCCATGCCTTGGACTTTATGTAGTCTATGTGGCTATGCAAAGAAAGATTATTCGAGATATAAATGCCCAAGTGTTTTGTGTCACAATTTCAATTATCAGTACATTGTTCATTAGTACACGAGGATGATATTTTAGTATTCTTTTGTGTGTAAAGAGTAATATTTCCGTCTTTTTAGGAATTAATTGTACTTGCCATTTATCAACCCAAACATTAATTGTCTGTAAATCATTGTTGAGAGACGTTGGTGCACTCGCAGGAATATTTTTACAAATAGTGCAGTATCGTCTGCAAGTAATCTAATATATGAATTCATATGATCAGCGATATCATTAATTTAATTTAAGTACAAAAGAGAGCCTAACAATGATTCCTGAGGGGCGCTGGCACTTATAAAAGACTGGATCATACTTGACACCCTGTAGAACAACACGTTGGCTACGATAACATGAGTATTTTTAAACCATTCATGCAGATCTCTTGTGATACCAGCAGCCTTAAGTTTGATAAACTCGATTTAATGTTTTGCTGATATCACAGAGACTTATTTTCCTAAATCTATAGTTAAAGAAATAAAATCATACAAATAAACTAATTGGTTAACGGTAGAGTCGCGTGATGTAAAACCTGACTAAAATTACGTCTTGTGCTTATAGATTCAGTGATAGTATTTTAGTCATTTGAGGAGTTTGTCTACAAAAGAAATATAAAGTTTTATCCAACTCATTGACATTATCCTATAACCGTGCCGAATGTACCTTCTTCGATTTGAACAGTGGAACTTTTATTCAAACATTTCTGCGGATCGAACATCCTTGTAATTGCGGAAAATATCTAAGTCCCCATTGGCCAAGGGTAAGAGGTCGTTGTTTCGATCCCCGTCCAAAACATGCCAAAGTCGTTAAAAAGGGGGTATTGGAAGCCCCCTGATTGGCGCTCATCATATGAACAGGGTAGTTTCAGGATAGGACTGTCCGCTATTGCTTGTGGTATTTTGCCAGATATCTACGGTAAACTATTGCAGTGTTGCAACAATTTGTCTGTCTCAGGTGGACATAGTCCAGAAATTGCTGAAACACTGCCGACGGAACATTAAGTCGAACAAACAAGACAAACATTTTACTAGGGACAGAGTGCCATGTCTTTCTTGAAAATAAAGAATGAGATAAATATGATACTGAAAACAACTTTCCTTTATGTTCAAGTTATAATAAAGCATGTAGAGATGATCATCTAAGAAAGACACTTCCTCTTGAGATTCATGCGTTATAATACATCAATAATTAGTGACGATAAGCCGAACCGCTTATTGTACAAATCTATTCTTGTTTATTAGACTATTTTGAGACTCCTTAAAACATCGGTCAATCCTATTTTAATTTAATTATGATTAAATGAGTTAGCAAAATGTTTCTATCTCAAGATTTCATGGAAATCCAGCAATTAAAACCATTGCTGTGTATTTTCAGCATCATGATTTACTTATATTTTTATTGTATATTAGAAAAGAAAAAGAAAAAAATGCTGTTAAATTAAGGAAATTTTAATATATTTGAGCCACATTTTTTTAATTTGAAAATTGTGTCAGGGCAACATACAGGATACCTTTAGTATTCCAATGTGTAGCATGTAATTTATATGTTAAATTACATGAAATGTGATTGTATGACTCATATTGTTTACACACGTATAATCCTTAGCGTAAAAATTGAAATGATATTAAATATATCGCAATCTTGCACGATACCATACAATAATCAATCTAATGATGTGATGATTTCCAAATGGTTCACATAGTACAAAACCAATACGCATGCCCCATCCTGACTGCTTTACACGTCATTTAGCAATACTAGATTACGAAATATTGCACAACAGGGTCATAAGCCACCAGCTGGTTACTGCAGCTGCACTGATGATCTACATAACACGCTGTTGGAGACCATCAGTCACCAAATCAACGACCGTTGTTCCACCTGAACACCTATTCTTACTCATTACCATATGACGGTATTCATAGATAATAAGAATATAATAAAGAATTAACGCCATATCTGTCCCAACAGGAATGTTAACATTTAAAGTAAACAGCGTTTATAGACAGACAGTCTATTTAGTTTACGCGCCGGACAGCTTACAGTTTCATGTCAGAAAACAATGATGAATTTATTGATCATTGTAGAATGAAAAAGAAAAATACAATACATATAATGGAAATGCACAAAATGCCATATGTGGATTGACAAGGTCATGTTGAAAATAAATTGATAATTATAAAAAACTGAATATTTTCATTAAGTACTCCGGTAATTAAACGTAATATAATGAAAAGAACAATCATGTTAAACCAATATTTAATTGAATAAACAGTTGTAATATTTCAAGTTGTCATTTAAAGAAATGTGTATTGTCAGAACGCTAATAGTGCTGAACGAACACGGCTTTTTGATAGAAATATGTCGCATTCATTTTGTTTATTAAAGTTCCTTTTGTAAACTAGGGTCACATTTTCAAGTGTGACAAAAATTATTTATGAAAATGATGGTTGAGATATTAATTGCCATTAACACATTTTTACATTCGTAAACACGACTGTTTGGAGGAAAAAGATAAAAAACTTTGCTTAAATGGATGGCTCAAAATAAGCATATGCACCCCTCTTCCCCACTCTTTTTTTCCCCTCTTTCTAACAGAATATGACTTACTACGTATACTAAATAAATTTGTATATTTAGAGTAAGGTTGGTTAATGTGGTCATGTATTGTAAAAGACATCAAATCTATATTTTATATTGCGCGGAAAGCTGACAAGCTCACTTTACACTCCCATATTACTATTTTTTTAGACCTTTTAACATAACAACAAAACATTATAATATGCAAAATATGAAATAAATGTATTCCATCATTTTTTTTTTAAATTTCTCGAATCATCACATTCCACTGCTTAAATGTACATTAGCACCAACACTTTGATTTGCATTAACTAGACACATATAATGAGAGGTTTCAAACCTTCACCTGCTACATTTTTTTCTATTTAATGCAATTCAATTGAACCCCCCCCCCCCCCCCCCACACACACACACGTTAAAAATAAACAAATATCATTGACGACATTTTCATATCAGTTAGATTCATATTTTCATCGCTCACTACGTAATAAATCCCCTCTTGAATGAATCTTTGAAAGCGTTTAGAAAACATATTCACTTTTTACTATCAGATAGGGACAAAGCAGCACGTCTTTATTACTAAATTATGGAACTTAATTGAATAAATGATTCGAATCGAATCAGTAGAGAAAAAAACATAATTTACTTTTCCAATAAAGCAATCTGCTTTAGTGCTTAGACGATTTTACTATCAGATAGGGACACAATCAAAATAATAAAGTACGACTTTTCTGTCACACACATATAACACAAGTGGATGCTTGTGGAGATTGTGTATATTATTATTTCTGAAATCCCTCAAGAACAATAAATACCAGGTTATAGGGGTTCTACTTTAGATTCCCGCAATATAAAAAAAACGTCTTGTAAAAATCGATTGTTTCAATTTTAATACCGATTTTACTAAAAAAAAAGAAGAAAAAAAAAAAAGAACATGTACGCAGCACACTACATTGTTAGTTTGAAAATATGTGCAGCTTAATACTGTTATTTCTCTATTACAATACACTTGGGGTCAATAATTTTGTACTTATCAGTTTTAATTTACAATTTCCCATTTATAATTAGTTTTCCGTTTCCAGGAACGTCTTGTAACAACCGAGACTGTTTAGCAGACGACACTGACAGTTCTGCAATAGAGCAGTTCGTTTCTTACTATTTGTAACTCAGTTGTTTCTTTTATCATAATGATAATGTACGACTAACGTTTGAATTATTAGTTTCGCATGTTAAAATTTTCTCTATTAATGTTAAGTTGTTAACATGACTAAAATTTAAAAAAAAATGCCAAAAATGTTGTCTATATCACCGCTTACGTACAAAAATCCTCCAACAAAATATACATGTATGGAAACATTTCGGAATTTCAATTAAAAATTATTACCTCAATAACAATGTCTCTGTGAAATAACATACACGGGTGGGACAACAAATCTTGCCAACCAATTAAATAGATGTCACGGCAAAACGTTCGGTCCATATTGGCAGGACTTCTTCCTTTTTTATGCGTTTTTTTAAATTTTGAAATAAGTCGACCTAAATGCAAATCTAGATGAATAACTAATTATTTATTATGAATAAATGCATTTAAAACCCTGCTTTTATACAGTTATAAGCTGAGAATTTGTTATTTATTATGTCAAATAAATTCAGATACAATGAATAAATATATAACAAAAATAATGCAAATACAAGGTGAGAGGTTTTAATTCCAAAAAATAGTTTGAGTTTAACTATAAATCAGTATTGAAACTTGCACTGTATTTACTCTATTTAATTGCATTTTCAACAGGTTTTGAAGTTAATCTACAGGATTGATTACAAAAACATGTAATGCTGTCAAATTGTCCATAACATACAGCTTTCTAACATGCTTGATGATTTATTAAAACATAAGCTGATGCGTGGATCGATTCGTGACTCGCATGTCCTGATTCACAATTCGGATCGGAACGCCATGTGGATTGAAATCCACGGCCCCAATATTTTAGATAAAAATATTGAAAATTCAATTTATTGATATAAAATGAAAATTTTGTAAATCTAATATTTTTAGACTAGAAAACGTTTTGCTGTTTTTGTTTGTTGTGTGTGTGTGTGTGTGTGTGGTGGGGGTGGTGGTATTTTGTCGTTGTTGGTGTTTTGAAATCTTAAAATTAAGATTTTATACTTTGAGATGTTTGCATGAAATCAAAGGTTTGAGCATGTACAGGTGGTTGTGAAATTTCAAGAGACATGGGCAAATATAACGGAAATTATGGCCATTTAAATTTCACAGTGACACACGACATATGGTGCTTAGCAAACTTTGGGTAGTATACTAGAAATGAAAGCCGATATTGGAAATGCAACGCAATTGTGATCTTTGCCAAATATGATCAAGGAGAACATATTAATCTAATCTACGACTGTTACATATGGATAGGGTGTCCCTTCAGATGAGGTTTACGTAACTCAATACACCGATCTTTCACTCGTCTGATGAGGTTTACGTAACTCAATACACTGATCTTTCACTCTTCAGATGAGGTCTACAGAACTCAATACACTGATCTTTTACTTTTACTCTTCACATGAGGTTACGTAACTCAATAAACTCGATGAGGTACGTAACTCAATACACTGATCTTTCACTTTTCAGATGAGGTCTACAGAACTCAATACACTGATCTTTTACTTTTACTCTTCAATTGAGGTTACGTAACTCAATACACTGATTTTTCACTTTTCAGATGAGGTTACGTAACTCAATACACTGATCTTTCACTTTTCAGATGAGGTCTACATAACTCAATACACTGATCTCTCACTCTTCAGATGAGGTTTACGTAACTCAATACACTGATCTTTCACTCTTCAGATGAGGTTACGTAACTCAATACACTGATCTTTCACTCTTCAGATGAGGTTTACGTAACTCAATACACTGATCTCTGACTTTTCAGATGAGGTCTACTGAATTCAATACACTGATCTTTCACTTTTCAGATGAGGTCTACAGAATTCGATAAACTGATCTTTCACTCTTCAGATGAGATTTACGGAACTCAATACACTGATCTTTCACTCTTCAGATGAGGTCTACAGAATTCGATAAACTGATCTTTCACTCTTCAGATGAGGTTTACGTAACTCAATACACTGATCTTTCACTCTTCAGGTGAGGTTTACAGAATTCGATAAACTGATCTTTCACTCTTCAGATGAGGTTTACGGAACTAAATACACTGATCTTTCACTCTCCAGGTGAGGTTTACAGAATTCGATAAACTGATCTTTTACTCTTCAGGTGAGGTTTACGTAATTCAATACACTGATCTTTCACTCTTCAGATGAGGTCTACAGAATTCAATAAACTGATCTTTCACTCTTCAGATGAGGCTTACGTAACTCAATACACTGATCTTTCACTCTTCAGATGAGGTTTACGTAACTCCACATTACGAATTTTCACACTTCGGATGGGATTTACAAAATTAAAAACAACGACAGTGAAGTTTATGCGCCTATTAACCGCCACATATCTTTATAAGATCAAAAAGAGAACATTGCAGTCAGGCTATATTTCTCTCTCTGTGGTACTGATTTATGTCCAAAGAAACTAATCATCACACTTAATTCCAAGTTTCTTTATTTTACTGTTGATGAATTTGTATACGTTTAGCAGATTTAACTTTTTTCTGAAATATCCATGAGTTAGAAAAATCACTTTCTAAATTTTGTATGTGGGTCTCACCAGCACAACGGGAGAAGATACGAAATATTTTATCCCTCTCACGATTGTGAAAAAAAATACCTAGGAGAAAAGTTTGTAAAATGATGCTTGTTACCTTGGTTTTAACGTCTATTTACCGTTTAACAGTATTTAGTTTTAGCAATTTCATTACGAGTGTTCTTGTAGGAAAGGGACATCTCAACTAAGGATCAGAAATTTCAGCCTGGAATTTTTAATTTTTCTGATCTCGAGGGAGAGATTTCCCCTATGCTTCATTCATTTACGAATGTTAGATTTTTTACTCCCACTAAGGTTTATTATTGTCACTACAATCAGCGCCTGGATAGAGTAGTGGTAACGCGCCTCACTTCTTACCAATGCGTCCCGGGTTCGATTCCTGGTCACGTACGTGGGCGGGTGCAGTTGTTGTCAGTCGAAACACGTGGGTTTTCTCCGGGTTCTCCGGTTTCTTCTTACAATAATGACAGAATACGTTTCCACCAGAGCCATCGAGAGTGAATAAAATAAGTTATGATAATTTGTTTCAATTTTAAAACAGACTATCATCCTCGATATTAACATATCGTGCAATCTCATTAAAATCACATCCTAATTTGCGCTCCTTTACTATCCGCGATTAGGATCTGACAACATCGCATTAGGGGTCATGTCAGATTCATCTTTAAAATGATTTATATGCATAAACAAGTATTCGATTTTAAACCACTAAAATAAAGCGTTTCTAATTGACTTCGGTAAAACATTTTGTCACAGGGTGAGAAAAATGTGCAGCGTGACCGGGGAATTTTGCTCACAGAGCGAATGCTCTACCAAAAGAGCTACCAGGCCGCTTACAAAGTTATACACTATTGTGAGGTCAATGTGGCTATTTCTTTTGGTTATACCGAACGATTCTGTAGCCGCCGATTTGATTGGCTTATACAAAGGTCAATCTGAAATGACCCTCTATACGATGTGGTCAGATCCAGTTAGCATACTAAATCTGATTTCAATGAGATTGCACATCGTGCTGCCTTTTGTTGCATTTTTTTCTCTTCCAGATTAAGTAAAATATCAGAGGAAATCGACTTTTCAGATTACATACCGACAATCGGATGTTCGTTCGACTTGGATTTACCACTTAATATAGCATGCAATATATACTAACACTATTCCTTGATTGCGCAATATAATAGTCTAATTTCCAAGAACTTTGCATTTTGTTTAATGTGAATATGGGGAATAAAGTTTCTAACATTTCAAAACATATACATAATATATAAAGTTCAGATTTTTTTTTTGATAAGATGGTAAAAGCATCGATTCAAAATTATTGTAACAGGTTTTCAGAAGAATTTGTGGTATATATTCGTTAGTACGATATTTTAAGATACATGTAATTTATATGAAACATGTGAACATTTCTAAAATCAATCACTTTTGCACTACAAATATCATGCCGGCATTTTACATATTCCGCTGGCATAATACATTTTCAAGCTAAGCAGGAATTTAATGAGAAAAGAATGATTAAATGAGCTGCATTATATGTTGCTAAATTTAGAACCTAGAGTTATACGAAACTTTACATCAAATGCCGCCCCCATACTGATTGTTTTTAAAGAGAACCAGAAAACCGTCGATTTATTTTTGGTCTTAAATGGGTTGTTTATGCTTTGTAGGCTTAACTTTGCTATTAGCGGGTTTAGTTTAAAACATATTTATTTTACGTCAAAAAAAAAAGTTATTACAAATTATACCAATACCTCTCGAATGTTCATCGGCTGGATCAGTACTTATCTTGATAATGTCATAAAAGAATTTTGATCCCCGCGGAGATCGCACCTACAGCCCTCAGATCCGCCACGTTTCACACGACGTACTCAGCCAGTGCCTGCCGAAAATTATAAAGAACAAACGCGAAATGGTTTGACTAAGGAACGTTCGGAAGAGTCTCCCCTAAGTCCTTTGGTAGCTCACAGTACATAGAGTGCATGAACGAATGAAATCAATCAAGTAAATGAATAACGCAATAGCTTAATAATTAACGCAAATCACCCAGATAGAATATAATTCCAACTAAGGTTATCTAACACTAACACTGAATTCTGGTGTGAAAAAAAAATATACTTGGATCCAAGCCGGGGTTGGGGGGTTATTTAATATTTGTCGAATGACATCCTGTCACATGAAAGGAAAATGTGTTTTATGTACTGTCCGATGAATCTTTCTGCGTTTATCTTTTCGATGATGACGGCGAAACTAGTTTGTACTTTAATTGAATATATCTATTTATCGAATTAATTATCTGACGGACAAACAAGCAATCTATCTATCCCACCGATAGGCACTTCGGATGATGATCTCATCAACATATTCGGACCAATTGAAGTTCTCTTTTCTGTATTTATCGCAAATATGAAACATAATTAAATGCAAATAAAACGGTAGTAATGATGACTGACTTTAAACATGAGATTGCATTTTTAAATCTATATATATTTGAATTGACTTGACTTTTTGCACGGAGGCATCCGGGTAGAACCACCGACCTACCGCAATATACATGTGTATATATTTGAAATGAAATGTTTAAATATTATAGTTAGGAATTGATTTTCTAAACCTTTACCCCAAAGCGAGATCCTATTTGTACTGTTTAGTTTTACAACCAAGGTCATATTTATAGCTGAATATAATACACTAAATAAGTGGTATTGCAAATGGAGTTTTACACATGTATTTATATGATGAATTATTCACTAAATCATTATACACCGATAGTTAATATACACTTATTATGATTAATATATCAAAAATAATCATTTGCGATAAATCCCTGCACAAGCGTTCTTTCTGAAACAATGATTTTTTAAATTGACCTAAATGTAGAATAAGTTCAGTAATAATGGTACCACAAAATCAGGTAAACAAAGGCTTGTGTCATAAAAGGTGTAACCGGAAGTCATTTAATGTAAGGCAAACACTAAATAAAGGAGCGATTCGGTGATAACACAGTCGTTTAGGTGATGTAGATTTTATCAAATGAAACACGAGAAAGATTAATTTA
Source organism: Solen grandis (assembly GCA_021229015.1). NCBI lineage: Eukaryota > Metazoa > Mollusca > Bivalvia > Adapedonta > Solenidae > Solen > Solen grandis. The sequence goes on from CM037783.1 coordinate 2,297,012, forward strand.
GGTTCCTTCTATGTTCCGGACCCTTCCTGGAACATCGGTTTAACCATTCACATCGACCTATCGGCGTCTCCCGTTACGAATAGATTCCTTCCAATACCTGATCAACATAACACTTACTCTGTGTTTCAACAGTATGGCAGAAATGCGATTAGTCTTAGCTGTCAGATCACAATATTTATGATATTTTCGGAACTTTGCATACGTCATTGTCATGTAATGTTCCACCGAAGGACAGCGTAACATTGAAGTTTCTGTATAAAGAGTGTGGGCGAACGGCATCCGTCGGTCCAGTACGCTGAAACGCGGCTTAATTTGGCTGGCAAACTTTTTCAAAAGACGAAACAGCCAAGCCGTACTGGAAGGAAAGGAACCCAGACAAAATTTTATACGGGACTTTGGATAATAGCAGGAACGAAGTTCGGTAAGTACTGACAAAGGTTTTGTTATATATTAAAACATTACTTATTTTTACATTAATCATTAAATCTGAATTCAGGAAATGACATGCGTTAGAAATAAAATAAAAATATTTTTTTAACATTTATTTTAAATTTATGAAATGAATGATTTATAATAATATGTCGGCAGTCTTGTTTGTATAATCCGTGCAAAATGTCGAATGATAAAATAGGTTTGATATTTAAGCAACTGAAAGTATAATATTGGGGTTAATTTATGTCTTTTAAAAAAAAAATCTTATATGTCTACCTATCTTCTGTTGATATCAAACCCCTATTAGGGACATAGACATCTGTCTTGGTATAATTTGTAAAATGTGAATATCTGTAACTCAGTTCTAAATTTTTTCCTGACAATTTATCTTGATAACATTTTTTGAGGGGTGTTTTTGCAATCTTGTTTGAACGTTTTTTTTTCTCTATCATTGTTTTTAATTTTATCATACTAAGAGAAAACTACTCGCTAATACGATTTTTTTTTCTAAATTTGGTACAATACTTATGGTTCGTAAAGTAATACAAAAACACAAATACAAGACTAACACCAGTATGATACAGGTATGGATAAATAAAGAAATACTGATTGTTTATATTCATTAGTTTCAGCTCAAGTCTTTGCACATAACCATGAATTTTAAGGCTTCTGGGTCAAATTGAAATCGCATTTTCAATTTTGATAAACCTTCTGATTCAAGGCTTATTCTTAAAAAAAAACAAGAAATATAGGAAAGGTGAAAAAACTTAATTATCTAATGAATTTGTATTTTAACATAAGCATAATTGAAATGTAGATTTTTATCCAATTATAAATGAAGAATATATAATGTATCATCTAAATATGACAAATTGATTAATTAATAAAATATTCTTTAATTTTTGGTTAAATATTGATTTACACATTTAAGTTATATGGTCACTCTTGTGAAATATTGATTTACGAATCAATTTAAGTTATATTGGTCACTCTTGTGAAATATTGATTTACGAACCATTTTAAGTTATAATGGTCACTCTTGTGAAATATTGTTTACGAACCATTTTAAGTTATATTGGTCACTCTTGTGAAATATTGATTTACGAACCATTTTAAGTTATAATGGTCACTCTTGTGAAATATTGATTTACGAACCATTTTAAGTTATATTGGTCACTCTTGTGAAATATTGATTTACGAATCAATTTAAGTTATATTGGTCACTCTTGTGAAATATTGATTTACGAACCATTTTAAGTTATAATGGTCACTCTTGTGAAATATTGATTTACGAACCATTTTAAGTTATAATGGTCACTCTTGTGAAATATTGGTTTACGAACCATTTTATGTTATACTGGTCACTCTTGTGAAATATTGGTTTACGAACCATTTTAAGTTATAATGGTCACTCTTGTGAAATATTGGTTTACGAACCATTTTAAGTTATAATTGTCACTCTTATGAAATATTGGTTTACGAACCATTTTAAGTTTTATTATCATCTAGTCAGTTTTGTATTTTAAACAAATCCTCATTTTAGAAAAAAATACAAATTGCAGTTTTTTACCCAAATCATATTTTTGACATATAATATATTTAGGGTCATAGAATAAAATTTTTAAATTTTTTAAAATTTTGACAGTTATTGTAAGAATTATTAGTATTCATTACGTAGATTGTTTGTTTGCTTGTTTTTTATTGGGTTAAACGTCCCACCGAGAGTATTTCAGTCATTTGGAGACGATGTCTACTTGAGACAGATATAGTGCTATGTAAATTGTTATTGTGATAATAATAAAGAAATAATGTTAAAGCTAAGTACGTAGAAAATTCTTCGAATATTCGATCAAGTGCTCGGGAGAGATGCTTTCTTAGTTTTTGCGTGTTCACGTGCGTATCAACAAGGGGGCAAACACCGCGAGATACTTCATTGCATTCCATGATAATACCTATAAAACATTACAAAGTATTCTCTGATACATCTTGTCCCAATGCTGTGAATTCGGCATAATAGCTGCCTACAAAAAACTAATATAATGAATCATTTCTATGTTTTACATTAAAAGCCTCTCGGAGCATAACGGCAATGCATATTTCTCTGGTTCCTTTTTAGCACGATGATATTTTGATGTTCATAAATAAATAATTTCATTTAAGTGCTAATGTAGCACACGTGACTTAAAAATTCGAAAGATGTGTGATACTTTCGCATGAAATATTATTTACGGAGCCACTTTTTATGAATGGGAATTATAAGTTCATTTTCAGATAATTTTGTGTACTTACACACTCAAATTAATAAAACTAGGTTTATGTAGGCATGCAAAGTGATATACGATCAAAGAAAATCCATTTTCTTAATTGAGCTCTCTTAATTCCTCGGTGCCAAAACACCAACAGCTTGTGCATTCCGAACATTTTCAGAAAATATTTTGATTCTACGTCGCGATTAGATCGTATTGATATTATAGAGAAAGACCGAATAAGTGATTATATCTAATCACGTGACTTCCTTTAATTTGGATGCAATGAAAAAAAGCACGTTTTTACATGTGACGTGCGTCGTATACATTTTCGTAACAAGCCTAATTACTGATATTGTATTCTGCCGCGTCTCGCATCAAACTCATAAATAGTGATCTCAAGATGACACTGTTTAACTAAGGATTGAATATTGCACATTTAGACGATTCATCCGGGTATACCCTACATCGTGACTGTTTAAAGTGGGTGGAGTCCGAAGGTTAAGATGTAATTTTTAATGTGTATATTTTAACTGTATCAAAATAATTAGTATTTCTTGAAATGTTTTTTTTTTCTCCAGTAGACAGTCGTCAATTAAAGCAGTGTAACAAGATATATTGGTAAAAATTAAATTTATCGTGATATTTTAGTCATGAGCTACAGTTAAAGAAGTTATCCCCTCATATAAACTTGCATTGATGCTTGTTTGTTTGATAGGTTAAACGTCCCAACGACTTTTTTTTCCAGTCATTTTGCAACTATATCTACCACACCCATTTACATAATCATAACTCTAGAAAACAAGCCCCGGAACTATCTTTTTTTTGCTGAGTACCAAGCAAGGGAGCTATGTCAATACCATTTTCCCGCTCACGAAGCGGACGCTCTAACAACATAGCCATCAAGGACAGTATTCAACTGAACCAAAAATCCACTCTGCAATAATTTTTCAAGTTTATGTGATATAAAAGAAATGTAGGACAGTGTTTTTTGGAACGTGTAAATTGGAACGATACAAAGCTGACAAAAAGGACAGGTGGACTATTTTATGTTTAAGATAAAACCACTTACATTTGTATCCCACGAAAACTAATGAGTTTACCCTATCTTAATCACAGATGAACTATTTTGCAAAGACGTAAATAATGTTTCCAATCTCTCTTGGGCTTTCATTTTACTTACTTAGCGAACTGTGCAATACCTTATTTGGACTCATTGTATTCAGCCTTTAAAATAGGACAATATCTGTATTTGTTGAACGTTATACGTTTAAGATAATTGAAATATTCATTTGTAATATTTAAACATTTAACAATCTGCTTATATCATAAAAAATGTTGTCGTGAACTTGCCATTCGTATAATGACGCCATTTTTAAAACTCGAACGCCGTCCTCTAAATCATTTTGCCTCTTCACCGGTTCCCGGCGATGTATAAACAAAGCATTATTTTATAATAACAATTATTGTGTGATAAAGCTTAGTGGCGTCGGAAAGGAAAATGAATTGTTGTTAATTAAACACCAGAGTGCCATACGGCGGAGTAATCCCGAACTATTTCTCTCCGGATAATGAAGGCATTGACTGTTTATCCAGCTCTCGTCGTGTGATTGCAATCTAAATTCGCCCAGTTCAAATAAAGATAAATTAATTATTCATTCTTAGCGATAAGGCAAAAATCAGGTATTTTCAAAATTGTATAGAACTTGCAAAACGCAATGAAGCATATTGGCGTCTTTTAAATCACGTGAGTTAATTAGTCCAGGTATCGGTTACTTTGATCTATAACTTCGACTGCTAAATTCACATATATTGTCTGTCTCTCAATCTAAAAACATACCTTGTTACCATGTTTGTATCATATCTTATTTATTATCTTTGTTTATATCCTTAACAACTTACGTTTAGCATACAAGAGTAGAAAATATTAGAGTCTAATACCATAAAAGGTCATGGCATTTCCTTTCGTCGAAGGGCTCGCATTTTATTGATAAAAATCACTACAATTGGTCTAACATGATCACATAAAAACTTGAATTGTTAAAATCTTTATTTCGTTAAGTTTTAGCCTACCAAAAGTTCCTTTCATGGCATTTCTTAACTATGAATTATGAAGTGAAAGCTGTTTTTCAGCATTTGCATATGGAAGGTATAACATGGGAGAACGAAGAGGACAAACTATATTGGTTTACTCTCCAAATCAAAACTTTCTTAAGTTCATTTTTTTCTTTAAATCATGGTGGCACAGGAAATGAAGCAAGAAATTCAATTCATTTTTAGCGCTAAGTTCAATTTAGGATGGCATTGTTTTTTTCTTTATCAGACAAACACGAAGCCGTAATATAAACCTACGCGCACATGCTAGACTGACACCCAATATTCACCACTGATTCGCTGTAGATCTAACATAAAACCAGAACATCAACAAAAAAAGCTAAAATGGCCGATAAAATAGCGGATAAATTGCGGACTTTGCTATACCGTCACTTCAGACTGGATCCCGTCTCATCGTAAGAATCATGAAGCACACATAATACTGAGCGGGCAAACATCTCATCAGGTGCTTATCTTATATCCGGCAAGTAGCGAGGAACCACTATAGATGTTCCTTCCCATGGGATGGAACAATAATTTATCAAAGCGCACAATGCGCTAAAAGACTGTCGGCAGGATTTACATGCTGAAATAGCTTTACATGTAATTTTAACTCCAGCATTTAAGCAGGGTTAATCTCGATAGAAGCAAAGGTCGTGTGATGTCTTATGACACGTTTTCCTGCAACTCTAGATTCTGTATTAAGTTAGCTGAATAAGCTCTTTGTTTCATGATTGCTTCTGTGCCTTGCCCGCTTTGATTTTTTTCATAATGTCCCAATTATAATTGCATAACTAAGAAGGTTATGACCTTACTAACCCCATGTACACAATCGCATTTCACTGATACGCTACTTAGCGCAGAGTGATGCAAAACAGAGGGATCGGCTGTGGTAGTTATGCAAATCAACAATGCCTACATTTTGATTTGAATTGATCTTTACTTACATATCATCATTGTCCATACAGTATATACAAATATCTAGTTTAAAAACATCAGAAATGTACAATGCCACTCCATAAGGAATTAAAAGAGACGATTAAAAATGACATCAAATCAAACATCGTTACATTTAACACGGTAATGGTTAAATTAATTGCGGATTATCACATCGTACATGTTTGTCTACATGCAATTTCTGGGTGCGATAAAGCTGCGAAATATGGTTGTTATTCCGGATTAAGGTAAAGTCCCTGTAATGGTACGAATACATCTTGGACCACTTACTCTCTGCCAAGATAACCAGGGTACTCTTATGAAACATTAGGAAACCTTGGTTATCTTCGTCAAAAGCTCATAAGGTCCGAAATGTAGCGGAGCCATTACAGAGTCTTTACCTGGGAGGATACAGTATATATAGCACATATAATAGGTACTTTTAATGCTCTCTGTTTAAATGACATATAGGCCCACTGGGCCGAATGCCGATCATTTATAATTGTTTATATGTACATGTCACAAAAATAAATAAATTACCTCCAAATAATAATGTTTAGGCTCAAAATATATCATAACCTGTTAAGGTTACACTGAGTGTTAACTTAGTCCTCTAATTGAATATTGTGTCAAACGGGTAAGGTAGAAAACGTTTTTCTATCAAATTTAAGGTAATCCATCCATGAATAAATTTTGATCATGGTAAATCAAGTGATCGTGGGAATATTATAGTAATTGCAAGCCTTAAAAAGACTTTGAGCAAAAGACCCTATAACTCCATTTCAATGGTTGCTTACACCTGCACTGAGGTCTTTTTAAGCATTTGAGGGGCCATACTTGTAATCTATTGGTGGATGGATTGCCTTAAAATTTTATTATTACTTAACGTTACGTAATGGGGATATATTTCAATTATAAAATGCATAATAGCTAAGATATGTCCTGGCAATAGTAAAGTATTTTATGATTAAAAAAAAAAAAAACGTTGGTGTACATACATCAATTAATTATACACGATCATGTATAATGTATTATCTATATGTAACATGTGCTCTTTGCTTGCACATACATTAGCAGTGTTATTAACTAATATACATGTACACATATGTATAAAAAATTATGATTCCATATATAGCAAATGTTGTGAGGTAAAAAATTAAAACAAAATAGTTCATTAACAGCATAATTCCATTTTGAAACTCACTGTTATATGTACGAAAATTAGTAACTGCATTACGTATACCGATTTAACGACCCATTAACGACATTACATCACATTTTCGGCTTCTTGAGTCTGATGTAGCGGTGCCTCGCTGTGGTACCCCTCCGAATATAATCGGCATGGCACCACACCCAGTCGCATTATCCTGACTCAGAACTGACTATCCTTGGAACTTGAAAGCCAATCAAGGCAGATAAACAAATACCTTATTTACCGACATCTGTATGTCGTGCTCGGTCTCACGACCTCCCGGTCTTCCTCCGGACATTTTAACCATTCTGCCATGGTGAGCAATGTGGGATGAAAGAATAATAAACATGACGCCATAAGTACTAAATGGACTAAATATAAAACATATATTTGTAATGTTCTGTAATTGCTACCGCGAATAGAAATTGAAGGCGTATCTTGTATTTTTAATGATATAACATTCACGAAAATGATTCTCCAATAAATATGATGCTTACACTGTTTATTTTCCTAGTCTTAGAAAGTAATAATTACCGTATGGTTATAGTAGTGCTGATCGGAGATAAAAGTGTAGCCCACGATTCCCAAATATATACTGATTACCGATATCTATAATTGAAGAAAAATGGTCTCGCGGAACAGTCTGTTTAATCTCAAAGTACTGTTTATTTATTAATGAGAATGACATCATGATAAAACTGGGCGGCTGGTCCCCACTGCGGTCACTGACGAGTATTTATGATGGTTCCCCTAACAGCTGGTTCCTGGCTGTATTCTCCTCGGAATCGTCTTACTTGTCTATATAATTTTGACACACATAAATAGCTACTGAATATCTCCCTACTGACAGGTCATAAAAACCTATTTCCACTAATCATATCATATTAGGGTTTGTGTGTATGGTTCAGCTAGGAGGAAACGATCCAAATAATGATGCGGATCTCTTTATAGTTTGAATCAAAACAGCCATTACACATTGTTGGTATTAATAATGACTACTTTTTATCATTATCATCGTTACTATCATCTTTTTTTTATATTGTTTTTTATTATTTTTGGTATTATTATTATCTTTATCATCATTGGCATCATTAGTAGTAGAAGTAGTAGTAGTTTCTTTTCATTATTATTTTTACGATAATATTGAAGCAACGTATAACGCAAAGGCACGATAATATATACATACTACATGTTACATGGAAAATGTTTTACCCAATATCAGTTATTCATTTCATGTTTAAGTCTATTACATAGGAAGGAAGAACATTTGGTATCACATACCCATACGAGATATCCACACACTGGTATATTCATGTTTGCTCAATGGGGTTTAATTTGAGATGTATCTGATGCGATTCTTTATAGTCTTTAAAAACAGTTAACAGGATTCAGTTGCGTTATTTATCATAAGAATACACTTACTAGTGTATGCATGTGTTCCTAAAAAGTTGCCATTTGAACTTAATGATTTAACACTGTAATGCCTCAAAGTGTCAAAAACTATAATATGTAACAATGTCTGTGACACATAAACGATATTAATACAATTTAAAGTTGTAATACAGTTGAACCTGTATTAAAGGCCACCTGTATTGAGCGGTCAACCTGTATTGAGCGGTCAACCTGCATTTGGCGGTCAATTTTAATGTTACTGAACTGGCGTTTTTGTATATGTTGAACCACCATAAAGCGGTCATCTCAATATGATAAAGTATATAAATATAATTCTCATATCGAATACGCAACATATTGTAAGACTTTGTCCGGTTAAACGTTGATTTTAATTTTATAGGAATGCCAAACTAAAATATTTTTTTCATTATTTTTTTCCAGAGTAGAAGCCATAACCATGACGTGGGAGATAGTTTGTTTTACCATGACGTTGCTTCTTCACCCCGATGGCGTTTTCACTGACGACAGGACTCACAGTGAGGCTTTGACTCCGTACAATCCGTTTGAAAGACAAGGTGATCTATCCCAAATTGACAGTACGGAAGAACTTGTGCAAGACGAAAGAGACACAAGTGTGAACCAACTTTCTCTGACTGATATGCTGAACCTTAAGGTCAGGGACGAGTCCGAAATGTGTTCTAGGCGAAATTCTATGATGTTTTTCATTACTGGTGATGTCCAGTTTTTAAGGGAGTGTGTGCAAACGCAAAACGAATCGTCCCAGCGAAGGTTTCCTGGAAACACATTCGGCGGTGAAGAGCAGCAGGAAGACACTGGCAGTAAAACAATCAACTCATATTCCGGTAGATTACTGAAGAGGATTCTTGAAAATATTGGACAGGGTACAGTGAAGGTAGACTTTCCTAGGCCGCCCCTCGATATGCGCACACAAAACAAAAGGTCAAGGTTGTCTGTCAATGGAGCTATGTCATCACTGGTTGACATGTTACGTCACGAGTCAATGGGCAGCCCGCGTAAAATGTCCGCACTTCATCGTGACTTACTGCATATGGGATGAAGACTGACTACTTTTGGAGACTTCGTGAATATTTTTTTCTTCAGAATTTTCATAATTTGTTCATGAGCGGTCACGAAAATCGAATATCAGAAAACTTACTGACACTTAAGAATATTAAAGATAAATACATTTTACGTTTTTAGCAACTTTTTAAAGAGTATATTTATTCCTTTACCTGAATCAGTGACATTAAGATTCTTTAATCAGATATGAAATGTATGAAAATAATCATACATTTATTGAATTTAATTTTTTATTTAAATTTTACGTCTGTAAGGAGACAAATTTCATCCCGCTAGACGAGCCCTGGGTCAGACCAGTACTTTGCACTTGGAAAGAACATAACACTTTTTGCCCTCTAGCGGGTTCTGGATAGGCAGTTATGCGTGTTACCACTGAACCTCGGCGCCCTTTGTTCAATTTAGCATCTTTGTATAAAAAATAATAATGTCGGTTAACTGAATGTATAAAAGTGTTTGAAACAAGATAAATGAACTTAAAAATAAAAATGATTAATAGGAAAGTGGAGCTGCTTCCTGATTTTCTTGTTGATTCATTAAATCATAATCATCGTCTTTCAAATGTTTAAAAAGATCAGTGCACTGCAAGCATCCAATGACTTGGAGTTAAATGTTAATTTACTCAAAATCTTGAAAGGTTTGCATTTACACTAAAAATCCCATAATCACTTGGTGGACCATGACTGCAAATTATCGATGGATGGATTGCCTTAACTAAACATTGTTAATGTTTAAGGTGCATTTATCATATTAGTCGGACATATATAATGCGATAAAAAGGAGTAGTTTTATTTAAAGTTTTGCCTGAAATGGACGAAAAGAAAAACATAACACTATTGTAACACGTATCCCTTTAAACCTACAAAGTGACTACAAAAGTCCGAATCAACTCACACAATGTTTAGTAGCGATGCGTTTGATTGGCCTTCGAATGACAGAAAGCTAAATAATGTGTCCATCCCACCGTGAAAGCCTAGCCTTTTATCAAAACCAGTAAAGCATGATTTTCCGAATTTGAGAAGATACTTTTGCGAGATGAAACAGTTCTTGGTATAAATTGATGAATTTATGTGAAGGCGATAAGCGTTTTACAGGGAAAAAAAATAGATATATAAAATTCTAGCTAATCGATAACCAAAACCGGTTTTAAAATCTTAAGCCGTTTGCCTATTTATTGAACTACTACAGGACATACAATCCACTGACTGCGCCATAGATATTGCAAAATCAAATGAGGCAAAGGGTGTACTCAATAAAAACGATAAAGAGAACAAAATATTTCCGTCTCTAAAAAGATGTTATATAATAGAGTAAACAAATCTATTGTGATATATTAAACGATAATGATCAGAGACACATTCAAATCAAACAACGGTTTATACTAATGTTTCATAGCAACAATAACTACCAGTGTTTTGCATACCTATAATATTCTCTTGCAGTTTGATGGAATAACAAGTGTTTTGTTTTCTTTGTTTTTTCAAGTCTCCAAAATTGCTTAAATAATATTCCACTCGCTGATTTTAATGAAATGTCAATCATGTTATGTGCTTAAATTATGTGTGTTTGAAAAACAACAAAACAACAACATCGTGGACATTTAATGTTTGGGCGTTTAATTTCAACTTCTGGGGTTTTAGAAACATAATCTCATAAATAAAATGGCAAAATTTGAATGTCAATAAAGAATATTTACAATATATTGTTTTTGTTTCAATAAACCCAAAATACACGTGTATATATCATAACACATTACATTAACAACTCTATCCCTGACAATTAAGAATAGATGTACAGTCAAACCTTTCTTAAGCGGTCACTAAGCGACAAGAGAAAGTGGTCGCTTAACAGAGATGACCGCTAAATGATGTTAAAATTTATAAATAATTCTACAATTTGGTAATATTAAAATTGACCGCTAAATACAGGTTGACCGCGAAGTACTGGTAGCCGCTAAAACAGGTTCAACTGAATACCTTTTACTTCATATAGTCTCATTCTGACGCACTGGCCAACAGTTCAGACCCAGATCAGGCAGCTATCTGATCGGATCCCGTGTTCTCTAAAATACTTAAGTAAGATCTCTGGCTCAGATTTGAGTAATACTATCACACTCAAAACCCTATTGACTTGACTAGACTTGACTTGACTATTTGAGTTTACCGTCGCCTCGACAGTTTTTCAGTCATATAGCGACGTCCAGCTAATTACAGTTGGATGAAGACCCTTAATGCACGGAGACATCCGGGTAGAACCACCGACTTACCGCAAGCCAGCTGGAAGGCTTCCTCACATGAAAATCCGAATTACCCTGCCGGGATTCGTACCCACGCGGTGAGGGGCAAAACTCTTTTGAAACTAATGGTCATAGTATAGGGAGGAAATTCATACTTAAGTATCATTTTAATTTTCAAGAACATGGGAGCATGGCTTCTGTTTGCTCATAGAATAATGTAGCTAATTTTTACACTTTCCTACACTACACTACACATTTTAAGGTTCAATAAATTAGTATAATTCATCAAGTCATAGAAATCACCATGAATATTCATGAGGTAGAGGGCTGACCATCGAAATGGTTCCGTGTTCCAGTGGTTAGAAAGATGACTGTGTAACTGAAGGTCGTGCGTTCGAACCTCTTTTGGGCAAGGATTGTTCATGGGTTTCCCAGGCAAAAAAAAAAAAGAAAAAAAGAAAGAAAACCTAGTGAGAGTGATTGGTTTAAGTTGTAAAAACCTCTTCCCCAATCGACGTAAAATAAACTTGAATTCTTATAACCGTCTCCTATAGTTTGTGATCGGTCCAGGACGGAAAGATATATGTTCCAATTATTTGATTACTGCTAATTATAAGCACCAAAATTGCTGTAAATAACATATCTGTATCATTTCTATCTGGAAAATTGGTCGCCGCTTGTGGTACCTAGATGAAAGCAAATTGAAAAGAATTTCCAGAGAACGGGCGCTAAACAAATAAGGTCTATCCGTACACTTTTAACGATCTATGTACTTTTAACGGTCGGGGTTGAACTCAAAACTCTTAGTTTTTCTGCCAAAGGGGCGAATGTTCTAAACAGTGTATATGTAGGTATAAAAAGGGGATGGTCATGCCTATTTGAGATACTTGATTATAGAAGCAGAATGTATCAAAATTAGTTGTACCTATGATTCATTTAAAATACTCAAAATACAAAACACGTTATCTGAGATACAAGGGTTACTGCCATAGAATACAAAGAACGTCTCTTGAACTATTAAAAAAAACATAAGAATTGAAAATTCTATAAGTGTCATACGTTGTCGGACATAGTGGAAAAGAAATCCATTTACCATGTAATAGCAGATCAACTGAACACTATGTGCCCCGCCCACATTTTCTAAACTCAAGCTGTATCGGGCCTTGTCAGCTAACAAGGTATGAGTGACAGATCATGTCGGCCCATTGTCGGCATAATTGGGACTCCTCACTGCAGATGTATAATTAATATGGCCACTGACGACAAGAAATAGGTTTAATAACTTAAATCTGGAGATCATATAATTATACGCCATGACAGGATTGTTTGCTGTAATTGATGTCTGACACGTGATGTCAATATCAGAACCTGAAAACTCTACGTCATCAGATGTGTGTCTGTCACATGCAGTCTGAAATATTGAAAATACCTCCCCTTAAAATGTCTCCGAATGATTAATACATGTCCCGAATGAAATGATATCAAATCATATACAAAGAAAAATAATTTAAAAAAATCAAACGTGACAACAAGATTGATTTTATAATTCAATTTGACAAATTATGGAAGAAATAAATATCACAATATTGATTTTTTTTTCTTTACATACGATATCCATAACCGAGGTCCAATGGTTGGTCACGTGACTGCGGGTCTAAAAGCTATGGGTTCAAACCTCGCTAAGAGCAAACGTCGCTCATGGCTTTCCTAGACGCAGAGTACTGGTTCAACCAAGAACCGTCGAGAAGGATAAACATAAGTTGAAACTTTTTTACCAATCAACGTAAAATAATCTTTCAAGGTAAAGTCCCTGTAATGGTTCCGCTATGTCTTGGACCACTTAATCTCCACCAAGATAACCAAGGTACCCTAATGAAACATTAAGAAACCTTGGTTATCTCCGTGAAAGGCCATGAGGTCCGAAATATAGCGGAACCATTACAGGGACTTTACCTTAAACTTTCCATGTAACAAATGCTTATATCATATGTAGTGGGCAAAAATGATGTATATGATTGTTTTGTTTTTAATAAATAAAATGCACACGCAAGTAAAGATATTTGCTTAGTCTGAAAAATATGCACTGAGTGTACAGTTTCGTTTTATACATTATACTATATTGATTCATTAAGCTTTTAATACATTTACTTCTTTGCAATTAAATATGGGATATTAGTTAAATACATCAATTACGAAAAACAAATGTCAATTACGAAAAACAAATTGAAACTATCAAATTCTTCATTCAAAATATCAAATAGGTTCATTTCTCAATCATGTACTGTGAATATCGCGTGCGTAAAGATAATTTTATCGTTACCATGGAAACTGATTTGGTCATTCCATATAAAATGACATTTAGGTTTTATTCTCTATTAAGTCTAAAACGTGCACTTGTTCTTTTGAAAGGACACTTTGTACAGTTATTAACTGCTTTTGTCGTAAACTGAAAATATTTTCACACGTAAACGCAATATCTCTCCTTCATTCATGTGCATTTATAAAGGCTATTTGTTAAAATCTCACTATTTATGTCATTTAAGGACATTTTCTAAATGCAACTAATTAAGTACTGCCTCGTTACGAAATTCGTCCTAGCGCTAGGGATATAATACCATTTCCAGCTAGTTTTAACTTACAATCGACAAAACAATCCTGAAACTGTTTGTTTATTACTTTGTTTGTTAAATGGGTTGAACGTCAAGCCGACAGCAGTTTGATTGATTAGAGACTATGTCTACTTGAGACAGACATATTGCTGCCACACTGCCATCTTACGCTGTACAAATCTGGCATGATACCACACTCAGTTACATTATCTTGATACCAGATAAAACATTCCTGGAACTACCTTGACTGTATATATGTTGAGCAACAAAGAGGGGAGCTACCAGTTCCATTTTAACAACGTTAGTATGTCGAGGTCAGGAATCAAACCAACGACCTCTTACTCCAGAAGCAGACGCTTTAGCCCCTCGGCCACAGGAACCGGCAATCAAAGATTTACATAACTATATAATATTCATGTTTACATAAAAACGTATCAGAATACAGAATAAGTTCTAGGGAACCGTATCTCTGTCATTCAAAATTCAGGATATATATGTCGCGTTAGATGGAGACAAAAACCAATTTACCCATGCGCGTCTGAGTCAGTGAAAAAGTAGGTGAACCCGATACCATTAATGCGATGACAATTTCTTCTCGGTTAGGTTCTACCATATCAAACAATTGATCATTTAAAACAATTCAAATTTATTTTTAAATTGAAGGTTATATTGTATCTAGATATATGGAAACTCTTGAAACACCGATCGGTTATCTTTGAACTGTCAAACCCCCTTCCAAACCTGCAAAATGTATTCCATTTGAGCATGGTCACGTGTGAAAGCAAAAAAAAAAAAAAAAAAAAAAAAAAATATATATATATATATATATATCATCATAGAAATACATTTTTCTGTCTTTTGAAAATAACTTAAAATGCAGATCAAACTATCGACAAATCTGCGTCACACACCGGGCTATATTAACCTACCGACACTATTGATTTCAGTGCATGTCATAGCAGATACCAACTGAACCTGCACAGACTAGTGCTAATATATCCATCATCAAATATTTACATAATACATGACTGTACAACTATATCTAACAGAAATATTAAGCATGCTTACATTGCAAAATATGGATTTAACCTTAGATATTTTAAAAAGGATAAAATATTTATCAAATTTGCGTAAGCAGAGACTGTTTTCATAACTATTTTATCGTCAATCACTTTGTACCCGGCATGTTTGTTGATTAATTTAATACCCTATCCGTCAGTATTGAACAAGACCCACACCAAGTCAATCAAACTCGTGTTACCTGTTGGAATGATAAACCGTCATAACATTAACCTGTTTGACCTTGAAATTCAACGCACACATTGAAATATTGGATTTTCTTGTGGGATTTCTTAAACCGACTAATTTTCAAAAAAACTTCGAATCCTTACTTCAATGATTATTTTTTTATTTTTTTTTTGTACGGCGAATGAATGTATATGAATAATGCTATATTACTTTTTTTATCCTATTAACAATTATGAGATTATTTATCGTCATCTTCATCATTCTGTACGTATTCTATAAAAGGGTCGTGAGAAGGGTACAAATGCGCAGCAGGGCCGTGGTACTGAGGTCGTTGAGTGACACTGCGAATATGAAGCCAACAGCTCCTCTCCAATCCTCCACTTCATTGTCCCGTCAAAACAATTATACATGCGCTTCTGTATAATTTACCAAGGTTCAGTCAATAAATCAGTTCCCAATAACCTTCACTTGCTGCTACAGGTAAGATCTAGTAGATGAAATATTTTAACCCTTTCCCTCATATAGTCTCATTTTGACGCACTCAATAGGTACCACATAAAGCCTGATCTGCAGAAAACCACAGTTTAACCTTACCAAATTTAATTATAAAGTCCTCATTTCCAGACCACTGAGGAGCAGCGAACAGCATAAAACCTGATCAGCCTGCGAGTTACTCGCAGGCTGATCTGGTTTTATGCTGTTCGCATGGGTCTTTTCATGATTTCCTCTATGAGGGAAAGGGTTAACACTAAGATATTACAAATTGAAAACTGAAAATTGAACTTGAAAAGATAAAACAGGAAATCGCTTTAACAGTTTGCATTAGATAATGATTGTGATTCTTCTTTTATTTTCCTCCAATGAAGAGGAC
>CM037783.1:2313465-2363465 GCA_021229015.1 Solen grandis
CATAACATATCATACATAAGTGAACAAATATTAAACACATTAATTATTGCCAGTAATGACAACAACAAAGGTAACAACAAATGACGATAAACATATACTTGTATGTAAGTCAGTATAAATACTTTGTTTATAATATTATATGTAATGTTATATACTTGTAAAAGTGCATTGTCTTGCCATATTATGTGAAAAACGTACGTCATGAGCCTATAGGCCTTTTGAATTTGCAAATAAAATATTTATCAATCTGTAATATCAAAAACTATCGATTATATGATAGAAATATAAACAGTTAATATACAATTAAATTCAATATTTCGGCATATTGTTATTGTTATTGAATAAAAATATGGCGGCTAATCAAACATCTGTTATGTAGAACTTGCTGAAAATTAATGTTTTGTTTTTACTTGGGAATGGCAAATTTTTGCCGAAATATTGAGTAAGAGTGAATTAACTGTTTATTGTATTATTCCCCTTTGGAAAATCAACATATTTATATATAAAAAGTTGATTCGAAGGAAAGTAATCTACATATATAAATAATTAATACATTTGTCTTAAACCACTGTTGTTATGAGGAAATCATAGCAACCTTGAATAGAATTCCCATATATCTGAATTACATGCAAACCTTATTCCTATCCGCATAAAATCTTCATTAAATGATGTATCCAATCATTCTCACAAGTGTTGCCTAATGAGAAACATTACATGAAATAATGAGAAGTATGCCCGTAACAAAAATATTCTTAAAAAAACAGTCTGAAGGAAATTGCTCGTCTGCTCCCTCTAAATACACGCACTGCCTTAAATGACATACGACCAAACCTTCACAGAGAAGGTAACTGCTATTTCACATTGCTTTCTTCAACTTGTTATGCAAAAAGGATATATCTAACTGGAAAACGCGATAGCGAAATCATGGTTTTCGTCAAAGCATGAACCTTTGTGCACTGAAGTATGCAACTATTTGATACACATTATCTAACTGCCTTTAAAATTAAACGTTTCATGATAACATATATATTCATAGATTATTTAGCGTTGTTATGTTCAATACGGATGTATATGTTTGGACGTGGAAACTAATTGGAAAATCATAATGGATGAGCCGCTAGGCGACTTGAGTATGTATTTCCAAGCCATGTACGAGTCCAAGATATTTCATATTGTACAAAATAATGTTTAATAACCTTTTTTTTCCGTTACATTTTTTTGTTAAATAAAGTCATATTTATCAGAATTTGATTTATACAAAGGACGATACATAACAAAAGCATTTTGTAGCTCCTGTCGATTCAGATTTTCATTCGGAACCCTTTCACTCGTGTTCGGTCTTTTTCGAATACTAAACAAGGGACCTGTGAATCATTATTACAGCAACAAAATAAGAATTTCTATATACGCGTGAACCCAAATACAGAAGGTATTTTATACGGTCAGGTGATTTAAACAGGAGTATCTGATTGGACGCAATAAATTAGTTAGTTATAGAACATTATACATGTAGTTTCATTGTGCTATAAAACATTCTTAGTACGATGAACATGGTGAGATAACTGGTGTTAATGAAGACGACAATTCGAAAGGACTGGACTAAGAAATAAGTGCAACATTTTTTTTTTGTCATTAAGTATGATATTATGGTTGAGATTTGATCAATGACTATTGTCCGACCAGTTTTGTCATTTGTTTAAAGTTTGAAACAGATTTAAGTCAGGGGTAAAGGTCTATGAACTCACATCAAAATGCTTAAAATGAAATATTACTCGGGTATGTGCACAGATATAGGCCAAAAATAAATATATTCGGTAGATACTTAGTCTTAAGTCAAATGGTCATGCTACACCCCTTTGTCACAACGTCAAGTTGAAACTTAATATGTAAAAGTAGTTACAAATACTCGGACCGGACTCGAATTAAAACCTTACTCAGTGTTCCACATTTTCCAAAAGCAATGACCTGGTTTACCATACCATACGATCATACGATACACGGAGTTAAAATTACAATCTCACGATGTTAGGATTCATGATTTTTTGTTTCTATTTTTTTTTAATTTTTGTCCTTTTTAAAATTTTGGTCGATTTAACCCGAATACCGTTAGAAAAAAATACTCATGTGTGTTTAGAAAGCTTATTTAGAAACGTATATACGGTAAATTGTACTTTATGGGGCACCTGTTATAACTAGATTTGTTACATATGCTTTATTAAAAGCTTTTCAAAGTTGATGGTTTCTAACTTAAGGATAAGTTAGATAATAATTCATAATTTGCTTATAATTATTATGGATTTTATTTTGAGATTAGATTGTAAAACCATATTAAAGTTGTAGATTATCAATAGGGCATAACATTTCCTACGGTCAGTGTAAATGCTTCTTTAGTTCAAATGTAATTTTGGGATACTGATGTAATATTCCCACCTTACGTACCTTCCTCCAGCATTCCTTTTTTACCTTTTGCATTAAAAAATCATATATCACAGTGCATAGGAAAGAGAGAGGAGCTTTGAAAATATTACAAAAATGTAATTGACAGGATCCGGTGGCAAATCTGACTTTTTTTTCTAAATACGTTCATGTGGTAAGGGGCGTTTTACATTCCTAGCAAACACGTTCAATTGCCAAAATCATAGTGTTTGTAAATCTATTATTTTTTTCAGTATACAGGGGTGGCGAAATCTCATTTTATTTTACTTGTCCACGGACAAACAAAATTACAATTTCACTTGTCCGTAGTAAAACACCACTTGTCCGTACTTTTTGAAAAAATATTTGTGTAAAATACGGAAATAATTGAAATTTTATTACTCTTAATACATTTATTTAGGCATGTAAAAAAACAACAACATTATATTTACTGCCTTCACACTGAAACTTGAAACTTTCTTTACTGACTGATTTAACAATCAAATTGTTTAATACCGCATAATTTTCTTATGCATCTATCATTGCTGTCATATTCGACATTTCATTGAGCCCTCATTGTCGACTCTCAACCATTGGAAGTCTTAAAGGCATGATTCTTAAAATGATCTTTAGCGCTTTGTTTTATCGTCTTTTTAATCTTAGTTTTTATTGTTTCTTGGGGTTTGATCGGGATATTCTTCCCCTTTTCTTATTTGGGACGATTTTTAATAAGGAATCGGTCCATTTGACAAAGGAACTTACCGATCATAGACTGTGCATTAAAGCGCTGACTTTGACCTTTAGTTTTCATTTCTTAACATTTTAGAAAGGATACCATTCAAAATGGAATGGTTAATATGCGGATTATCCTGTAAGATGCCGAAAAATAAACTTTATTTGACAGACACACGTTAGAGATATCTTTACAGTTGGCATGCTGCAGTTTAGAGTTTTGAATTCGAATTTTTGCTACGGATTTGGATTTTTGGTTGTCCATGGACAAGTAAACTGTGAAAATTTACTTGTCCGTGCCAGGAAATGTACGACTCGGACAACTCGGACAATGGATTTCGCAAGGTTCAAACATTAAAACGAGGATTTCAATCCTATATATTGTGTATGTCTGATGAGATACAACAACATACAAAACGCAAAAAGCTACAATCTAGTCGGATGTCTCTTATTGAAATGTAGCCTAACAAAGCTTGCTTTAAGCTCCTACTAAATACTGCTTTATGGACATTCCTTTTTCGTTAATTGTATATGCATATATTGACATACTACATTTTCTCTTCTATACTGCTTCACCCTTTGACGTATATATAAAAGTGTATAGTCACCTAGGTAAACAGAAAATACAAACTAAAGGTTTGTTCAAATTTGATTACATAAGAATGGAGATAATTCTCACAACATCCATGACACAGTTATCTGCTCTTCTCTGCCTACTGGACTTGCAATGATAAATCATCATCCTAAACACTAGTTACCAAATATATATGGATGTACAGCGGAACATGACGTCACGAGACGTGACGTCACGAGCTTGGTTCTTAAACTGTAAAATTAACACACAGCCATGTGTACAGTTAACAAGTTTAAACTTTATTTATTTTACATCGATTACGAAACAATTTCTTACAACTTACATTAATCACTCTCGATGGCTCCGATAGCGGTGTGTGTGGTCATTATTTTGGGAGGAAACCGGAAAGTCCGGAGAAAACCCACGAGTCTGGACGGGCGACCACTGTACCCTCTCACGTACGTGACCAGGAATCGAACCCATGACGCATTGGTGAGAAGCGAAAGCGCATTTCCATTACGCTATCCAGGCACCATACAGTTAATCTGTTGTAACGGTCTTACCCGTTCTATGCAGCATACCTGTTTAAAGCAGCTAGCTCCACAATGTTTACACCTTACACCGATCTGTAACTTAGTAGCATTGGCTACTTAAAACTACAAGTACTGTAAACGATGCCATACAGTCTTATGTGTACCGACCTTCCAGACTGTCTCAACTCTTCTAAATAGGAAACCCACCAAGTGTAATAGCCCTATATGAGCACCTGGTCGTTTATCACTCGCTTTGCCTATCCTTAGTACGATCTATGAGACGATCAAGACTCCCTCATCAGTATATAATTACACTGACCTTAAAAACTGCCCTCAAACCAAAGGAATGGTACACATGTATACGAAATACATCGATGCAAAACAAAGATTTGTTCAAACGAAGTATAGTTTAGACTCTACATAGCATGCACGGCAGTTACTTAAATTCTATTTCAATTTCAGTAAATCAATATTTATCGAGTCTTTGTTCATGAATATTAATGGGGTAAAGAGTTGGAGATTATTCTTTTAGGACCCAAACCTCCGCCATGAAGTTAACTTGTGCATGATTCAAATTTCATTTTCACATTCCGAGTGGTTTTCGATGAAAATAAAATTAAAAGAATTAAAAGATCCATTTTCTAAATGCACCAAAAATCAATTTGGCTTTTTACTTAACAACTAATAAAGTCTTGGGACTACTTAAAGATTGTTTTTAGGCCTATTAGTACAATGTATGACATTACTTCCTTATCAAAAATGGTGCTGGCTTCTGACTGGCAAAGCGATTCTTTTATGCTTCTTTGACAGTGCTGTGACGTAGACAACACATTTATTCACTCTTATTAAGAATATCAAACTTTCAATTTGAAACTTTGAAGCTAAAATGTACAGATACCAATTATCAATGTAGTATTTTGTTTTCAAACAAACTCAGACACTCTTTTTATTACTTACTGCCAAGATGCTGCGGTTATTCAATAAAGACACGGAACAACATTCTGATATTGAAGTAATGCTTGATCTTTGACAGAATTGAGAATAATTGACTATGGGTGACAGAGGATGTAGGGATATTTGTCAAATTTCATGGCGACCATGGCAAATATAATGGCTGAAATTCAGCCGCCTTACCTATTGCTGATTTATGACTTATGCTTAAATACTTCCTCCAGCATTTCTTTTTACCTTTTGCACGAATACATCACATCACAATCTGCGAGAAGTGCATAGGGAAGAGAAATGAGCTTTGACAATATTGTAAAAATGTTAGTTTAACTGTTAAGACATTTGAGAGTACCTGGAGTTAAACCTTTATATACTAGCTACATTCATGTGGCCGTGTAATATAATAGCAAACACAGTGAATTGTCAAAATCACAGTGTTTGTCAATCTATCTTTTGAATTCTTAGCATTGTTCGAACTTAAAACCTTTAAAAAAGGATTTCAATCATATGCATTGTGTGAGTCTGATGAGATCAGCAAACACACAAAATGCAGAAAACTGCATTCCATTCAGTCCTCTGTTATAAGAAAAGCTTGCATTAATACCTTGCTAAATGCTATCTGAATACTCCTTTATGGACTTTCTCTTTTTGTTAATTGAATATGCATTTATTGACATTCCACATCTTATCTTCTATGCGAGTTTACTCTTTGCCTGGGATTTCTATCGCCATGTTAACCAGAGCAGAAAAAACTTTGCTCATACTATAGTATAGCGTATACACTACACAGTATGCCTTTGCTTAAATTCTATCGAATGTTCAATAACTTAATATTTATTGAGTCTTTGTTCACGAATATTAATGAAGTAAAATGTTTAAAAAAAAAGAAAATGCTGAATACTGACACAAAACTCGATCATGAAGTTAACGTGTGAATGATTCAAAATCTACTTATCAAGTCCTGAATAGTTTTCTATGAAAATACGACTAAAAGTTCCATTTAACAATCAGTTGGTTGTTTCCTTAACAACTAATGAAATCCTGGGACTACTTTAAGATTGGTAATTAGGAATATTTGAGTGGCGTTTCTCCCTCATCAAAAATAATTCTGGTGTCTGGCTGGTAAAGCCCTTCTTTTATGGTTCTCTGTCAGATGCGTCGAGTAAGACAAAAATCGAACTCTTAATATGTATATCACATTTTCAATTTGAAACTTTAAAGCTAAAATAAACAGATACCAATCCAGACCTTCTTAATAGGAAACCCACCGTGTCGCAATGGTCCTATTTAAGCATCTGGTCATATATCACTCGCTTTGCCTATCCTTAGTGCGGTCTAAGAGACGATCAAGACTCCCTCAAAAGCATATAATTACAATGACCCTAAAAACTGCCTTCAAACCAAAGGATATAGATGCAAAATAAAGGCTTGCTCATACAGGAGTATAGCTTAGACTCAACATCGCATGCACGGCAATTGCTTAAATTCTATTTAGATATCAATAAATCAATATTTATATACTTTTTTGTTCATGAATATTTAATGAGGTAAAGGAGTTTGGAAATACTCTTTTAGGACACAAACCCCCGCCATGAAGTTAACTTGTGCATGATTCAAATTTCATTTTCACATTCCGAGTGGTTTTCAATGAAAATAAAATTAAAAGAAAAGATCCATTTTCTAAATGCACCAAAAATCAATTTGGCTGTTCACTTAACAACTAATAAAGTCTTGGGACTACTTAAAGATTGTTTTTAGGCCTATTAGTACAATGTATGACATTACTTCCTCATCAAAAATGGTGCTGGCTTCTGACTGGCAAAGCGATTCTTTTATGCTTCTTTGACAGTGCTGTGAGTAAGACAACACATTTCTTACTCTTATTAAGAATATCAAATTTCAATTTGAAACTTTGAAGCTAAAATGTACAGATTCCAATTATCAATGTAGTATTTTATGTTCAAACAAACTCAGATACTCTTTTTCTTACTTACTGCCAAGAAGCACCAGTTATTCAATAAAGACACAGAACAACATTTTGATACTGAAGTAAGGTTTGATCTCTATTTTTGACAATGAATAACATACCAAATACCTCAAGAAAGATCCATATAAAATATCCCATTCTTGTGCGATGAGAGATCGGTTCGAAAAATCAAGACAACTGGTTCATGCTGTGTCGATCCCTGAATTTGGATAAGTGTTAAAATGATTATTAACAAAAAGAAAGAAAAGCACTGTGAATGTAGAGCGAGACGTTACAAGTGGTGACGTGATTCTTACGCTGTGTAAAATAAACACACATGTGTACGGTTAAACCTGCCTTAACGTCCTTACCTGTTTTATGTAGCCTACCTGTTTAAAGCAACTATCTCCAAAAATATGAGGACATTCTATTACTTAGGAGCAGCAATTTGTTCCCATGACAGGCTATTCAAGACTGTATATGTAATTCCAACGATGCCATATAGCCTTATGATTATCGACTTTCCTGACTTCCTCAGATCTTCCAACTAGGAAATGAGCAGCAGGTCGTATGTTATCTGCTTTGCTTATCCATGGTGTCATCTAAGAGATGATAAAGACTTCTTCCCCAATATATAATTGCACTTATCTTACACAAAGTGCCTAAATATAAGTAGCCATTGAGTTCAAACCAAGGAAACCAAAGGGATTGTGTATATGAAATAAATCTACGTAAAATAACTGAAGCTTAAACTAAACTACATGAATTCGACAAATATAACTTTCAGTACCTCTATTAAGTCTATATCCTTTGCTAGAGGGCGCCATGGTCCAGTGTTAACGTATCCGATTTCGTGTCCGAAGGTTGTAGGTTCGAACCCCGTTAGATGCAAGAATTCTTCATGACCTTCCTGGGCGCAAAGTACTGATCCAAACCAGGAATCGTCGAAAGGGATTAGTATAAGCTGTAAGAACTGGTTTCCCAATCGACGAAAAATAAATAAGTTTAAACTTAAACATACCTTTCGCTAAATATTTTATTCAAGACCGTGTCTATTTTGCCTTAAGTATGCTTAAAGACATTATCAAACAGAACAATGTGTGTGATGATCACAATGCTGTAAAGTCCCAGTTGATCACTCACTGTCGAGTGTGTCCATTGCTATGGTCAAATGGTATCATACCAACCGTGTTGACATATCAAATGGCATGTGATGTCATTTTGTCGCAAGCAGCATATTTTCCTCGATTCGGGGGAAAAAACGATCGTGGGTTTTTTTATATAGCACATATATTAATGTACTTTCGAGATCACAATAATACTGATGAGCTTTTTGCGATAAAACAAATATAATTTCACCAATTCTGAAGGTGTTATCCACATGTAAGGAAACGACAACTTAAAATGATGTCACATGGCACCTTGAGTGGCCACACTTACTGATGATTAAGGGAATCCAGATAGGTTTATACATATATTTTAGAAATTATCTTGACCATTTTGAACATGCTTGACTGTTAATAATTCAGATTAGTTTAGTCAGAAAGTTAGGTACGAGCCCATGCTGTGAACATAAAGAAATTCATTCCAATGATAGGGATCCCTGTAAATATATCGGGGTATGACCGCGAAATTGCTGCATTTCTTCTAGTTTTGCGGTTAATCCATAGTGTGGTCATTCATTTCAGTTCATTTTTATATTATTGAAGTTTTTGAATCAATATCTTTACGCAAATAAAACATCGCCATGTTTTGTCTAAGACACCAACTTCACAATAATTCTAGACAGATGGGCAAAAGGATTCATTATCTCACTGTAATTTGTTAATATAGCGTCCAGGGAAATCTTGCCGCTGTTACTTTATTATCAAAAGCAATCCTGTAGACTGGTCTAAATCTTAATGTCGCTATCGTAGAAAATAATACAGAGATCTGAATGTGTAATTGGTTAACTGCCTTATTCCAGCCTAAACTTATAGAATAGTATCCTATTACTAGACAATACGAAAGTAATTAAGTCAAATTATTTTTCTGGTAATCCTGTAACCATGGCCAGCCATTTTTGTCACACATTTGTACTGAACAGCAATACCTTCTTTGACTTGGCTAATATATACGACCTCTTCTTATGTTGCAAACCACCAATTCTATTGGTTTAAACCCTAAATATGACAGACATCCTGCAAAAAGCGACAGACTATAAGATGATCGCTTTATTCCTCTTATCATACTTAAATATCCCAATATGGAAGGCATCTGGTTCACTCGAGACTTCCTGCGTTGGAGATTGATTATCCACATATTATATAGTCATTTTATTCATTTATGTCAAATGATAAGTAAAGCAACAACATTAGGTAGTGTCCCTTTATGCAGGATGTTGGCATATTGTGACTATTGGGGTCATATGATGACTTATTCCCAGCCTTGCTTCAGCAAAGAATGCTCACAAACAAGCTGGTTCCACGCTGACCGTCCTCAGGGCCCTGTCCTATCAAAACTACTACCGCCGCGGTCTAAAAATCAACACGTTAGGCACCAAGCTGGGAAGTTGTCACGATCTCTGAACAGAAGCAAGAATGGCTTGCTGTCTGACTGGGAATAAGGCAGGCCTAGAATCGGCACTTCATAATGACGAAGAACATGCGCACTGCATTCTTCTTCATTTCAGTATTTATTTTTATTTTACATTTGATCAGTTTTTATTTTGTCAAACCTGTTTCCAAACATTTCAATTCCACACATACCCATTTACAGAATTCTGAACTGAGAGTCAGATCTTTATTTTCATATACGTCCAACCTTCAATGAGAAACGACTTAGACCGATACTAATGCCAAAACTATCTAAGGTTATTTGGCATTTTGTGACATTTCGAAAAAACTTATGATCTGTACAGATAAATCATCGTATCGGTTGCCAATAACAAAGACCCTAAAATGACATTTAACAGTATGATTTGCTTTTGTAGCACATTTCATTCTTATATAATTATCAATTAAAGATAGTTTCCCCCGAAATTTCATGATTTAACAGTTGATTTAAAGCATTTAGATATCATCAAACAGGTTACATTCTGAACTTTATGAAATAGCCTTAAGACACTAAAGTAATTGTTTTTCTGAGCACTGACAATACGAAATTGACATTCGGAATAGAATGCTAGACTGAATGAAGATTATTCAATTGTCTGCAAATGCAGTAAGATTATTGGTAAAACCATCAGTTGCCCCAAAAACCAAATATTACGATTAATAACGAAGTACCAAAAACACGATTGGACTGATTGTCAAATGGGAACAGACAAACGCACTTATTGGAAAATATCAGATTCTTTTTTCAAAATCAGGTTTTGAAGATTCTCCATAATAAAACAACAATTGAAAGAACATCGATAAAAAGCTCCTTTTTCTCTTGGTCTAACAGTGAATGTTTCCATAACGTTTGATTAAAATTTAGCAGGTAGAAAATGAAGAAAAACGTTACACATTACATACACGTATTTGCCTAGCAGATGAAGTTTCTCTTTAATCGGTAGCTGCTAAGAAATACACCAGATAAGAAATGAAATGGATGGAATGAAAGACGTAACAATCCCTGATTTCGGGGAGCGTAATTTCGACGAAAATTTGGACACATAGTACATTTTTAGCCAGAAGGGTTCATGCACACTTTTAATAATGCTGGTGTACTCTTCTGGTTCTCAATGGACACCAGCGTATCTTCCTTTAGGCACAGTAGCAACGTGCTTAAACATTTTTTTTCTGAGATGAAAAATAAAATATTGCTAAAAACGAAATAAAAAAAAATGTGGGAATAGAATTTAATGTAGCGAGGTCTAAGGTTTAACATCGGATTCTCAGCTTGTTAGTAGCAAGGTATTCAAACTGCGCAGAGGAATTTAATTAAACTGGTTATACATTGTATATTGAATACTCAAATTCCCTGCTAACTTTACATTCGATTGTAGCTAGCTAGAAATTCGGCTGTAGCTGGTCATTCAAACTTCTCTTTTAGTTTTACTTAAATTAAATAAATACTCACAGATGGATTGCAATTCAGTTGTAGCCAGGTGTTCGCGAACCCCCAATTCTCAATTCGGCTGAAGCTGAGAATTCATACTGTGGTATGTGAAATTGCCTTAGACTAGTAATATTTTGAATATTTAAGTCCCTGTCGGCTGGAAATTCGGTGGCAGCTGAGTATTGAAACTGTGCTATGACATTGCCCTAAACTGGACATATTTTGAATACCCGATTCCAAGTTCGCTGTGAATCGGCTGTAGCTTGGTATTCAAACTGCGTTATGTATAATTTTACCTATACTAAACATTACTTGAATACCCAGTTCTAACCTGGCTAAAATTCATTGTAACTTGTAATTTTCCAATATCTCTTTTCCAGCTAGCTTGGAATTAGGATGTAGATGGTAATTCAGACTGTGCTATGAAATCGCCTGTAACAGAGGTATTTTCGTCAACAAAATCTCACCTGGCTTGGAATACGATTGCTGTTGGGAATTCGTAAATATCTAAATCTGGCTAGGAATACGAATGTAGCTTCGTATCAAAACTGCGATATAAATTATACTTAAAGGGATAAGTTGTCAACATGTCCAATGTTTCCCACGCAAGACATTTTCGACCTATCCAATAAATCCAAATTTATTGAAAATAGGTATTCCAGTTCATTGAACTAACAAGGCCACTGTTCATATTGCAACAATACAGCTACATGTCTGCAGAAGTTCAGCGTTGAATATGCACACTGCATCACATATTTCAGTTTCTCTAATGTCGTACTTTCTTGCACGAAACTTTGTTCGGCTACTGTTTTTGTATGCATCAATATGACGAATCGTGTTTATTTTCTAAATTTGAACTGAGTGAGTTTGTCATCAGATTGTCCATATGCACTCGTCACATTGGTTGGATCATATGAATTTAGCCAATTTTGGTGTTCATCAGTGAAAGTGATTTCGATCGAAAGTTTGTAAACTAAACAAAAATGGAAAGAATGCCTCAGTACTGCAAAAAAAAATCAAATAATTATGCACTTAAGCACATAAAAATCCACTGTTGTGCCATTAAATAAATAAATTCATTTAAATGTTAATATCTGTCACCCGTGTATTTTGAACATACATGATAATATAACACACACTTATAACCGATAGACTTATTAGTAAGTTAGTTGTTTCTCTGAATGATGAGTGAAAGTCATGAATTTCACTATCATAGTGAAAATACTTTCATTTGTATGTATCAAATACGATATTCGGTCAGTAATAAAAAAGTTAGTATTTATGGCTTGAATTTCCACACAAATAGGTATTTTCAAACTAAAATAAAAACCTCAAAACCAACCAGAAATTACCATGGCCTTGCAAAAATCGAACATTTTCTAAGGGTCTCACACGCTAGGAATTCGTGAAATACTTTCAGTGCACCTGAATGGCCGGTATGTGATGTATTAACAGTTCTTTGTGTGTTTTGATTACATATGTTCAAGATACAAGACGCCGAAATGGTATCTTTTGGATATTTTGGATTGCGCTGTACCATTACACGTGTCACCATATAGATTTTGTGAATTTGAAACGTGCGAGTAATCTTATATTGACGCTAAACTGACCCCCTTGGTATATCCTTCCAATGCGATAAGAGCAAATCTGCATTTGTGATATTTATATGAGAATTTTGTTATTGTTGGAATGTCAATGAAAGTGTTTACCAACTCCCAGGCCATTGTCTTATCAGAGGGTTCAAGTTTGTTTTTAATTAAACCATTTCTTATATTGCCTCCCCCTCAAAAAATTCATTTGTGTTCATATATATGTCTTTAATTCAATCCGATTTAAGTACGTATGAACTCACATTTTGATTTATTAAAGTATCAACAGAAACGACTATTAAGTCATCCTAATTTGATATGGCTAGATGATACTGCTTTACCATTCAAAATATCGACTGTGACTGATGACCAACCAAACCAATGGGGCCGAAGTTTGCAACTCTTTAAGTTTCCAAACAGTAAGGAGTCCGGATGTAGGAAAGCAGTCTGTATAGATGCATTCAAAAACTCAACAATACATTAGCACGGAGGAGCGTCTGACTTCGCACATGCAAAACAATCATTACTTCTGTTTAACCTTGCATCCTGGCTGTCACGTCTGCACAAGCGAACATCTTATCAGTGATGGATAATAAGAGACACCATTGAGAAAACTTGAATGAGTGATAATTCTTTATAGATTAGAGTAATTTGAAGGGAGAGGTGAATCAGTGTCGGCTTGTGAGAGGGAAAGATGTTTATTAATGACCCTATACCATAAAAAATCATTGCCTCTGGTTAAAGGATGCCCCTGTTCTTCTTTACTGTTAGGGAGACAATTAAGTGCACTGTGTTTATCTGCATGATCTATCATTAGTTCCACAAAAAGATAAATCAGTGGAAGTATATCAATCATTCAGTAAAATAGGTTCATGCCTCATTTTTTTTAAAGTTGAGAATTCTATCTTTAAAAGAGGTAAGTTTTGAGTATAGCACATTCCTAAACAATTAAAGAGAATGGTTTACTCGAGATATATGCTTGTGCTGTAAGCAAACAAATATATGCGATTATCTAAACTAATTAATCCTGTGGCAAAAATGTAACAATGAACATCAGCAAAAGTATGGTGATGTCATTAGCATAGCGTTGTATGATGATGTCTGAAATACTCAGATTAAGACGTTTACAATAATGCAAAACAATAATAATACTTATAATAATAAATGTTTTACCTCTATTTTTTACTTAGACTTGTAATAAGTTTTGTCACGAGTGTTATAAAACAGCATTTAGGGATCCAAAATACCATGAACGATCCAGATAATAATGGAAAAGACCTGAGTCTATATAAAATGAATAAGTGACCACGCTTACATGGTGCCAAATTATCCAGTGAGAAGATTAAAAAAAACTGTTTTATCACAATTTTCGAGCATGTTCATTGATTTGTTTTAAGAATAGCAAGACAACTAAACAAAATATTGCAATACCATTCCAAACGTATTTGAACAGTCACCATCCCAAATGGCCGTGTGGTCAGAGCGTCCGCCTCGGGAGGGAGCGGGCAGTCGTATGTTCGATTCCCGGCCGGGCCATACCAAAGTCATACAAAATTGTACTGGTAAAATTTCCTTGCTTGAAGCTCAGCATATAAAGGTTGTTCCAGGACTAAGTCAGGATAATGTGACTTGGTGTGGTATCATGCCACATGTCTAGGGCGTGATACTGCAATGTGACAGCATTATATTTGTCTCAAGTAGACATAGTCTCGAAATGACTGAAATACTGTCGGCGGGATGTTCAACCCAATATAGAAACATAAATCAAACAACAGAATATGGAGTTTATGATGATAGATGGAATAAATTATAGATAAATCTACCAGATTTAATCTACCCTCCATAGATGGCATAAAGGATATAAAATATTTTACTAAGTAAAATTTTAATTTTTTATAGACATACTAATACTATACTCTTTCTGCTATAGTAACGTTTCTTAACATATCCTGGTCAGCAATCCATATTGGTGGTTAAGTGTTAGATTTACCAACCGTGGTAGAGATGGTCATTGATTTGATCCAAAGCAGCGAAATACTATTTTTAATCCATATATATGAACTGTAAGTATATATACTTTGTCATATCACTTCTTTGAATTGCTTAAGATTGTATATGTTATACCTGCATACATTAATGGAAAGATCAGTGATGCAAAGCGTACACCCCCATGCTTACCCTGCGTAATTGATGTCCTTTTGTTGCTTTGTTTTCATCCATAAATTGTCCTCGATAAAACTTACAATTTACTTTTTACGATCTTCCTATGATTTCAGTTTTTTTTATCTATATATATAATATTGAACAAATAGAACTGATATATGACAAATGTTATTTCGAGAAGTATGGTAAAAACCTGTAGCAAAATTGTTGCCTGAAATAACCGACGAGTCACAAATTCAATGGAGAAAAGTAGCAGTAAAGTGTAAATCTAAAATAAAGTATTTCCCTTTGCTAGATGGTAAATATTTACCGTACACCTGCCTCTGGGGCCTTTAGTTATCACAGTCACAACAAGAAAGGTTAAATTTCTGACACATCTCACCATATAAGTATCTACGTCATGAGATCCTGAAATTTTGTTCTAATATAACAGGCAGCTGTATGAACTACCATTGCTTCGATCTGAGTTGACGGATATCTTTATCTTGTTTATTAAAAACTGACACGCCATGTCTTGACGTCATCATTCAGTTTAATTAAAACTTTGAATGTGGTAAATGTCCACTTGCACCTGGAGAAAATCAGAAATAAAAAAATGGATAATATAGACAAACATTTAATCAATATAGGATTTAAGATAAGCACAGATTTTCTTTGTGTGCCTTTCATTGTAATCTCTCGCTAGTCCGCCTCTTAAATACTGTCGATACAAATTATAAAATGGAACTTCTCTCGAAAATATCGAACATACACTAAACATTTAATGAAACAATTTGAGAAAAGCAAGAAAATTATTGTATATCTATATAAAAAAAATAATCTTATAATACATATTACATATACTTTATATTACATATAATTTAAAACTAGTAGTTGTATCATTTGTCCTCGCGGATGATATATTAGCGAATATAATATATAATCGTCTAACAGATAACATGTTTCATACGAGTAAAGCTTGAATCTTCGGCTTTTTTTATCCACCAATTTTCTTAAATACAAAACACACACACACATAAAAAATGACAACGAAAAAACATGATTTTACTTTTTGCTTCATGAGTATATATTTCTATATCAAACAATCTAGTTTTGAAGAAGGCAACGATTATGAATCCGAAAGATATGTGCTCCAACCCCTATGTAAACATATACTCATTGCGCAGGGCACTGGTCCAGTTCTTATGCAGTCAACATAACTTTATGAAAGATGTTAGACTCTGTTTCCAAAACGACGAAAAAGAAATATATCAAATATTTAATTTACACAGTTTTATAAAAACGTTCCGGTTCAGGTATTGCGTCATATTCGTCAAAAATTGTGAATTTTGTCACCCATTATATTCCTTAACTAGCTTAGACCCACACCAAGTCAATTAAATTCATGTTACCTGCAGGTGTGGCAAACCTACATTATATTAACCTGTTTGACCTTGAAGTTCAGTGCACACCTGTGAAATATTGGATTTTCTTGTATGTCGTCTGCGATGGAATTGATTTTTTTCTGCATGGCAACACATTTGTCTAATATGACAGCTTTGAAGCATTTGTGCATTTTGTCTTCAGATATATGATTTTGTGTAAATTGGGTAGAGTAAATATGAATTTAATAAATACTTATTATTAGTATGTAAATTAAAGGTTTTTTATTTATTTTCAAACAGTAACTTATGTTTATCAATATTTATGATTATTATGTTTACCTCCCGGTTATTGTACGAGGATCTTATCATTTGACCAACGTGACCTGTTAAATGGGTCTATTTCTGGGTAGAAAACTAAACGTTGCTATAAATCCCGGGTTTCATACGGGAAAGTGTTAATTTTCGTTTTAAATAGTTCAATATTTATCAAACATATCAGCTTCAATTTTTGCACAATACAATTTTATAATTATCTCTCTTTTTTTCTTCCTTTTTTTTAAATCTAGCGTATTATCTACCACGTTGCATGGGGAGAGATATCGATGAAAAATACACACGAGATATAGCGTGCGAAAATTGAAACTGATATATTTTTAAATATTGAAATATCTAAAATTAAAAAGTGCATACTTTTTATGGAACTGAGTGTACAACAGTGTTGGGTTTGAGCAAGTCTTGCTTTCGTTTAAAAAAAAAATAACCAGTTCTTTTGAAACACAACTGCTTGCTCGTGGTATGAGAAATTATCGGATAGGGAAACCAATCAGAAATTACAGTAAATACTGCCTTATTCAAGCAAAAATCATATCTATTCAATCTAAATCCTATATACATATTTCGCTAAGTTTATCAATGTTTTTATTTTGCATAATCAGAAAATTCAACCGGATATATAGTTATGTTTTAAAATCAATTAGTCAAAGACCCTTATTGATTACAGTGTATTTTTTAGCAGATACCTATGCAATTTTCACTGATTTGTGGAAATATATAAATATATATACATCATCAAATAATTACATAATGCACGTATACATAAAACGTTTAACTTACATAATCTGGTATACAGAAATATTAAGCATGCTTATATTGTAAGATATGTTTTAAGCCTTAGATAGCTAGACTTAAGCAAGCATAGACCGTTTTGATACTCATTTTTGCGTCAATCACTTTGTACCTGACAAGTTTTTTTATTACACTCTTTCAGTCAGTGTTGGACGAAACCCAAACTAAGTCCATAAAAAATAACTTTTTTACTGTTTGTGGTAGTTAGCCTCCAGCACGTTAACCTGGGTCATTTTGTCCTACGCCACCTCCCTTCTTTTGTTTGTATGTATGCATCTGAATTATACAAATATTTATTTGTTACTTTCTCGGCGGACGAAGAAGATAATTCTCATACATGCGCCCGCGATATTCACCAAGTACGCACGCTGTGCATGTAACTATCACGGCACACACCATAACTATCGCCTACTAGATCTAATATAAAGGTCCCGCGCCTTCGAACGCGAATTCGATAGCTATTGCATGTGAACGCGCTAGTTATAGCGTATGCAGGCGATAATTATTGCGTGCGAAAGCCTCTACATGCGAACGCTATGGTTAACGCGTGAGCATACGATATACAATATTGCCCCAATGTCTCCTCATGCTACCGTACTTTTCACATTATTTATAATTACGTTTCATTACCATCATCACCCCAGTGTATTACCCCCCAAGAACATTACTAATCCCCTGCATTTCCGATTAGGGTCAGTACCAGTAAATGATAATTTTGCCTTTTGCACAGTTTCACTGAGGAGCCCATTGCAATCTTAAATGACATTTCCAAATGGTATATTCAATTTTCATGTAAACCCCCCATTCTTATCAAAATGAACTGTTTTATCAGATTAAGTTTCCAATCAGTCATGCAATTATTTCTGAAATAGAAAACATTACATGAAATAATGATGAGTAAGACAATGCTTTCGTAACATTCAATCTGAAGGAAATTGCTTGTCTGATCTCCCTAGGAACACGCATCATTCTAACTGACCTACGACACGGCCTTTACAGAGAAAGTAACTGCCTTTGCACTATGCTTTCTGCAAATATATTAGCGAAATGAACATATCTAACTGGAAAGGCGATTGCAAAATTATGGTTTCCGCCAGAGCATTGACACTTGTGACATGATGTATGATTTAACTACCATTCCATACACAAACTGCCTCTGAATTATGTTTCATAGTTATATAGATACTATATTTACATCGTACTAAGTCTCCTAGTACCCTAAACCATATGATAATAGAATGATTTTCCTTATTTAATACTATAACATAAAACTCTTCGAAATAACTGAAATCCCCTAGTGTGTGCAATAATTTTAATTAGCAATCCAAAATTTACGCCATTGTTGAATTTATAAGACCATCAGGGAAAAAGAGCAACTTAAACAATTTATACTTTCAAATCAAAATCACGACTACAAAAACACACGTTTTGCATGTGCCGGCTCTAACATAATGTACCATTTTCCCTAACGCAGACATGTTTATTGCCAATTGCATTTTACTCTATACAATTCAATTTTAAAATTTCATCTGAGACCACAGTGACCTAGTTTCTGTTTTTCATGTAAAAATGAAAATATGTGTGTACATCTCTTTGTAACGTTTAAATTTATAAGAATTGAATGGCTGTACATATAAAAAATGTAGATCCACTTATTGATTCATGAAGGTTGGGAACGGATCAATGATCATGTATATAGTGTGACTGTTTGACCGGTTTTGTCATTTGTTTAAAGATGAAAATTAATTTAAGCTTAGGGTAAATACTAAAAACAAAAAAACAAAACAAAAAAAACTTTAATACAGATCGGTTTGATTTCAACGGATATGAGCACAGATATTTGCCGGAAGTAAATAACGGTTACTAAATATAAGACCTTTATGTTGAATACTAGTACAGATGAAACTGTATTAGCGACCACCTGTATTAAGCGACCATCCTGCATTTGGTGGTCAAACTATATAAAACCTTCATTCAGCGGTCAACTCTGTTAAGCTTCTATTTTCTCTTACTCTCCTGACTGGCCGCTTAAGACAGGTGTTACTATATATGGCCTTAAAATAAAACCATTCGATGACCCAATGCCGAAAACAATCTGTTGGCAAGTTAAAATTTGAAATGTCAAAGGAGTAGCACAAATAAAGAAAGGGGATATCCGCCATTTCACTTTTTATGCTATTTAATATGTTATCCTTTTGTTTTAATTTGCAACATTCGAATGATTCTTTCATTTTTGTTGACTAATGCCGAAGGCACGCTAACATGGAATTTTTATTCCTACAGAGAAAATAAATTAATTAGGACATTTTATACTCAAAGTTTCATGTCGTGGGCACGTCCAACGACTTTGCGGTTTTTACTTCTGGTCATCGTGCAATAAGTATCTATATATCGATCTCTCTTAAGGATCTTTCAATCCGTTTACATGGCAGCTACCTTAGGTACTCATCTACACATTAATTAAGTGAAACAATGCAGGGTAAAATTTCTTGCTCAATAAAATTAACAGTGTCCAAGACAGGACTTAAACCTTGGACCTCTTGATCCCAAGGAGCTTGTCCTAACACTGGACCACTGCTCCCCCACAAGAAACAGAAGAAAACTGGAATACCTAAGTTGATAAAAAAAGTTTCTGTGCAATTTTGTCACGACGTGGACAAGTGACATGATACCACATCCAGTCTCATTACTGGTACATTTCGGTCGGCTATCGAACGTACGACTTCTCGCATACGGGATGAACGCTCTATCTCGTCCGTTTAGGCAACCTTCTTCTCTGTATGTTTACTTTTACATAATAAATACATCTTAAATGCATTCATAGTTCCTGAAACGTATATGTTATATGTGCTTACGTCAGGTTTTTCAAATTCCTTTACTCTACTCAAAGTAGATTGCATTGTGGTTAAATTACTATATAGGGTAGGTATTAATGTAGTGGAAACTACGATACAAAAAGGAACGTACATTAAGAGCATGGAACTGTCTAATATATGTAACATATAGGTTGTTGTTGTCGTCCATGACGCACATTGTCATTTTGTGGAAGCATGATATGCTCTGTCACCGTACGTCAGTGGTGGACTTCAAGCCCGTGGCAATTAGTGGTTACCGGCCTACACGCAAACTGGATAAGTCAGTAGAGTCGAAAAGAGTATTTACACCTGTGATGAACTCGTGCCCTGGAAAATATGCTGGTTCCTTAAAATTCGTATTAATGTAACATTAAACATATGATTAAGACTATATCATTTGATTGCTATTAGTATAATGAAGACGCTTCAACTTTATTTTGAAATGAAATTGACATTGAATACCTACGTCATAATTATGAACGAATCAATCTTGAGGTATAACATACGAGTTTTTTAATTGCACATGAATTCACAAATTCAAATTTTCAATAAACAGAAAACTTCTGAATACAAACGAGTTGATTGCCGAATAGTATCATAGTTAAATTTACCTGAGAAGAGAAATGTAAGAAATCGAATGCTGCAAAATAAAAACAAAAGATAGCATATCAAATAGCATAAGAGTGAACTGGCGGATATGCCCTTCCATACTTTTACAATTAACTAGAGCATATGTACTTGTTTTTGTTCATCATAATATTTGCAAAGGTAATATAAAGACGTATGCAGTTAATTGTTATTTATGGGACAACTGTTATAACTGAGTTTGTAACATATGCTTTAAATTGATGGCTTCTAACTTTTAAGTAAGATAGGTAATAATTCATAATTTGCTAATAATTATTATTGATTAATTCTGATATTAGATCGCAAACCATATCTAAGTTGGAACATAATATAATCTACGGTCAGTATAAATGCTTCTTTAATTCATCCTCAAAACGTTGAAATGTTATTTTAGAATAGTAACATATTATTCCAGAATAAACGGTATATGCAACATTTTTATGCAAGCATCTGACTTTTTTTTCCAAAATGATTTTAATTGCTTTGAGATACATGTGGAATTAGAGTTGTATGATATTACACTAATACTTAACGCAATTGTTAAATAAGTTTTCAGTTTATGTGCTGTGCTGATGAGATAAGCAAAGACACAAACTGCAAAAATTCAGTCCAGTTGGATCTGTATTAGTAGAAATGGATTCTTACATAGCTTACTTTTAGACTCTGTTATGTTCTGTCTGAATACTCCATTATGCACTATATATTTTTGTTAATTTTATATGCATATATTGACATTCCATATCTTAATCTTTTGCCACATATAGAGTTTTTTTTACGCCTTGGCAAACAGTGCAAACCCAGGCTTGCTCATATACAAGTGTAGCTCAGATTCCACACAGTCTACACTAATTGCTATATATATATATATATATATATACTATTTTATAGGCCCATTATATTTTGTTCAACAAGAGTCTTCTTTGAAACACACGTGTAACCTGCTGAAGCGTGACAGAAAAAGTGTGACGGACAGACAGACGTACAGACAGATGACGGTAAAGTAATATCTTTGTGTTACCTCTGCTTACAGGAGGTGACATAATAATTAAATATTCATCAAGTCTGTGTTCATGAATTTTCAGTTAAATATTCAACAAGATACAAAACTTTATTATGAAGTTAACTTGTGCATGATTCAAAATTTCCTTATCACATTCTGAATTGTTTTCTATGAAAATACATGTATAATTATTTTTAAATGCTTTAAAAATCAATTTAGCTTCTTTCTTAACAATTGCTAAAGTATTTGGACTATTTCAAATTGGATATTGGCATATTAGTATGAAATTACTTTTTCATCAAAAATGACACTGGCGTCTGGCTGGTAAAGCAATTCTTTTGTAGTTCTTTGACAGACGATATTAATTAGAAAAACCATTCCCAATTCTAAATAAGAATATCACATTTTCAATTTGAAACTTTGCAGCTAAAAAGAAGCAATTATCAACGGAGTGTCATTTTTTTATTCCCGAAAATGTAATTCGAAATAACTCAGCCAAAATAGCAACAGCCATTAGATAAAAAGACGGATTCTGAGTTGAGGTCCTTTTTTCAACAGGAAAATCGTACCAAATACCCTAAGGAAGATCCACATGAACATCCCTTTCTTGTGCAATCGGAAAGAGAGATATGATATTTGTATAGTGAAGACTGGTGTTGGTTATGTCAATTCCGAAGGTTGGAAAACTACACTGATTGTATTAATCTGGGACACAAAAAAAGAACCAGTGCTATCATTGAAGGTGATTAAGAACCCCGAATACCGCTTTTGTACAGATCAAGGACTATTATTCCAACAAACCCTTAAACGCAGTTATCTGCCCTTTTCAGCTGATTGGTGCATTCTAATACTGTGAAGAGATCATCAATAACAGTTACATAAAGACCTATTACACAAAGATAGGAAATTCCTGTAACAGACAGAGGAAAATATTATTTTGTCACGCGGCAGATCGCTTAATTTGCAAACTGTCTAAAATATGTGGAAAATTAAAGAGAAAAAAAAACTTCCTTATGAAAGTCTCATTTTTTCTAGCGCAAGAAAACCAATGTAGCAGAAAAACAACAAAATCTACATATTTTTGTTCATGCAGGGGCTTCTGTATTTTACATAAAACTTGTTATTTCTCTACTCATTTTAATATATTATGTATCATTTTGAAGTAATGTATTGTTCTATGGCAAGATATGAATTACTTTCAAATATCTCTAAAAGAATTGCATAAATTTGCAAAAGTGATTTTGCGAGATCTGAACAATCTGACGCGTTATTTTGGATGATTTGGATTACTTGCCAATCTTTGTTATTACAGGTCTTTGAGTTACAAAACATTACGTAACGTGAGTGAAGGACGGAACGTGACGTTATGGGACAAGAAGATATGAGCACGACTACTATATATCCCTCACTTTAATATGACAAAAAGAAATGTGTACTGTTAATCATGTGTTAATCGCGAAACCTATAATATGCAGGCAGTCGGTAAGATTGCCGCCCGTTCTGACACATTATTTTTCCAGTTTCCTCCCACAATAATGACCACATACGCCGCCAATACAGGCATTAATAGTGATCAAGATAAGCTCTGAGAATACTTAACTACACGAATTTGACAAACAAGTGCACCTGAATTGTTAGAAGATATTCTCAAACAGAACAATATGTGTTATGGTAAACATCTGTAGTGGTCCGACACTCCTTTATATCCCAAGTAGATCTCTTATTATCGAGTGTGTCCATTTCTATAATCGAATGGTGCAATACAAGGTCCTTGCTTACATTTTTATATCTTATCTAAGTGTGTGTAATCTTACAAAATTAACATTAGGCATGATATTACTCCAAAAAGGCAAGTCACAACGTATGTCAATAAAACTAAATTAGCTTTCATTTTTAGAAAGTATCTGAACCATTTTGATTATTCACATTTGTTTAGTCAGCAACTAAGAATTAGTGATGTACGAGCCAATGCTGTAAGGTCTGGGCCAATTTATTTCTTTTCCTATAGTTTTGCGGTTAGTCCATTAAGTGTGGTTATTTTTTTCTTATGTTACTTAAGTTTTGAAATCAATATCTTAAGGCAAATAAAACATCGCCATGTTTTGTCTAAAACATCAACTTCACCATAATTCTAGACAGATGGACAAAAGGATTCATTATCTCACTGTAAGTAGTTAATATAGCATCCAGGGAAATCTTGCCTTTTTTACACTTCTATCAATAGAAATCTTGTTAACTAGTCTAGATTATAATCTCGCTATTTTAGAAACGACAGAGTTTAGAATGTTTCTTTGATTAACTGCCTTTATTACAAACTAAACCTAGAATAGTTTCCTATTACTTCACTGAGAATACGGAATATAGTAATTATGTCACAAAAATGATGGCAATCCTGTAACCATGACCACCAGTTTTTGTCAGGCATTTGTATTACTGAGAAATCATTAATGTTCTAGGGACACTAATTTTCGTCGATTTCGTGGAGGATTTTATCCACGAATTTTAATCGGATTTCATCCCCATAAAAACGTGTCTCTTATATAGACCTTACGTTTTCTAGAACTTAGATCCTCGAGTAAATGTACCCACGAAATTCTCTTAGGTATATAATCAACTAATTTTAATGTCAACTAAAATTAATGATTTTACAGTATACAGCCATACCTTCTGAAACCTAGATAATATATACGAAATTGTGTGATATTTCAGACTACCATTTCTATTTCTAAGTATCCTAATATGGCAAACATCCTACACAAATGGACTGCACCTAATGTGGTCACTTTATTCATTATGGTCATATGATGAATAAGGCGACCATATTAGATAACGTCCTTCGACTTCGAACATTTATATTATCAGTATTTGCACTGCATTGCGGTATGTATTCTAATATCGCATTTTAATAGTATTTTGTTACACCTATCCACACATATTCAGTTAAAGAATTCTTGACTGAGAGTCATATCTTTATTTTTGGATATGTCAAAACTTAGTAAACAGCTAGTTAGACAGATACTTATACCAAACTATGAATTTGCCTTTAATCACTATTGTCATATCATCCATTTCTTTCTGAATCATTAATAATACGAAATTTACATTTAGAAAAGAATGCTAGACTGAATGACGATTACTCAATTGTCTGCAAGTGCAGCAGGATTACTGCTTAAATCGTTTGTTGCCCCAACAACCAAAGATTAAGATTAATAAAGAAATTATACCAAAACACGAATATTTACTACATAGATTAGACAGGTTGTCAAACGGGGACGGATAAATTCACTAACTGAAATATAGGTACATGTTATATATAAGATTCCTTTTTTGATATAAATTTGTTTTTAAGCTTCTCGTAACTCGAACCAGAACACACCCATCTAAAATGCTCATTCCCCTCTGACAATTCCTAACGTTTAATTAAAATTCAGCATTAAGGAATATATTGAAAATTATTTATATCCTACAAATTTCAAGGATATATAAATGCAAGTGTTTACCAACTCCCAGTCCATGGTTTTATAAGAGGGTTTAAGTATGCTTTTAACTAAACCATTTCTGACTTAAATTGTTTACGAAATCAAAACTTATTTCATTTACATCGACATATTTCTTGAATTGTGTAACACGACCGAGTCAATCAGATTGAAGTGCGTATGAACTCACGTTTTGATTCATTAACCCTTTCCCTCATAGAGGAAACCATGAAAAGACCTATGCGAACAGCATAAAACCAGATCAGCCTGCGAGTAACTCGCAGGCTGATCAGGTTTTATGCTGTTCGCTGCTCCTCAGTGGTCTGGTAATGAGGATTTTACAATTAAATTTGGTAAGGTTTGAGTTTGGCTTTCTGCAGATCAGGCTTTATGTGGTACCTATTGAGTGCGTCAAAATGAGTCTATATGAGGGAAAGGGTTAAAGTATAACCAGGGAAGTCTTTCCTGTTTTCCTTATAGTCATTATTTTTGCTATTATTATTATTGATATTCAAAATATCGGCGAGAGACAACATCATGTATGAAATCATTTTACTTGTGATATTAAAATTCTGTACTGAACGGTTAAACGGGTTTGATGAAAAGTTTTAAGAAAAAGTTTGACTTCTACCTTCCATACTTAGAGAAGGTTTATACAAGTTTAGATTCTTAGTTGCAAATTTCAACATTCTTGTTTCTCTAATTAAACATCCCATATGCGATAATATCCTTTTTTAATAATTGTTAGTTGGTAAGTTAATAATCTGTGTACTTTAGCATAAATAGTGGACAGCGTTCCCACCTAGTTAAAGAATTCAAGTACTGCTTATAGTTAATAAATAATTTTCCAATAAAACTAACTCTGACGTCATTAGCGATTCACTATGAGAGTCACTACTTGTATGAACTTCAAGGATTCCGTAGATAAGGGAAGTTACACGATTGAAAACATTGCAAGTCTCATTAAAGCTTAAAGTTACGGCCAAATTGGTGACAGGATATAAGGCCAATCAACCGTTTATATACGTGCATTTACAATAGAACGATGGCGTCTGGCTCTATACATGCAAACTGATCATTTATAATTTAGTTCTTTTTAAACTTGAACTCTCAGTGTCAAGTCTGCGACAGTACATTTCTTATCAGTGGTGGATATTGGAAGCAGCAAAGAGAATAAAAACTTGAATGAGTGAAATTCTTTATAGATTAGAGTAATTTGAAGGGAGAGGTGCATCGATGTCGGCTTGTAAAATGTAAAGATGTACTGTTAAATGA
This sequence comes from Solen grandis, assembly GCA_021229015.1. Classification (NCBI taxonomy): domain Eukaryota; kingdom Metazoa; phylum Mollusca; class Bivalvia; order Adapedonta; family Solenidae; genus Solen; species Solen grandis. The sequence goes on from CM037783.1 coordinate 2,340,131, forward strand.
CACTTTACTATGGAATTCATTGTCCCTGGTTAAAGGAGGCTTCTGTTCTTATTTCCCATTAGCGAGACTATTAAGCACATTATGTTTACCAGTTTGTCAACACTGATTCATTTACACGATCTATGTCTTAGTTCCACAGAAAGGAATATCGGGGGAAGCATATTAATTATTCAGTAAAGAAGTCATAACTCGTTTGAGAATTTTATCTTTTGAAGAGATATTGACCATGAATGCTGAACATCCCCAAACAATTAAAATTGATGAGTTACATGTGCTGTTATCACATACATGCATACAATCATGTAAACTTTTACAAAATGTTTTCATTTGGGAATAAAGAGTTTGATTGTGTGTCCCACAGTATACCTGTCATACATTCAGAAAAAAAAGATCTAGGCGTACAATTTATTGATAAGTTTAAATTTGATAAACATATAATGGTGTGGCAAATAGTGCAGACAAGATAATGGATGTCATTAGTCGGACATTTTTGACCCTGTATAAAACTTTTGTAAGATCCCTTTTGGATTATGGAACTTAAATATTCTATCCAGTTTCTGAAAAATTATAGTCCCGTAAAAAGTGCAGAGAAGAGCTACACATTCATAACCAGAATTAAAAGTATATGACACGAACGTTTCAGTTCAAAACCTTTCACACCACTTGGATACCATCTTATAAATGTATTTGAAAAAAAATCACAAAATAGATGATATTGGACATTCAATGTATTTCTTTTCTCTACAAAAATAAATCATCTGCGTGGACAAAGATTATAACTGAGTAAACTAAGAGCAAAGAAAGAAATCTTCAAAATGTATTCTTTCTCATGTCGCACAATTACTATGTGGAATAACCTACCGGATGCTTTACTTTCGTCCAAGAATTTTCTTGGATTCAATAGAAAACTGGAAGTTCAACGATTTTGAAGTAGCATCATTGTATAGAAAAGAGAATAAGCGTACACGGTAAAAAGCTTTGACTATGGCATCAGTTAAGTGAAACATAAAAATGTCACCAGCGGAACATAATGTTTTCACCCGCTCAGCAAAGCATGATAATGTCACCAGCGGAACATAATGTTTCACCTGCTTAGCGAAGTATGATAATGTCATCAGCGGAACATAATGTTTTCACCTGCTCAGCAAAGCATGATAATGTCACCAGCGGAACATAATGTTTTCACCTGCTCAGCAAAGCATGATAATGTCACCAGCGGAACATAATGTTTTCACCTGCTCAGCAAAGCATGATAAAGTCACCAGCGGAACATAATGTTTTCACCTGCTCAGCAAAGCATGATAATGTCACCAGCGTACTATAATGGTGCTATCAGGTAAACATAGATCATGTCATAATAAGGAGACAAAATCTGTGTAATATTAATCCAGTAAATAATTCCACATATTTCACATTTCACCCAGCGGTCAAATGGGAATCGCTACATTTGTTCAATCTTTTTGTCGTTTTGAGCCCAAATTTAGTCTCGCGGATTATTGGTGTGAGAGAGTCGTCGGGTCTATTCGAGTGTCCCTGTGTTATTTCTGTTATGGATTTAAGAAAATAGTTTGCAGGGGATATGCAATATCAGATATCCTCCGAGTGTGACTGAAAAGTAACTTAAACATATTACAGAAGTCTCAAGGCGATAAGTATACTAGTATTGTTCTGTGATAAGAAGAAAAGAGACTGTTTTAATGCATGTTCTCCAATTTGCTTTAAGAATAGTAAGACAGTTTATACTTTAACAATATATTGCGATACCATTCCAAACGTAATTTAGCAGTCATCTCCCCAAATGGCCATCCGCCTAGGAGCAGGCGTTCGTGGAACTCGATTCCCGGCTGCGACAAACCAAAGTCATAAAAAATGGTTCCGTTATAGCTTCTTCGCCTACCGTTCAACATGTAAGGGTAAATCCAGAACTGATTTGTCTGGTGTCAGGGTAATATGACTGGGTGTGGTTTCATGCCACATGTCTACGACGTGATACTGCAGTGTGGCAGCACAATACCTGTCTGTCTCGCTCAGTTGTGTCTAACTTTATAAATAATTATTATACTATTGCTGCTCTAGCAATATTTCTGAACACATTCAACACAGCAACACATATTGGTGGTTAGGTTTTAAATTTCAGGAAAGCGGATCACTGATTTTAAACCTATATACGTACATTAATGGGAAATATATATTCTATGAGTTTTATTCAGCAATGACTTAAGTCCTTAAGTTTGTTTGGATTAGATGTTATACGGATCATTTATCGTAAGATCAGTGTTACTAAATGTATATTTCAATGCCTTAAATTATCCTGCGTTTAGGAGCTCCTTGCCGCCATTTTGTTTATCAGATATGATTTCTTATTATATAAAAAAATGAGTCTTTGCCAAGAATATCAACATATTAAGGTCACAGTAATGCTAATGGTACTTTGCTTTTGGATTTTTGCAAACAATCAGGTATGCGTGTATTGAATGGTAGGACTAGAAGTGATAAAAGGGGGGTGGGGAAGGCCTGTATACTTTTGTATGACATCGCGGTAGTAGTGTAATAGATGATATGTTGAATTTTAGGTATTTATTCAATTTTGTTTTATGTTTTTCTGATACAGGAGAACCAACTATTTTATCTGATCACTGAGTTCTTATATTTTTTAAATGAAACTTCTTCGAATTAAAAACAGAAGTTTTATCATGTTGATCACGAGAGTTGTGGATCTTTGATAATGATTTTAAACAGGATTGTTTTGTCTACTGGATTTTGAATTAACACCTCTCTCTCTCTCTCTCTCTCTCTCTCTCTCTCTCTCTATATATATATATATATATATATATATATATATATATAAATGTATATATATATATATGTGTGTGTGTGTGTGTGTGTGTGTAATGCATCCAGTCTTTCAGTGTACTAATCTCTCTCGATTCGGACCCATTACTCAGCGTACATGTATAGCTATTCTCAGCTGCGATATACTAAAGTCGTAAACAATAATACCGGTACAGCTCCATTGCTTGGTGTTAGCCCCAGAACTGGTTGACCCGGTGTCAGAATAATGTGACTGGGTATGGTATCATATCATGCCACAAGCAGTTTGGCAGCATTATATGTCTCCAGTAGACATAGTCTCTATATGTCTGAAATACTGTCGGTGAAACGTAGAGTATTTTAGTATATTTAGTATTTTGGATGGATGTCAAAATACTCTCATTGTTTACATTATGCGTCGGCGAGTATTCCCGGAGACAGTCTGTGATCGGAAATAATATGTATTTGAAAAACCGTCATCGAGTCATAATTTTATTTAGCTGCTACGTCGTCTATTCATGCACTCGTGATTCGTTAACGACGGAGACATACGGAATGAATATGCAATTAAGTTATTTTTGTAAACAATGAAATTATCTTAACTGAAAGATTTCTCCTTATTTTTATTTATGTGTTGCTAACGAGGGGGTCAACGAGTACGTCAAATTGCATTTCGTAACTAATCAGTTGGCCACACTTTGCTTTCCTATCCAAAGAATACATACTGCTTTTGAAAGATTAATTTGCCTTAAATGAGTTAACATATGTTCTACTGTACATTTTCAAAAAAATGGTGTGTGTGTGGGGGGGGGGGGGGGATAAGACCCTGTTTCCGAAACAACAACAAGAAGGAAATGTAATGTATGTATTTTTTATTCAAACGGTTAATAATTAGGCTTCCATATTCAAATTTACGTAAGCTAAGGTCACCTTTATCATAACCTTATGAATGCTGCCACCCCTTACCTCACTACCCGAGACCCACACCAAGTTCATCAATTTCGTGTTTCCTGCTGGGACGATAAACCTATTTGACCTTAAAGTTCAATGCACACCTGTGAAATATTGAATTTCCTTGTGCGGCGTCTGCGATGAAATTGGATTTTTCTTTTCCTGCATGGCTAATTTAGCAAAACATTTTTCAGATATGAAACGTTTGACCACATTTGTCAATGTTATTTCCCAATTAATGACTTCATTTATATAATTATTTTAAAAATGTGAAGAAACGAAATGATTGCTTTCAATAAATCCTGATTGATAACATATACAATAAAGTTTTAAATCATTTTTCAACATTAATTTATGTTTATAAACATTTATATAGTGGAGTTTACCCCGGATGGTTATTTATTTCATATATTTCTTAATGTCCACATTTAAATCTTAAAATACTTCTAACTAACTTAACCAGCCCATGTGAATATTTATAAGTACACAAGAAAACATTGCCATTGCACAGTTATTATGAAATACATTTTATAAAATTTGAAAATACCCATTCCGCCAAGTTTTAACTATATTGTGATATCAACCGCATGGGTGATAAAGTTGCGAGTTCGAACTCCGCCGGGGTAAGAATTTTTTTTTTTACATTCTGAGGCCCAGAATACAAGTTTAATCCTTGAACTGCCAAAAAGGGCTTTTTTGTTTGCGTTGGATTTTACGTTCCACCAACAATATAATATTTAAGTCATTTGGGGAAGTTTGTCTACATGAGACATATATAGTAAAGGCATTTCCTAGTCTAAGTTTCATGGTGTGGATAAGTTCACTGATTTTACAGCTATTACTCTACTAGTATCCATCTATCGATCTGCCCGGTTTTCTTTTACATCATTTTTTCAGCTAACATTATGACGCCACGGAACGTTACCGCCCTCTCAGGTTTCCACCACGGAATAATACCACCCTTTCAGGTTAAAATCACGAAATTACACCGCCCTCTCAAGTTACCATCACGGAATTTTACCGCCCTCTCAGGTTCCATCACGGAATATACCACCCTTTCAGGTTAAAATCACGAAATTACACCGCCCTCTCAGGTTACCATCACGGAATTTTACCACCCTCTCAGGTTACCATCACGGAATTATACCACCCTCTCAGGTTACCATCACGGAATTATACCGCCCTCTCAGGTAACCTTCACGAAATTATACCGCCCTCTCAAGTTACCATCACGGAATTTTACCGCCCTCTCAGGTTACCATCACGAAATTTTACCGCCCTCTCAGGTTACCATCACGGAATTAAACCATCCGCTCAGGTTACCATCACGGAATTATACCGCCCTCTCAGGTTACCATCTCGGAATTATACCACCCCCTCAGGTTACCATCACGAAATTACACCACCCTCTCAGGTTACTATCACGGAATTATACCGCCCTTTCAGGTACATCACGGAATTAAACCGCCCTCTCATGTTACAATCACGGAATTATACCGCCCCATCAAGTTACCTTCACGGAATTATACCGCCCTATCAAGTTACCATCACGGAATTATACCACCCTCTCAGGTTACCATCACGGAATTATACCGCCCTCTCAGGTAACCTTCACGAAATTATACCGCCCTCTCAAGTTACCATCACGGAATTATACCGCCCTATCAAGTTACCTTCACGGAATTATACCGCCCTATCAAGTTACCATCACGGAATTATACCACCCTCTCAGGTTACCATCACGGAATTATACCGCCCTCTCAGGTAACCTTCACGAAATTATACCGCCCTCTCAAGTTACCATCACGGAATTATACCGCCCTATCAAGTTACCATCACGGAATTATACCGCCCTATCAAGTTACCATCACGGAATTATACCGCCCTCTCAGGTACCATCACGGAATTATACCGCCCTATCAAGTTACCATCACGGAATTATACCGCCCTCTCAGGTTACCATCACGGAATTATACCCCCTCTCAGGTTACCATCACGGAATTATACCACCCTCTCAGGTAACCTTCACAAAATTATACCGCCCTCTCAAGTTATCATCACGGAATTATACCGCCCTATCAAGTTACCATCACGGAATTATACCGCCCTCTCAGGTTACCATCACGGAATTATACCGCCCTCTCATGTTACCATCACGGAATTATACCGCCCTCTCAGGTTACCACCACGGTATTATACCTTCCTCCCAGGTTACCATCACGGAATAATACCACCCTCTCATGTTATCATTTACTTATAGGTAAGGGAAAAATATGAAAAAAAAGGATATGTTATTGTGCATTATTGTATAATGGCATGGAATTTGGGAAAGTTTTGAGCATACCAGTTCCTATAAAACACACCTGTTTGTTCGTGGCATGAGGAATTACCGGACGAGGAAACCATTCAGACATTACAGTAAATACTGCCTTATTCAAGCAAAATCAAAACGAATGTCTACCTAATCTGAATTCTTTAAATATGTACACATGGTTTGCTTACTTTGTCAATGTTTTCATTTTTCATTAGCAGAAATATTAATGTAAGTTTAGCCGGATAAATAGTTATACTTCAAGATTAATAAGCAATATTTCCTCTCGTGAATTTGATAATCATGTGTTGACATTTGAATTATACAAGTACTCTAAAGGGAATGACTGATATCGATGTTGACATAGCTTGCTGTTAGACCCTTTTGGTTGGTTTCTAAACGTTTCAAAAGCCTTGTAATTATGATTTATACGACAATATGACCAATTTACAATATTAAAAAACAATAATTAAAATACAGTAGAAAAACAATCTAGTTATTAAATGTGAATACATAATCAAAGATATATCGGTAATTGAAAGCCGGATGATGAGCTTGTCAGTCTTCTTTTTAAATATGTTGATGTGCCCTTCTGGATTGCTATTGACGATATTTAGCATGTCATAAGTTTGAAATTATATTTTTACATCAGTTGGGAAACAAGATCTGATCCGTCATAACGGTTCCTTGATAAGACCAGTACGTTGTGGCTGGTAAGGTCATGAAAAGTCCTTGCACCCTCGCCTCCCCTTCCCAAATGGGGTTCAAACTCATAGCCTTCGGATCCGGAGTCGGGTATGTGACCGATTTTGAATTTTTAAACATTGAAACGCTCATCACCAAATAATTATGTACACAAAAAGATCAAAATAAATACATGAGCTCAATGTTTTATCCGCTTTTAACAAAGTGACAATAGGAGATTAAAATTGATATTTCACTGACAGTTGGATCCGGATTACGGCTCGCCAGAAGCCAACCCCGTGGGGTGGGAGAGATAGGTCCGTACTTTGGACTACGTCATCAAGGCCAGGGGATAGACCGGGTAATATATCGCCGATAATCCCTAGACAAGCAGTGTGGCTAATATACTAAATCCTCACTTTGATCCCTGTGGCAGTTATCCATGTTGTTCTGATCTGAAATGAATATAACGGTCTACATTATCGCTAGCTTAAATGAAAAAGGAATGTTGTTCTTCATGGGCAGTTATAGTGCTTTCTATGAAATTAATACCTGGTCGGGGGTGGGTTTGGGAGAGAAAGAGTTTCATATTCCTTATCGCTGTATGTTTGGGTCTCTTGTTTTTGATGATTTTAGGAATCATTCCAGTTGGCGTTTGGTAAGTTGGTGGTGCTATAGTCCATTTTTCTCCGAAATGCGACGTTAACCTACGCAAATCAGTAAATCAACGATCACTTCCCGAACGCATAATCTACTTGTTTAAAATTTCACTCATGGATAAAAAAAATACGTTGGAGGTTTGGTCACTTTAAATCAGCGAGTTATACCGATTATTGCAAATACTCTTGTGAAATGGTTTATTCAGTAGTCCCATGTACACCATGGGGCCTACATAAAACAATTGCTGTCTTACTGTGGTGTCATGATGGAAAAGACACATGGCGTGGTACCACACCCAGACGCCTTTTATTCAACTTGTCTGTCTCACCAGTCTTGACTTTACAAATGGTTACTAGCTTTACTATACTTATCTAACGACCAATGATTTAAGGGGTGCCATAGTTCACTGATAACTTACCCCGTTATAGATTCCTAACCCCGTTACGAGAAGTTAAACGACCTTTTAGAACGCCCGCGACCGGCCTAATTGCCGAGTGGTTAAAGCGTCGTGGGAGGCGTCGGGAGGTCGTGGGTTCGATTCCCGGCCGCGACATACCAGAGTCGTAAAAATGGTACTGGTATAGCTCCTTTACTAGACGCTTAGCATATTAGGTTAGTTTCTAGACTGGTTGATCCAGTGTCAGGATAATCTGGTATGGTATCAATTAACAAGCAAACAATAAACAAAAAGCCCGGGAACCTAGCCAGCGACAACCTAAATACAATTTCCATTCTCTCGGTTTTTAAAGCTCGTTTAGTTTAAACAAAATTAAATAACGAAAGATAACAATATCAAATGAAGATTCAGAACAAAATCACGGAAACCTTAGACACGAACTCATAAATCATCCTCGTCTTATCTTATGACAGCTGATAAAGAAATGGACTTCGATTTTTAAATGTTCAATCATCTAATAACTGATAGTAAAATGTCCCAGGTAAACATACCCAGAACGATTGTCTTCAAGAGAGCATAACGCTAACTTGCAGCAGTACTGTAATATTTGTAACATATACTAAAATTGGTGGATATCTTTTGTGAAAAGGGACAAAAATCCATAGACACTTGTATGGAATTTAAGTATTACCTTCATAAAAAGCAAGTATGCGCAAGTTATTATTGAAATAAAAGGTGTGTTTTAGTCCCTAAGGAAACATTAACGGATTTGTTGAATACATTAACGGAACACACTTTGTTTTAAAGGTTGAGACGGAATTGGAAATAAGGGTTTTAGTGAAATTGAAACACGTCATGGTGTGATTGATTATGCAAAGTAAATAATGTATAATGTTATTATCGATACTCGGGAGAGTGTTGTAGCTGTGAAGATGTGTTAAAATCGAAAAAAAAAACCTACATAGGAAATAAAACAGCTGATAGGAAAATACAGACTGAACTTGTAATAATAATATAACATTTTATTTGAGAAGTAATAACTGCAACCAAGTTTTAACGCATTTTTCTTGAGAAAGCACCTAGTACGGTTGAGCACGGACTTTAAGAAAGGATAGAAGACCCTAGAAAACCGACAGAAAGACCGACATCCCGAGTCTATGATTCAATATGGCTGACACATTGACGAATACACTTATGCATCAGAATAATCTTCTCGTTGTCGTCTGCTGTCTAGTCGGTCTTCTTGTTGTCATGGTAATTGTGTTTGTCGTCTGCAAACTCAAAGGAAAGAAACGCCACCATGTTGTTGACCTTCAAAAGAAGAAACAACCCGTTCGCAGAGCTGGCGGAAATTCACGACGGATTAAACAGAAACAGAATAACAAGTTACATCCTGACGGCAATAAAAATAATGGTGCAGGCGCTACTCGGATCAGGAAGGTTTCTGCGGACATGCGAAATCATGAAGGCTACTGGTCAAATGGTATTGAGACTCACCACATGGGCAAAGAAGTACCAATAACTAACGTGAAACACATTTCAAATGGGATTTTATTCTCATAGCTTTTACTTTCAAATGGTTAATTTCGGCGATCTGTGATAATGTCATATGTGTTGTTTATTGTGTGTTTTTGTTTTGTGTGTACATGAACATTTCAATAAGTATGCACTGAGATATGAAGAATGAATAACTAATTTATTAAAAAGATTTTAGACGAAGAAAGATTTTGCGTAGGAAATAACAGAACTCCCAACACACTTGGTTTGAAGCGTTTTTCTTGTTAAAACAAATTCCAATTCAGTATGAAATGAAGGAAACAAACCTGTAGTTCGTGAAAAAAAATGAATAGGAAAAGTGTGTCTGCTTAGCCAATGAGCATAGTAACAGATACGCTTATATGATCAATTTAATGTTACCTGTTCTTTCAATACTAGTGAGTTTCCGTAAAGTTAATTGAGAATTTTAGCCTATGGTAAATTGGTAATAGTTATTTTAATGCACTCAATATAGAATTAGAAAAATATAGGGTTTTTGCCCCCTTTTTTTTATTAATTACGAGAATACAAAGCCTAGCATTTCCTTTGACAGTGGTTTCTGCTTAAAGTCCTAATGTTTATTCATCGGACAACAAACTTATCACAGGTCGGCCGCTTATTTAAGGAGGCTTCTGACAAAGGTTTAACTGCATCATGTGCTCCAAAATGTGCTTTTGTAAATGATAAATAATTATAGGTCATGGCATATCTACATATAAATTATTTAATCGAATGCATTTTAACGGTTTAATTGGACACGTTCTTATATATCTGCATAGCTTCTTGAGTGGCATTTGTATTAGACGATGGGTTTCACATTTCAAAAGGCCCAGACATGTTTGAATTCCATGTAAATGTTCATACTAGACAGTTACAGGGGATAACATATACTGGTATATAAAGACAGTGTGGCCATATCACGTGGTATGTGACGTAATTCTAAGCTATTACAAGAAGCATAATTTGCCTCGATTCGGAAAAGAAATTTGCTGTAAGTATTTTAATTCTTCATTAGTTCTAATAGGATAGAGCGCATTCGAAGCGGAAAATTGAACATTGCACAGAAGCCCTAATGATTCTTTTGTCAGATGTACAGTATTTCCTAACATCTGGGAAAAAATGGTAGCGATTTGCTTTATGTGTTAGCAAACCAAATTTAACGTACTCGAAAGGTTTTCCCGAACGTTAGGAAAAACAAGAATCATTGCGACCTATGTGTAGGTTAGAGTTTTCAGCTTCGCTTGCGCTATATATCATTTAACCCTTTCCCTCATAGAGGACACCATGAAAAGACCTATGTGAACAGCATAAAACCAGATCAGGTTTTATGCTGTTCGCTCCTCCTCAGTGGTCTGGAAATGAGGACTTCATAATTAAATTTGGTAAGGTTTAACTGTGGTTTTCTGCAGATCAGGCTTTATGTGGTACCTATTGAGTGCTTCAAAATGAGTCTATATGAGGGAAAGGGTTAAACTGATAAAGAAATAAAATACATACAGCATTTTTCCCCTCTGAATCGATGCAAAATAATTATGCTTTACACGACAGCTTAAAATGACAATATATGCAACGTGATATGGCCACACTGAAAGAAAAAGCATTACATTTGATTGTTTTCTGAGTTTGTCATTCAGGTAGAACTAGTTAAGCTAAAAGGGGGCTTCCTTGTTTGAGTTGTTATTATGACCTGATGCTTAGCTTATCAACGATATTGGTTTGAGTCCCGACATTGATTACTCGGGCAGTTCGTGTGCGGAAGTCCTCGTGGTGTTGGTTGGTTCTTTGCACTCTGGGGACTTCCAACAATTTTATTAGCTGTGCGTCACAATATGACAAAAATACTGTCGCACAACGGTAGACTCCGGCGCAACAAGACCAACTTACACCCTAGACGTCTTGCTTCTATCATATAGAGTGTGGACGACGTTTGCCGTGGACTGGTTCAAAACCTTTAGATGACGTCATCAATACAGTGCTGCATTTAGGGGAATTGCCTTCCTATGAATTAATATAATATTTTTTGTGAGTGTTTTATTTATATATACATTGTTGATGTTATGTGTTTGTAAGGTTCTTTTTGTTATATTAAGTTTTAAGCATGTTTTAGAAATTAACTGGTTTTACAGTTACTTGTACCATACATACATGTACATAAAGACCAAATAAAGCAACTATTTACTTAGTAGGGGTTTGTTTCTATAGCAAACAGTCAAGTAGTATTCGATCGTTTACTTGAGAATTTCAAGACACCTGTTTCCTACAGGGCATCCCATCTTAATACAGTGTTAATTAGTCTGATAATGGAACTGGGAGTATCGGACTCGTCTAATCTAATTCATCTTCCCTTTTCCAACTATCGATTTAACGGATTCAAATATTGACATGCGCACGAAATCCGCCGAGATTAGGCGATTCATTTGAAATGTGCTTATCACGTACGGCTTGTCTCCGAGAACAGAGACTACGGGTGATCCATGGATAATATCACATTCTTCCCTCTGTCTGGATAAACATGACAGTAAACATCGATTTTTGTTTCTAAAATTCGTCTAATCCCGTGTCGTACAAACATAAATCTTTTCGAAATAATGTCCGGTAAAGTGTTACAGAACAAGTAAACAGAAATTTAAAAAAAGTATGAAACGCTATGGCTTGCTCTTGAAACAACACGGACCTTTCCAGTGTTTATAATTATATTCAAACTGACTGAAAGGCTATCAAATCACTTAAAACTAGAATATTGCATCGTTTGTCGCTTTCACGAACGTGTTAGAAGGGACCAAACATTGGAATAATCCCGAGACATAGATGATACATTTACAAGATAATTTTGTGGCAACAAATAGTATATCTGATTTCGTACCTGAAGGTTTAATTAGTCAAAACTATTAAGGAAGGCAGTGTAGAGAAATAAACAATAGTTGGGTTGTATGCCTGAAAGGACATCTGTATGCAAAATTAAAACTTAATTTACCACCTGCTTTTGGATATGAAGACATTCTTTCTACTTTAAATTTCGGACATAACATAGAAGTTCATTTATTTAGAAGTAAGAAAAAAAAATGTCACACACTCTTCATGAAATATTCTCCTATTTTTTGCTTTGGTTATCAATAATATTTAAAATATATAATAAATTGTATTCATTCCATCCCATTTTAAAAACCGGTTTTATTTTTGTTCTTAATTCAAATATCGCTAAATCCTAAATATTAGAGAGACATGTTTCCTAAAAAGCAGTTTGGATGATCCTGCCAAATTTGAATTATTTTCCGAGTGGTTTTGAATTATATTAGACTTTCAATATACCAGCTACCATATTTGTCTTAAACTAAGCATGAGTTATCCATTTCCTATACAAGTTTAAAAAAAAAGATAAAACAATTTTTTTCTAAATCTTATGTGAGTGATACAGAATTATTGGTGAAAGAGAAAATATAAAGACAAATATTTGACCCAATTGGTATTTGAACGAACAATACCATGTCCCAAAGCAGTTAACAGTAATTCTAGCTCATTTGAGGATGCTCTTCAAAATGGAGGCACTGTATTAAGATTTAATGTTGGTGTCATTACATTTGGAATTGACAAAATTAGTAATTAATTTAAGTGTTAAATATTGTATTTCGTTTAGTTTTATTTCGATATCATTTTGTTTGCTTTGTTTAAACATATTCTATTTCTAATATTTAGCTATTTCTATAATTAAAGCAGCTCGTTCTACTCCCCCTCTCTAATGTTGGTTAAGTTTATGTTTCCTGACAAATAAACTTGGCGAATGAAGAACACATTTCATGGGAAAACGCTTTTCGTTAAGGCATTTTCGGCAAAATCGTTTAAATATAGAATACGGTATCCCTAAAGCAGGTGCTTGCGGTACCACGTGACACGTTCCGCAACATGGTGTCTTCACCAGTTCAAGGTAGCGATTTAGTAAGTTCAGCATATGAAGTTAGCGCATGTGCGAAATGTGAATGTGATCAGCCAAGTGATGACAAATGAAAACCGAAACTCTAAATATAGGTTTAATATTTTCAATACCATCTGTGACGGTATTGCTTGTGATGAGAGCCATCCTTTTTTAACAATGGATGGTTGCATTGGGTTAGGGTGGCCATGCGTCGATAGACCTAATGCACATATATAGTTTAAATCAAATTATTCGTTAATGAACATCTGTGAACGAGCTGCTCTAAAATATGATTATGATTGAATCCGAAATGATAAACACATAATCTTAAAACTGGCGTAAAATTAGAAAAAGTATACTTTTGTGATCTTATTTAAATATGAGTTGAGTAAAAAGGGGATTTTGGCAGCCATTTTTTTTCTGGAGGCGCTGCAATGTAATAAGGTTTTATCAATCGCCGGCGCCGCCAGAAAAAAATGGCCGAGAGAATCCTACTTTAAACCTTTAAATATAATTATCATCTAATCTAAGTACTTCATATCTAATAAATTTGAAGAGATAATTGTCTAGGATATAATGTATTCAATAATGATAAAATGTTCGGAAAATTCATTTTTGTTTTGTTGTTCCCGCATTATTTTCCTATGAGGAGGACAACAACAAACACGAAATCTTGTAATTTTCAGCTACGAAAAATTCGTAGCCCATTTATTTCCCCGTCATAGGTATTATGGGGTCGGGGTCATCCGCCATACTACCTTACAAGTTTTCCAAGTGCTTGAAAATATTTATAGAAAACACCCATTAAACAAAGATTAAGATACTTAAGTACAAGATAGTGAAATACAATGTTTTGCCACCTGACGTTTTACAGACTTCCAAAAAAATATGGGAAAAAAAAAAAAAACAAAAAAAAAACATACACACCTTCCAATGAAATTTTCAATTTTCTAATGTAACAAAATATTTTAATTAATTACATTGATATATTATTATTATTATTTGATTTCAACCATTTCAGCAGAAAAAAAGATAATGTTTACATGGTTTGTACATGCAAGATCTTTTATATTCTACAAAACTCTATTTTTATTTTTGACTAATTTTAAAGATGTTCTGAATATGATTTTATAAATTATAGATTAATGAATTGTTTTATTGCAAGATATGCATTCCACGCAAAGATTTAACAGAACTAGATTTCTGTAAAAACATAACGTTCTATTCTTTGTTATTACAGGTCTTTTTCATAGCATTAAAAACCTTTTTTAACTTTTATCATATTTTTACATTAAAATGGGGGTTTAACAAGAAGAAAATAATTTAAAGGCAACTGATATTAATTCAAATAACCAAAAAAGAAAAGAAAAGAAATATGTAAATTGGTACATTACATGTGCTATTTCAACATTACATACTTTCCAAGAGTAAATACCCGAATATGTATAATAGCACAATGTTTACCTATACAATCTTATATAATACCTATAATTATTACTTATATTTACATATAAAATAAAGGGTAGAAATCTTAGAATTTCTTTTTCAATAATTTTCCCTTTTCTACATGTGTTTCTTCCTTTTTACCCTTTTGCTATTACCTACTTTACACAGGTTTCTGTACATATTAAAAAAACTAATGTACATAATCATTTACTAGAACGTTTCTAAAGTGTGCTATTTGTGAAATTTACTAAAAAAAAACAACAAAGAAATTTGAAACTTTTTGTTGTTTGTTACCTCCATTTTCATGTTTATTCAGAAATTCCAAGCCATAAAATTTAGTGGTGCTATCCTGCGTTTAATTCTTAGAGACTAGGTTAACAAGTCCTGAAGTTTTCCTTATGCACAAGCAAATAATTCTAGTGTCAAGGCTAGGTATCGAACCCCTATGGGGCGGACGCTCTAATCACTCGGTCATAAGGACCGGAAACAGCTTTTTAGTTTATGTTTATTTAGTTTACGTCAATCGGGAAACAATTTCTTAAAACTTATATTAATCCTTATTGGACCAGTACTTTGCTCTTTATAATTATCATGAAAAATCATGGACAGTATATATGGGTACAAATCAACGTCAGTGTATGCCCTTCATTTTTTTTCCGAAATATTTTATGCTATCATTTGATTACACTTTTACAAGTGAAAGTAAATAAAATATATGAGTATAAAATGTATAAAGACAGAGAAAGGCATAATTTATTTTCTAATATAAAGACATTGCGATATAAGATAAAGTACTACTTCAGTTGCCCCATCGTTGCGTTACAATGTGAATTTTCAGAGCATTCTTCTCGCCGTCAAGAGTCTGCACGAGACAACTAATTCAGATTTTATTCCTAAAAACGGATTGAAGTTTTAAAATTTAAACACAAAGCGCCCTTGCCATTGACAAAAAAGAACTCCTAACATTTCTTCAATTGTTATTTTACATTTATAACTTGCCGTTAGTCGATTTAGTACAGCGCTATAATCTAAGAACCTCGCGTTTTTACGGGAAATCCTGGATAACTGGATGAAAGGAACACAGGCGAGCCATTATCGGTTTATAAAGGGAGTTGTTAATGCAATGTTTGTATAATTCATGAAATGTTTTGCATAAAAAATAGTCAATAATGGTGCGATGGTATTCTATGTTTTCCGTTTTCCTGGCTTTGGCGAAGTTAAAGTGGATTTCAGCATAAATATAACAAGTCAAGGCTAAAGGTTGAACTATTGGACATATTTTCAGACAAATAAAAAAGTGTCATACTGCGCTGTGGTTTCTGTTCTTGAACATTTTAACGAAGAAAGGTAACATAAAAATATCATTATGTTCAATTAGACAGGATTTTGTTGTTTTTATATGCATATAACACACGCACAACCACATTTTTGACATAATGTTCACACAAAGCAGGTTTTATTATCATACAGAAAAAAAATCTTCGTTTACAAAACTCACCTGTGATTATTTATATTGTAATGTAAGAACTCACAAAACAACATTTTAATACGACTTAAACATAACAGCTCACCGTCATACATATAACTTAATACATATTCCATTCAGTTTATTTCAGGTCATGATATGTTATATTAAATTAATGAACAATACAAATCAAGTAGTATGATTCACTTTAGAAGTGGAAATGCTATATAAGCTTTGTTCAATTCATACTACACAGATTAAACTGTTAAGACTCATCAAAGAACATTATGTCATGATATCTTTAAAGTTTTCATTGCTTTGATTCTTATATTCAAATTATTTTTACATACAGAGTTAATCTGTTTGATCACTTTCAGCTCAAGATCGACAATAGAATTGTGGCGACACATCTATTAATTATTCATGCATATTTTTAGAGAGAGAAAGGGAGATAGCATTTGTATTCTCTAATGACATCAGGAATGGTTTTGTTAATCATTGATATTATCCTATATAAATCTAAGGAGTTTAAGGAGAAACTCATACGCTATGTTTTCATTACGTTCGTTTTCCAATAGAAACACATTGTTTAGGCTCTGAAGTATATCGGATACTTAATACGTATTAAACATGCACCTTCCTCATTGCTTCTTCCGGTTTCTTTCATGCATTAGAAACACACTGTTGGGCACTAAGATATATAAATTAATTTATATCCACTTGATATGCATCTGTCGGTTTCTTTCATGTATCACGTGACATATGTATATTTCTCTCATATGTTATACACAAGAGTCACCAACAATTCTTAGCGTTATGTAAAACTTATCAGTCTTGTTTCTCTAATAAATAATAACCAAAAGTTTCATTTCTTATCAATTATTGTCAGTCATTAAGGTTAAAATTTATTTCAACTTAGTCGTATTTTTGAATATTTCATAAAATCGAAATAGTGGAATATGTGTCTACCTAATTAAAGAATTTAAGTATTACTTAGCGCAAGTATTGTTGTTGGATTTCGAGACTCTCGAAATCTCTCACAAGCGGCATAACTCTCACGGAGACGCGCATTAATCTATCCGTAGTTATCCATCCTTCTACATCAACACTATTTAATACATTGCAGCTTCTTCTTTACTTTACCCTGTGTCTCGAAAGAAAAAAAAAAGTCAAATTATAAATTTGATGGTACGTTACAAAATTACTCCTAGAAGTATTATTAGTAATAGCACAACCGGAGTAAAATACCGCATTGTGTTATTTCCATAATTGTTACTACATGTACCTCTTACTACTACTGGTATTACCGTCCCCGGTGGCCGAGCGGTTGGAGCGTCCGCCTCGGGAGCGCGAGGTCGTTGGCTCGAATGGTACTGGTATAGCTTCCTTGCTTGGCGCTCAGCATATAAGGGTTGTTCCAGAACTGGTTGGCCCGGTGTCAGGGTTACGTGACTGGGTGTGGTATACTGCAACATGTCTACGGCGTTATACTGCAGTGTCAAGTAGACATAGTCTCAAAATGACTGAAACACTGTCGGCGGGACGTTAAACCCATCTATTATTGCTATCTAAGATTAATAACTAATATACATCAAAACTAGAATTTGACTCCCTGAAATTAAAACAAATTCTACACTGCATGACTCACTTAATACTAAAATCTAGAGGTTAAGGTTATTCATACATTTCTATTATGATTATAAGCTAAAGGGGAAAAATGACCCATCAATAACTAGAGCTATCATTCAATGTGATGAATACCCTGATACTGAACAAAAAAATTATATGTATTGGGATGCGTCCTATATATATATATATATATATATATATATATATATATCCTCCATCTCACTTTGTGAAGAGTGATACAACACACTGATAATTAAATTTACCTAATCTTATCGACACTATTCCTAAACATGGTTCTTATTTAGCATTCAAACTGCGATAATCTTTTCCTTCTTTTTTGGTGTACCGTTCACACTCTTGGGCATGAACATTTCAAGTGTTAAGCACAGGGATTGAGCCAAACGTTTCTCATTCATTGCTAGGTCAGCTACTTAAATGAGTCATCAATCAGAACTATGTGTTCGTTTGCAGAGAACAGGTCATCACTTGACTATCTGTTATCCCAGTATACATATTGGATAGCATGTAAGTCAGTTTGAATACGCCTGTGAACACTGAAAGTGTCCTCTGTCGTATGAAGTCAGAACGTAGCAGACATGGAAGCACGACAGCAAGATCTTTCCACACATACATACACAATATTAAAAATCATTACTCTCTTGTTAACGTATCTTTTTATAAACAATAAATCAAAACAAATTAAGAATAAACATGCTAATCCTCGAAACAAAAACTTTATAAAAATTTGACCCCGACGTGATTCGAACACGCAACCTTCTGATCTGGAGTCAGACGCGCTACCGTTGCGCCACGGAGTCCATGCAAAGACAAATTATTGCAAGACCTTTGTTACTTACCAGGGTCTTTCAAATAGTATGGTCCAGAAACGAGCATAGTCCGCGAAATAACTGCGAACGGATCACGTGACCAACATCCGGGGCACCCGCCATTTTTGAAACAGGAAGAAAATAATAAGTTTTAAAACAACGTATATCTCGGTATATACAAATAAATGTGACCAACAAAGTCGTCTTTCATGCAATGTAAGTACTCGTTTATTATTTATTTTAAAGTATTTTGTCTCGATGTTTATTTGTAGGTGGGATATTGTATTTGAAGGTTTACTTGATTCGAACGACTGTTTATTAATGGCCGAAAAAGTTGAAAACCGACCCTTTTGTTTCCGTTACATCTGCTTGCATGGTGCTCATAGGGTTAATATAAAGGCTATTTCCCTTAGATTTAAGTCTAATTCACGGAATCTCTTTCTTAGATTTTCACATTTCACCTGTATTTTCAATGTTTGACCTATTCAAAATCTAAAAAAAAATGCTTTTTTCTGGAATAGAAAATGGACGAAAGCTGAAAACCGACCCTTTTGTTTCCGTTACATCTGCTTGCATGGTGCTCATAGGGTTAATATAAAGGCTATTTCCCTTAGATTTAAGTCTAATTCACGGAATCTCTTTCTTAGATTTTCACATTTCACCTGTATTTTCAATGTTTGACCTATTCAAAATCTAAAAAAAAATGCTTTTTTTCTGGAATAGAAAATGGACGAAAGCTGAAAACCGACCCTTTTATGTCAGTTACTTTCTGCTTGCATGGTGTTCATGGGGCTAGTGTAACGGCTTTTCCCCCCAGATTATAGTATAATTTCTAGTTGTTTTAATTTTTTGACCTGTTAAAAATCTAAAAAAAAAAAGTGTTTTATTTGCACGATAACTAAGGATAATTGTTTTTGTGTGAACTTTTTCTTCTTCCATTTATTGCCCTTATTCAACATGTTAAATATACTGGCATATACTTTGTCTAAGGATACCTCATTCTGATATTCAAGTGACATTTTTTCTTTTTTTTTATAGGATGTGATTGTAGCTTGTTAATGAAGCCTAACAATGACGTTTGGGAAAAAGAAGAAGAGGTACACTGTGAAAAAGAAAGGAAGACGGAAGAATTTGTCATTATATAGAACAATGGCATTGGCACTATTTGGTCAACAACTTGTCTATAAAAAGTTTGTTCTAAATATGTTTCAAATCGAATGCATGGTATCTGTTGTAACAATACAGTGTTGTGTTACATTATGGTGCTTGTTGTCAATCATCTCAAAGAAACCAATTGTTATCATGTATTATAAAATGACATTGATTAAAAAGAACAAATCACAACGTTTGTTTGTTTTATTTCTCACGTGACATTAGCACATCATGAGCCTATTGCTAAACTAGCTTTTATCTTGGTGAATACATTTAGCTAAGATCTCAGACGGGAATGATTAATATTGTGTAGCAGATTAAAAAACCTAGTTTTAACAACCTATTACATATATATTTAAAAGAATTACCTTTCACTTTCTTATATCCATGTTTTCCAGTAAGGTGCCCACGTATTCCTGATATAGATTTATAACACTTGTCACATTCGGGACACTGGTATTCCACACAAGATTTCGATCCTTTAGGTTCTACATTCTCGGAATGTTCATCCTCACTAGAACACGTATATTCACCTAGAATACTATCTAAATCCAAGTCATTTTCCCAATGAAAAAAGTCAGATTTGGAATACGCCATATCTTAACACGGTAGAGTTTTGTTTTTTTATCACAAATGATATATCCAACAGTTGTGTTGGTTCTTATAGAGTTGAAACTTTTGAAGAACATTCTTCAATCTTTGTGTGATAATTTGGATAACTCATTTCTCCTTCACTTGGTAATTATTTATTAAAGAAAACAAAAGATTAAAGGATCACGCGACAATGCATCTCTTCGCAGGTAACATCATCAAAGAAATAACGTGTAGTTTGCGCCATTTAATTAAGAAATATTAAATCTTGGTGTGATATTTAGGAAAACATTAATCCTTCACTTGTTAATTTTATTAAATAATACAAAGAATTAAAGGATCACGAGACATTTCATCTTTTCACACATAACATAAAAAAATGTATTTTGTACCACATAAGAATTATTCTAGTATTACACACTTCATAATTAAACAAACAAATAATAAAACATGTTGATTGATACCATAACAACCAGAAAGTAATTTCTATCAGCTTTCA
The DNA here is from genome assembly GCA_021229015.1 of Solen grandis. Lineage (NCBI taxonomy): Eukaryota > Metazoa > Mollusca > Bivalvia > Adapedonta > Solenidae > Solen > Solen grandis. The sequence continues at coordinate 2,361,000 of CM037783.1, forward strand.
ATTTTATTACTTTTAATATCGTCTATATTAATATATTAAAATGCGAGCATTTTTCTTCTGATATTTTAGCTGGAATGGCTGAATACCAATTTCAATGTTAAGATCGCGTTTGAAAATAAAATAATAAAAATATGTTGTTCATATCATTTTTCGAAACTTGATTTTCCTATTCTACGGTATAAATATTATATAAAACTACTTAAAATTATTTAAAAGACAATTTGGTAAGCAAATGCTCATTCGCTAGACGGGATATTACTCATGTAGAACTTGCGTTAAAATTAAAATTTGATTACAAAAAAAGTTTTCAATCACACAGTTTTATAGACAATTTCACGAGCCTTCTTATGATACAGTTTGTTTATATATAGATGGTATTTAATGAACATAGTAACATACAGTTTTGTAAGAACAATATCGCGAGTCAAATGACCATCCATCGCTAAAACGCGCTAGACGGAATAGCATTACCCGTGGTTAACTCGCGTTAAATATAATAGGTGATTATAAACAAAGAATTTAATTGCTCAGTCTTATAGAAAACTTCAACAGCTTTCCAATGATATCATTTATATTAAAATTATTATTTAAATAACAAATTGACGGGCAGTTTTGCAGACTAATATAGGATACATTAGGACAAAATACCGGTAAATTAGCTAAGCGTGATAAATACACGGCGTGATAATCACTTCCAGGTAAAAATCGATAGCCGAAACATGATACGCAGTACGATAAGACGTTTATATAGGGCGTTTCTGGACCATACTATTTGAAAGACCCTGTACTTACCAACGGTAGAATTCTTTATTATCGGTAACAATAAAAACTGCGCATGCGTCTGCAAATAATGATAACTCGTAAAGGGAGACAATATAGAGTTTGGAAATGACTATTTAGTTCATTTACTGCCATATTTGTACTGACATCTGATTATCATGTTAGATTAGATCTTCTTTGCTTAGATGCTATGCATGCCATTTAATCATTTGAGTATTCGATTATAAATGACTTGATGAAATACAATGTACATATTTTTTTTTATTCATATACAAAGAAAATTAAAAAAAAATAATCATAAACTTATTCAGATAGTAGGAAATTTAGGAAAAAGGACATAAATTATTTTGGAAGATTAACATAGAAGAATTTACTGTTTATAAGATCATAAAGGGTTATTATAATATCTTATTATTGGTTATGATTTATCATTGTATCATAGTTTTTTTCTACTCTCCCTCGTTAATGTCGGTGAAGTATTTGATTTACCAGTCGAAATATGTTTGATTTAGTTGATTTTCTGAAACGGGAAATCACAGCAAAATAGTCATATCTCAAAAACTGCATGATAAAATGTCCTCTTACTTTGTGAATAAACCAAAGTATGATGTTATTGTTAAGAGTGATTAATTTCGCAGTGTGCTGGATTTTGTCAATGATTAATTTCGCAGTGTGCTGGATTTTGTCAATGATTAATTTCGCAGTATGCTGGATTTTGTCAATGATTAATTTCGCAGTGTGCTGGATTTTGTCAATGATTAATTTCGCAGTATGCTGGATTTTGTCAATGATTAATTTCGCAGTGTGCTGGATTTTGTCAATGATTAATTTCGTAGTGTGCTGGATTTTGTCAATGATTAATTTCGCAGTGTGCTGGATTTTGTCAATGATTAATTTCGCAGTGTGCTGGATTTTGTCAATGATTAATTTCGCAGTATGCTGGATTTTGTTAATGATGGATAATTTACCCTGGATTTTGTCAATGATTAATTTCGCAGTGTGCTGGATTTTGTCAATGATTAATTTCGCAGTGTGCTGGATTTTGTCAATGATTAATTTCGCAGTGTGCTGGATTTTGTCAATGATTAATTTCGCAGTGTGCTGGATTTTGTCAATGATTAATTTCGCAGTATGCTGGATTTTGTTAATGATGGATAATTTACCTTAATTATGATATTTTTTTTAAATAAATTGTTTGAAGCAAAGCTCACGGGAAACATTTATTTTGTTTATACAAGAGTGTACATACTCGTAAAAAATGTTATTGTATATTATCGAAAATGACAGAACTCCTCACAAATATGTTTAAAATGGCAGATTTTTTTTCATAACATTAGCTCGGATTTTACGCTTATTTCATCACGGTCTTTTGCATAACAATATAACCGATCTTTACTGTAAAAGAATTAGTAGTATTATAATTGCTGTTATCGTGGAAGATCATGTACATCTGAGACAGAGACGGGGGGGGGGGGGGAGGGTGGGGGGGAGGAAAAAAGAGAGAGAAAGAGTACATGAAACGAAAGAGAAATGATGCTGTAAGACAGGAAAGCAAGTACTTGAAATGTATGAAGAGAAAGACATCCTGTTAGCAAATATTCAAAGGAGTAATTATATGGCACGTCATTTGGACAGAATTAATGTTGGGCAGTCAAGAATGGATACAGACCTAGGGTGAAGAATAGG
>CM037783.1:2363565-2413565 GCA_021229015.1 Solen grandis
AACGGAACACCTGCTTTCAGACCCTTATGAAAATTAGGTGTCCCTATTTTATTATTTGGATATATGACAGCTTTCTTCAAACAACCATTGCTTGAACAGTTGCAATTTATCAAAGAGGGTTACTAATAAGAACGTTTTATAAAGAAGTTTACATTGGTTTACAGCAAATGTGGCTGTTCAATTTACTTATAATCTAAAAGTATGTGTCCCGACAGAACCCCTGGCATTTCAGTTCTCAAGTCCCTTCTCAAATTTTGGTGTTCTCAGGATCCCGGGACACTGTTAGTGTCCATCACTGACAAATAGAGAGAATATTATATGTTAAGCCCTTTATCAGTCGCATATGCTCGGTCACCATTATTAGATCACTGACAGATGAGATCAGATTCATGATAAACATTTGGTTGCTCTGATTCTTTTTTGCCTCAGTAACATTTAAACATGTTGGTTTCAAATCTTATGTTTTGTTGACCTTTTCAAACTTGTCTAAAATTTCGTGATTGCCGGGATTCGAACCCAGACGGTGAAGGGCTGAGTGAGTGTTAAAAGTCAGCGATTTTACCCTCTCCGCCACAAAGGCTCTGACATATTATTATAAAGCATTCAGTTCATATTGTGAGGCAGGGGTATAGAACTTAGCTTATCACACAGTTGTATGATTGGCAATATGACTGTAACACCCTGTATTATAACAGTGAGTATAGCATTAAAACCCCGTGGATCAAAATTATTTTGATTTTTTTTTTCACCACTGGAATGTAAATCACAGCTTTAATATCAGATTTTTTATTGCCATTAAAACACAGACTGTCAGAGTCTGTAGTAATACTAGTATTTCAATGCATTAGAAAAAAATATAGTTACAGTAATAGAAATCACAAATATCTGGCCTTGGTGTCACAAGAAATCTCAAACTCTGATTTCACTCAATTCAAAAATCTCAATTTTTGTAAAATTAAAACTTCAGTTGTGATAATGAAGTATTCTGTAGGACCATACTTATAGAAACATATATGTGCATGTACTCGTTAGGTCAATAAATGATGGATTTTTCAGATTACTAAATTTGAGTGAAATTTTAAAGTTGAGAAGTCTTGTGAAACCTGCCTGAGCAGTGTTAAGTTGAGGTTTTATAAATCTCAAGTAAATGCCACAGAAATTGTAATGAGGATAAACTGCTATGATAAACTGCTATTAAACATACAAATACTTGGCTTGTGTGTGTTTAAGGTAAGATATCTGTGATGGTTTCGCTACATTTTGGACATCATGGCCTTTCACGGAGATAACCAAGGTTACCAAATGTTTCATTAGGGTACCTTGGTTATCTTGGTAGATGTTAAGTGGTCCGAAATGTAGTTGAACCATTACAGGTATTTTACTTTAAGAAAGGTCTAATGCAGTGGTTAGACCTCGATCTCATTGAACACTTATAATTGCTTCAACACATCTAAGGGCAAGAGCTCTGACTGGCTGGCATCAACACAAGGCAGAAGGGTGACATACCTTCACTTTATCATTTGAACTGAAACTATCATTAAGGGTGATTAATACCTACACAGGGTTTCCTTAAAAATCCAAGTAGAAGGCTAATTTAAAGTAGTAGGAGGCAGGGGAGTCTGGGGGTCCTATGTTTTCTTGTGATATTTTTTATTTTCTTTGAATTATCCCATTTATTTTTTTAAAAAAATTTGCCAAATTTCAGCCAGCCAGAAATGGATTTGAGGCAGTCAAAACTGATTCCAGCCTCCTCTTTAGGAAATCCCTGTATTCACAGCCCACCTAGGATGTGACTGGATACAATATACATGTATTTCTATAGAGACCTCACTCCTGTGAAATGGGGGTACACTTCACCCCCAACTACCCTAACATGAAAATAATAATAAAAAAATCCATTACTTGATATTAATCTATTTCCCTCTGTGTCTAGAGTATGTTGAGAAAAGTATCTCTCAAATGATGCCATTAACATACAAAAATCAAACAAAATACAATACCTTATCACAAAGTAAGCAAGAGTCAAACTGGCAGAACTTTAATAATATTCTTACATGCTACTATTTTTGAACCAACCTTGAAATACAACAAAATGAACATAATCACAGTTAGCAAAGCCCTTTATCAACACAAAGAAAAAAAATATGCTTCTCAAATGTCATACAGCAACAAACAGTGTGGTTTAACCACATAAAAATAATGTTCTGACACAATGAACATGAACTTATAAGAAACATATGAAGCATACAGTAATAAGTAACAGATAACATAAAAAAAAAAATACAACAGATTCAGAAGTTGTCAATTTTTACAGTATTTAATAAACCTTGTAGATCAAACAAACAAATGTTATATAATTGATCACAGAAAACTAACTCTGCAGTGAATATTAATTTGGATTTTATTCAAATGTAATTTTCAGTGATTCTATACACTTTTTTTTATCAATAAAGTTATTTTTTCCAACCCTTTTCCAAATCAAATTTCAGTTGCTCAAAAGTGAGCTAATTAAAGTCAAAGAAGAATTACTGATCACATCTGATTAACATCCAAATTGAGAACAAAGGCCTGGGTCTGGATTCCCAACACTGCATTTTTAGATAAGGCCAAAAAAAAGTTCCATTTCTGGTCTCCAGAAAAAAAAAAAAAAGAAGGGTCGGTAGGTTGGAAATTTTTAAAAAAAGGAAAAAAAAAAAGGGGGGGACCTCTCAATAACAGGCACTTCCAGACAAAGGCCAGATTTCAATTTCTTTTGCTCACAGGTATTACTGGGAAATAAGTATAAACTCAAGCAATTGAGGAATTCTAATTTGAATCAGAGGCAAGAAATGCTAGAAGAAGAAATTTAAAGTGGGGAAAATGTTTTCCAAAATTTGAAAACTGCACTTTTCAATACAAGTTTTGCAATGTGTAGCAAGCACTGATTATGAAACAAAGACCCAGGCAGCAGGCTACATCATTTTCAATTTTGACAAAGCAATGTAAGCACAGATTAAGACATGTTTACTGACAGCCTATGTTATAATAATGGTACAAGCAGTATCAAGTATTTTGCAACAAAAGGTAAAAAAAAAAAAAAATCATTTATTTTCAATTGACAATAAATTTCGTTAATAATGTACCGAAGGGAATTTCATGGGTACATTTATTCATAGATTTATGTTCTAGAAAACGTGAGGTCTATATCAGAGACAAGTTTTCGTGGGGATCAATATTCTAGATAAAACCCATCAAAAAAAAATTAGTGTCCCACGAAAATTAAGGATTTCACAGTAGAATACATTCCTGATAAGCCCTCTACATCAAAAAACTGTGGTACTTAACAGTACAAAATGATAAGATTGTCAGAAGAGACCACTAAACTCCAGTGTCACATATGTACAGTGAGATGCACATATAATGATATTTCTGTTTAAAATTTATTTCTTTTATTCTCAACAGAGAAACAAGTCTTTATAATTATACTGATCCATCTAAACAGTTTCTGGGTTGGACCAGTACTTTGCACCCTTGAAAGGTTTTGAAAGATTATAATATCCACACTACAACCCCCTACCAACAGTCCTGCAGGCAGGCAACAAAACTGGTTGTAATACAACAATGATGTGGCCTTAATTCACAAACACGGAATAAAAATGATCCATAAATGCAACTCAATGAAATATTCTCAAATTACGCAGGAGTGATATTTAAGACTGGATATGATTGTATGCTAAAAATAATGCACAATTGATATCAGAACGTCTTTAACAAAATAACAATCACAAAAATGTACCAAAACAAAACAACATGACTGCCTGGCTCAATATCACACAAGATTAAATATCCAGTATTTGGCTTGTCCAAACCAATCAAAATGCGTACGTGTATATTCAAAGACTACAGTTTTCTCTTTTAATATTGTCACTGGTCAAAATCCAACTTGAAAACATGGACACTTATGACCGCTTCTATATGATATACACATCCTAATAATCTGCTGCAATACACAAAAGTACATACATGTACATTAACTTTCATATCACATGGCATGGTTGTTCTCCCACAATAACTAAACAATACTATATGACACCAAGTCTAGACATAAACATGGCTGCTTTAACGTGTCCATCTTAGTAGAGCTGCATACTTTCGTTCTATCACTCTTTTTTTAGTACTATCACATTCATATTTAGCATAAATGTTTCATTTAAAAATCTTATTTCGAACATGTTTTATCAAAACATTAACTCTAACAGAGATTTACATTACTTGGTCCTGGAACCACTTTTGACAAAAAATTCTATACAATATCCTTTCTCTCTTTTTGCATTATACCGTACAAAATATATACCAGTTCAGGTACATCCGTTGCTGGTATATCACCATCTATGGGTCTTAAATCTCACAATTCCATCTCTCTACATGTGTAATGATTTCAACACATCAACACGTGTAATACATTCAATGACTTCAACGCATAAAACAAAAACATGTCAGCGATTATACCACATGCCTCTGTGTATTATCTAGGCAATGTCCTACAAATGCTTTAGAACACTTCCTTTCATATTCCCTCCATTTTACACAGGCAACACATTTGCGTTAAGTCTTGCAACACGTGTACACTTCATATCCTCACACGTGTAGATCAAATCACATATGAAAAACGTCCATTTATTACTAGTTCCTCCTGGGCCTAACTCCAAACAAAGGCCCATGCCTCTAGGCCTTTCACGACAAAGTCCTCAGCCAGTGTCAGGATATCGTTATTGAACGTTTCACATTTGTTGGTTCGTCCATGATACAGATCTTCGTCAAACCATAAACCGTAAACACCCCTAGAAAAACAATCCGAAACCAAATGTTACTTTAAAATCATAATTTTTTCAGATTTTATGAATATATACTAAAGGGAATTTCATGGATACATTTATTTGTGGATTCATGTGAAAGAAATTGTGATGTCAATTAACTGAACGGTGCCTAGATAGTGTGGTGGTGAAGACATTCGCTTCTCACCAATGTGTCCCGGGTTCAATTCCTGGTCACATACATGAGAGGGTACAGTGGTCTCATGTCCAGACACGTGGGTTTTCTCCTGGCTCTCCAGTTTCCTCCCACATTAATGACCACAATGTCATGTTCCACCAGGCCCATCGAGAGTGATAAACATAAGTTGTGATAACTTGTTTTGCAATTGATGTAAAATAAATAAAGTTTAATGGTGCTCATACTCTCCACAAATATCAACCAATTGGTGCTCCATGAAAATTATTGAAAGAATTCAGAGAAAACAGATAGAGAGAAATGAAGAGAGAGAGAGAGAGAACATAGAGAAGCATGGGTATAATACAGACTTCTTGCTAATCTAAAAGACATATTTTCTTTTACCACAAGAGACTTCAAAAAAGACAATTCCTATTCTGATTAGGTAGCCATGGAAACATACTTACTGTCCGGCACCTATACTGAGACTCTCCTTGTTTCCCTTTATGAAGAAATTGTTCTCTCCGGTCCAGGGGAAGAACCGGAAGTCCGGCTGGAATGTATAGAGGAACGTCTCCCCCGTCCCATAGAAATGGTCGCTTATCTTGAGCTCACATGATGTCATGGCACCAAACACCTGCAAAACAAAATGTTTCTTTCTTTAGGTTCAAAGTCACACAGCAAATTATGGCATTTGGGGAAGTTTTGTTTACATGGGACAGAGTTGGTTTCCTTTAAACATCAAGGAAATGATGTCACCGGAAGGACAGACAGATGGACAGACGATGGAAAAGTGATCCCTAGTGTCACCTCTGCTTAAAGTAGTGCACAAACTGCTTTGTGTATTTTATAGAAGTCTGTAACCATGCATGCAATAATACACAATACATTTTCCTCAAAACATATGTTATATAATTTCATATTTATCCAGGGTGATTTTAAGAAATCAATAAATATGCAATGATTTTCAAAACGCCTCAAGTAGAAAACTTCAATATTTCCTACCATTTTTTTTCACAGTTGACCCCTCCTTAAAATTTGTATTTTTTATACTTTATATCCATCAATGATAAAGAAATGGATTAACAAAGTACCATATCATTGGTGTCCTTGACTACAATGAGGATTGGGCTCTCCAGGCCCTGCATGTCCCTGTACAGGGTCTTGAGTGAGAACCCGTGTTTGTCTGTACTGTACATCAGGGTCCACGGGTAGCCCACGGTCCGGCCTGGCATCACCTGTACCAGCTGTCAACATACATCAATCTATCATATAATCAATAACCAAAATAATCAATCATAGAATTAATCTATCCATCATATACTCATTCAATTAAATACTTAACACTTTCCCTCATAGAGGACACCATGAAAAGACCTATGCGAACAGCATAAAACCAGATCAGCCTGCGAGTAACTCGCAGGCTGATCAGGTTTTATGCTGTTCGCTGCTCCTCAGTGGTCTGGAAATGAGGATTTTGTAATTAAATTTGGTAAGGTTTAACTGTGGTTTTCTGCAGATCAGGCTTTATGTGATACCTATTGAGGGCGTCAAAATGAGTCTATATGAGGGAAAGGGATAAACAAGAAGACCCAGAACTAAGTTCAACCTATTAACTGCTAAACTTTGTCGAAAACTACTTCATAAAGGTCATATAACTGTGTATAATTAATCGCCTTGCTTGAATTTAAACTCCGGTTCAAGCAATTATTAATCTTAAAGTTATCAAATTACTCCATCTGATTGAACCGATAATCGATTTTGACAAATATCAACTGATTTCTATCACTAGTGAATGGAGCGACTTACTACCCAATTTAGTGATCTTTAACCCTTTCCCTCATATAGACTCATTTTGACGCACTCAGTAGGTATCACATAAAGCCTGATCTGCAGAAAACCACAGTTAAACCTTACCAAATTTAATTACAAAATCCTCATTTCCAGACCACTGAGGAGCAGTGAACAGCATAAAACCTGATAAGCCTGCGAGTTACTCGCAGGCTGATCTGGTTTTATGTTGTTCGCATAGGTCTTTTCATGGTGTCCTCTATGAGGGAAAGGGTTATAAGGGGATATTTAAAGGTTTACCTATGGGAACTTGGGTAAAAGCAATATATTCCAGATTGATGTACAGTGTACACTAGACAGACAACGCATGATAATTATGGTATGGTATAAAACTTTACAACAATGTCGCGAAACGGATATATGTAAATTGATTATTGTTGCTATTCAGTAATGTAACTGACTGTCGGCGACTAGTGACAATCAAAACAAAACTACCATTCCTTCATCAGATGGCTCTGAATCTGGAGCAGGTTCAGGAGAATCTGATCCTTTCAAATTTTAAAAACAAGAGGGCCATCATGTCCCTAGAACGCTCATAAGAGTACCATCAGTTTAATTAAACAATTCAGTTGTACATTGATTATAATACAATTTCAAAGTTTTTATACAGACTACAAAAAAACTTATCAACCATCGGCAGGACTTCAATTATTGCACATATTACGGCACATCCAAAACTCAATACAGAAATCTATACATCTTTCATGGTGTCTCTTTTCTTTATGCACACATTCTTAGCACATGATAAAAGTTAACAAAAGAAACGCAAAACAAAATCTAAAACAACACAGCTTTTTAGCTATTATTTACAATGTATTCAAGAAAACTTATACAATATATTAATCAGACACTTTGAAATAATTCCCATGATATTTATAAATATGACAACTATACAAAAATGAATTTAATAAAGGGAGTCAATCAATACTCTGTATTTAAGGTATTAAAATAAAATATTGATTAGCAGTGGAGAGCAGTGGTCCAGTGGTAGGACACGCGCTTCGGGATCGAAGGGTCCAGGGTTCGAGTCCTACTGGGCGCTGCTTATTTCCTTGAACAAGAAATTTAATCCGCATTGTTTCTCTCCACCCAGGTGTAAATGGGTACCTGAGAGGGCAGTATAATTCCGTGGCGCCATGGTGTGGGCTGCCTTAGGCGGAGTGAAAGACTCCCCAGGGAGATTGATAGTTAGATACAAGTAGCCCGATGACCAGGGGTAAACGCTGTAAAGTCGGTGAACGTGCAACTGAGCATGAAACTTAGACTTAAAAATGCATTTATTATTATTATTTATTATTATCTCCCTAAGAAACTAAAAGAGGCTGTGAGGCCTCATTTTTCAAGGAATCAACTTCATTTTAGCAAATATTGTTGAGAAAAATTAAAAATCATTTGTGCCAAAGAAATTAAATTCTGACCATTGGTTTCAGAGAAGATGAGTTTTTAATTTTTTTATAAAGAATATAAGGAAACTGACCAACCCCGTGGGGGCCTCATTTTTAAAGGACTTGACTTGACTATTTGAGTTTACCGTCGCTTCGACAGTATTTCAGTCATATAGCGACGTCCAGCTAATGACAGGTGGAGGAAGACTCCGAATTCACGGAGGCATCTGGGTAGAACCACCGACCTACCGCAAGCCAGCTGGAAGGCTTCCTCACATGAAAATCCGAATGACCCTGCCGGGATTCGAACCCACGCAGTGAGGGGCTGAGTGAATGTTAAAGTCAGCGACTTTACCCTCTCGGCCACGGAGGCCCCCATTTTTAAAGGAATCTACTTTATTTTAGCATGATTCTTTAAATTTTGCATATAGAGTATACAAGGAAACCTGCCAACTTCATTTTAGCAATTATGTAAGATGACTATGAGGTGACCATTTATTTATGCCTATGAAAATTTAATTCTGACCAGAGATTGCATGAGATGATTTTTAAAGAATTTTTTTTTTAAAAAATGGTGTTGGTTGCCATGGCAATCAGAGTTCTACATGGATCAAATTTATTTTAGCAACTTCTTTTGAGATCCACCCAAGGATCATTCATGCCAGGTTTTATCAATTTCTACCCAGCGGTTTCAGAGAAACTGTCATTTAAAATTGTTGATGACGCACAACAGACAATAGACGCAGGGTGATCACAATAGCTCACCTTGAGCATATTGTGCTCTGGTGAGCTAAAAATTGTTATGCTGATCTTACGATAGTTTTCAGCTCAGTCCCAATGACTTGGATTAAACGAGGTACTACTGTATATTGTGACAACCAACAAGGTCCTCTGTGCTACCAGAGGCGGATCTGACAGAAAACCATGACAATTCGCAAGTCAGTGGAACTGTGATGCATCATGGGACAAACCTCTGCCACGTGCTCCTCCGTGAGAATCGTGGACTCGCCGATAAGTTCCGGGAGAGGTATGGGTTCGTCGAACACTATAGACTGGCGTTTCAAGGCTTCTGATGCACTGATGATCTGAAAATATATTCAACAGACTATAGAAGTGTCGACACACAGTAAATCATTTCATTATAATGAAAAATCCTATATGAAGCAGTCCAACATTCAAACTAAAAACTAAAATTAATGTTTTATAGGCAAAAAAATCAAAGCATTTGAATTTATGCTAACTCATGAAATATTGTGTTCTATCAGTGAGATAAAATCCATATCCCTCAGTGTGATGATATAGATCTGCTGGGACTACTTTTTACTTAAAGGAAATGTAGCAGCATTTAGCGTAAAAAAAAGAAAATTTGTTTTGAGTGGATATGGGTTATATCTCATCTTGAAGTGATACAATTTTCACATTTTCACTCGCGCTACGTGCTCTAAAAATATGAAATTGAATCACTACTCGATAAGATAAAACCCATATAAACTCATCTCAAAACACACAAATATCCTAGATTTATCTGAAAATACCCCTTATGATGTCAAGTGATGCGACAGTGCTTGAAATTCCCACATAGCCCCCACTTTGCTTTGTCCTGAGGGCATAATACATGTAGGAATTTTTAAGCTGCATCTGAATTGTATAATATCATGGTAAACATCTAAATCAGAAAACAATGTTTGTAACACAGCTTAATGAATTAATCAATGATCATAGAAGAAAATAAACAAAGGTAACAAATATACAGTTCTGTGTTTCACAATACATCTCAATTTAAGAAAAAAATGACAAACTTTAGCTCCCTTATTTATTAACCAAGAAAACAGAAATCATGTATAAAATTTAATGTTATTATCAACATATTTTAATAAAAATCATCTGTTTTTCAAAACATTTTTTTTTTTGGGATAAAACGGAATTTGATTATTCTGATTTGAGCAAAATCTCAATTCAAGATGATTTATCAAATGCAGGCTAGGTATTTAAAGTCATGAAATTTCACAAAATAGAATGGAAAATATGAGAGATGGATTGGAAAATAAAAAAAAAGTTGTAATTTTTTCATGCATGTTCAATCTGTTGTTACACAAGTAACAGAAAAAAAGTGATTTCGATATGTTATTTCTGCAAACACAAGGTGAAGGTTCAACATTTGTGTCTTCAACAAAAAGGATATAAATAATTTTACTCTTTTTAAAAACAAACATCTACAAGGTATCCAAATTGTCCTTTAGATATAACTTTTTGTGATTGTTTAGTAACACAAACTGCATCTATTTTAACAGAATCACAGTGTTAGGTAACATAGAACTTACACATGAAAACAACAAAATATTTTGACTTTCTGTATAGGGCACTGGTATATCAATCACTGGTGATTTTTTCAAACAACCATAACCCCACCCCCCTAAAAAAGGCAGTATATCAATTTACAAGTTCTTAAAATGGGGTAATATGTACATAAACTGATAGTACAATAAACTGGAACTAATGAATTAGAGCTATTAACCTTAGATGATATATACCGCAGCATCCCATCTTGTTATAAATGCAATGTGTGCGTAGGATGGGATGTGACAGGACACGACATGCGTGATATCTATATATAGCTCCCAGTTATATAAAGGTGGGATGTAACTAAATTTCTTTTTTTCAATGTCTGTCTGTTGCTTATATTTTTTCATATATAGCAAAAATGATCACCCCGATAAATGAAGAGCCTATTATGTGATTGTGCTAATCATTTAATGTTTCACCTGTCAGCCTATAACCACTCCATCTGGACCGTTGAGAAGAAAGTTATGAGAGAGAGAAAGAGAGGTTAAATACCAAAAGCAATTTATTTATTGAAATGAAGCAAAATATCTCAAATTCTTCCATAATCTTTAGTGCTAAGTAATACTTAAATTTCAAGATGCATTCCACTATTTATGATGAAATATTCAGGTACATGATTTAGGCCGACATGAATTATTATTTAACCCTTTCCCTCATATAGACTCATTTTGACGCACTCAATAGGTACCACATAGAGCCTGATCTGCAGAAAGCCAAACTCAATCCTTACCAAATTTAATTGTAAAATCCTCATTACCAGACCACTGAGGAGCAGGGAACAGCATAAAACCTGATCAGCCTGCAAGTTACTCGCAGGCTGATCTGATTTTATGTTGTTCGCACAGGTCTTTTCATGGTTTCCTCTATGAGGGAAAGGGTTAATATCTTTCCAGCAACAATATTTGTTAAGACTATTATAAGAAAAACATGAAAGATGGAATTCATTCTTAGCACAAAGTATTTCAATATTACTTAGTACCACACTAGGTATGGTTGGTGGAATTTGAGACTGGATAAATTAATGATTGAAACACTGGGTATTAGACACGGAGAACACAGAACCACACTCAGTATTAGCCAAAAAATTAATCCTAACCTTTAAATCTAATATACAAGTATCTAACAGTATTTAACAGAAGTATAACTCAAAACTTTCCATATAAGAAAGCCACAGTTTTTTTGTTGTTTTTTTAAATCATAAAAAAATCTCTCACAGGGGAAATGAATATCTAATGCTTTGATAAACTCTACTGACCATGTTATTCTTAATGAATAAAATATAGTGATGTGTTGCTGAGATACATGTGAACAATGCAAGGTATAAATGTATGCAGGAACGAAGCAGTTTTCATGAATGGAAATTACATTTCTGGAATAAAGCAATTTTAAGGTTACACTGAAGATTGTGATTCTGAGAGGCTGCAGACATTTTTATAACAATCATCCAATGAAAGCCTGAAGGACTTGTCAACCTTCCTTTATAGATGCTGATGAGCGATTCTGGCTTTCAATGGACAGTATTAGAGATTGTTGCCAAGGTTTAGGATAGATTTAGCTTGGTTAATTTACATACATGAAGCAGTGACATCACGTTTTTTTTTCTTTTTCTGATTATATCAGTGGCCATCCACAGCTATCTTCACCTCTTTAAAATATCAGTAAATTCCAGCGATTTTCCTCAAATTTGCTGTTTATAACCCAGGCTTTCTCTTTCCTTAATGATAAGAAAATGACACCCCCTCCCTCCACAAAGAAAGATATGAAGGCTCCTTCCAAAGGACAGAAGTTTAATTTTGATATAGTAACAATCATACATATATTCAGTTATCAAGCAAAGCGTCAGAAATTTCTCAGGCATGCCTTAAACTGAAGTTTGGATTCTATCAATAAACACCTACCCAGATGCAGCAAGCAAGATAATTATGACCCTTCAAAACCTGAGGTATGACCGGATTATCACATATCACTACATCTATCACAGAAGGGGATGACCATTACTCTGTAGTATCACAATGATGTTCTTCACAAAACAATTTCCAAAAAAAAAAAAAAATCTCCCAAGTAGATATTATTTCATCAGTTATGAGTAATGATTATTTTTTTCAAAAACAGTGACTTTTGTTGAATTAGAGCAACAATACTTAGCACTACGTAATACTTAAATTCTTAATTTTTGTAGAAACACATCCCACTTAACAAATATTCAAGTACAAGACTAAAGTGACTAAACAATTAAATATTTGGGTGTTTTAATTAGAGAAACAAGAATGATGAAATTTTGTCCAAGGGTATTACTTTGCGCTAAGTATTATAATGGTTTGTGAAATTGAAGCCTCGACTTGTTCCCCAGTTATTTAAAATAAATTCAGCTATTATTTTGAGACATTAAAAATTTTCCAATCAGTAAGTGAGATTCTGAAGGGATACATGTCACTAAAGGATGTTCCAACAGGTGGCCAATTATGTGACTGTTCCTAAATTTAATTCAAGGGCAGAATAGTGAGAATCCCTTTTGTAAACTTTGGTGTCTGATTGCTAATGAGCCAGTTATTTTTTTACCTTTAAAAGACAATTTGGGAAAAGTGAGTGTATAATGCACACGTAATTCAGATGCACAGAAAGGGATTAAAAATACCTCTTGAACACTGCTGATCTAGAAATAAAACAGGAACATGGGGACTAGATAAAAATAAATCAAAACTAGAACTAACACTACAGGTGATTAATATCCCTGCATTCCACTTTCTCTTCATATGATGTGAGAGTTAGACGTGACAAATGTGATTCCTGTATAGCCCCAATTTTTACAAAGCAGGGATATAAAAATAAAACAAAAGGAAGGTATGTTGAGATGAATAAGACAACATTCTGAGATGTCCCGGACTATCGGACCACTAATAAAAAAGGGTTCTGGCATTATCATTGGGAACACAGGCTTCAAAACTGTTCAAAGATGGTTAACCCTTTCCCTCATATAGACTCATTTTGACGCACTCAATAGGTACCACATAAAGCCTGATCTGCAGAAAACCACAGTTAAACCTTACCAAATTTAATTATAAAATCCTCATTTCCAGATCACTGAGGAGCAGCGAACAGCATAAAACCTGATCAGCCTGCGAGTTACTCGCAGGCTGATCTGGTTTTATGCTGTTCGCATAGGTCTTTTCATGGTGTCCTCTATGAGGGAAAGGGTTAATATAGAATAATGAATAAACGTTAATATAGAATAATGAATAAACTCAAAATTTCAAGATTGAATGTATGAGAGAAAGAGAAAATAATGTCAAGAGCTGACTGTGAAACTTGTCTAAGAGTATTTAGAAATAATAGATGATAGAAGAATTTTATGGTCAGCCCTCGTGTATAAAATCTGTCCTGATCTCAGGAAAAAAAGAACTTCAAATTTATCATAAAGAAATGATGAGAGAGAGAGAGAGAGGTGACAATCCATAGAAAAGATGAACAAAATAAAAATAAGTACTTCTCCATTTTCATCCAAGAGAAATTGTTTATCCAGTTTTTTGGAATTATTCTTATAGACTCCATAACAAGTGACAAACGTCTGCCCCATTCTCCTTTACAAAGTTCTTGTTCTCTTAATTATATAAGTGTGTATCTCTTTCTCCAAAAGTATATCTGTCCTAATTATTATTTTTTTTTTTATCATAAATATCTTATCAAAAGTGACCACATGGAGAAAACTGAACATTAATGTAAATCTGAGCTATATTTTTCACTATGTATAAAATTAATGGCAGAATGATGGATTTCATAATAACATTGAAATAAATGTATATAAAAAAGATATCAATTAAAATATTGACTTAATAAGATAAATATCTGATTTAATTTAATACTTTCTAGTATTCATAACTGAATAGGTAACCAATTTATTTTTCATCAGTTTATCCCTATTTATTCAAAATTATTTGAAACAAAATAAATTTGATGCATTATTCAGTATTACATATATTCACATTCATTAACAAAAAATTTAAACCTTTTTTTTATATATAAGTATTCAAAAATTCCTGTTTCAAACAAATAACCCTAGAAACGTAGACCCCTAGAAACTGATATCAACCAACTCTTCAAACAAATATAATGAAAATGATAGGCTGTGAATCAGTCCTAGTGACATAATAAAAAGATTATGACTGTTTCTAGCTTCTTCTACATGTATATTTAACACACTGTTGCTCCCACTACTAACATCTGACAGAGGTTTATTTTTAGAAATGAAATGTTGCCCTGCTGGACTGTCAGCTCCTAAATTCCTAGAAAACAACTATTTTCTGTTTGTTAATGTAGGGTATGTCTTATTCAGACAGTTCTGATTACTTTATTCACTGTTTTCCCCAGAATTAAAAAAACAGATCCTGTTTTCAGTTAACAGTGTATTATAAATTATAAAATCTTCTCCAGCTTAAGGTAAAGTCCCTGTAATGGTTCTGCTATGTCTTGGACCACTTAACCTCTAGCAAGATAACCAAGATAGCCAAATGAAACATTAGGAAACCTTGGTTATCTCCGTGAAAGGCAATGAGGTAAAAAATGTAGGGGAACCATTACAGGGACTTTACCTCAAATGCTACAGTTATTGAAACCATTATCATCTATTTCAAGAGACCATCCCTTTTCTTCCTGTACACTTATTTTGATGCATTGGCAAACACTGAGCAGACCCTGATCAAAGAGCTTCTCCGAGGAACTGTCTTATCAGGGTCTCTTCTGTTTGCCCTAATGTCATTGTAGCTCTGATTTTACAGTCTGCATGGCAAAGAAAAGCAAGAGTGTTACAGGAACACGTGTCACCTGCAGAAGTGAGACAAAAAAAGTGTGACAGACAGACAGATAGACAGACAATGGGAAAGTGATCCCTGTGTGTCACTTCTGCTTACAGCAGGTGACACAAAAATCCATCGTTTAACATACCATTTTATATTAAGTAAAATGAATTTTCATAAAGACATAGATTTATACATGAATTGTATATTCATGAGTTTAAAGGTTAAACCCTACTTTGAAGACCAGTCACATGCCTCTGTAGAGCACCAGGACAGCTGAGGGAAAGGTGTTCAATTCAACCCCTTTGCTGTGCAGGATTCTCTCATAGGACCTTCCCAGGCACAAAGTACTGGTCCAACACAGAGTTGTCAGACAGATTAGAATTTGATTCCCAGTCAACGTAAAAAGATTCTTTAAATAAGTTTAACTAGTAAACATTTCAAGGGCTGATTGCAAATCTAATCTAAGTGCATATAGAAATAGAAGAAGATGAAACAGTTTTGCAGTCAGCCCAAGATTCCCTTAGTCAGAGTCTAAATCAGGAATGAGAGCAAAACTAGGTAAGTGCATGTAAATATATAAGCACTAAGCCTAGTTTCACTCTCATCCCTCGAAATACAAATGACATTTGATGAATTGGATGCCTGACCATCCTTTACCTTAAAGAGGCACATATCCAATTTCATACTGTTTGCTAATGGCTTATGATATCTCAGCCTTTTTTTTTACATTTTTCTACACTCAAAATTAATGACTGAGTATTTGGTCTTCTGTTTGTTTGTCATTGAGTTTATAATTCAGTTTTAAGTCCCACCAACATAATCTCGGTCATTTGGAGACGATGTCTACTTAAGACAGATATAGTGCTCCCACACAGCAGTATCAAACTGCTATTTGGTATGTTGCAGCCGGGGATCAAACCCAGGCCCTCCCGCGCCTGAGGCGGATGCTCTAACCACTCGGTCACTGGGGACGGTTTTCTAGAACAATAGCTTCACGATTAATTCCTATAGGTACATAGTCAGTGAAATTAAAGGTCAACAAAAATAAATGATTTTAAATTAGGTGAAGTAGGGGACATTGCTATTCATCACTTCCTGTTCCTTTTAGTCTGTGCCTCCAACATGTAAAAGAGAAATAATCTTTTGTTAGTCGTCGGAAAATAATAAAAAACTGTCTTAAGTGGTCAGTTAAGGGGTCAAGGAAAAAAAACCGTTTAAAAGAGGTGATCGCTAAATGAAGTTAAAACATTAACAAAATGCTAAGTTGGTAATACCAAAACTGACCACTAAAGGTAGGTTGAACGCTTAATACAGGTAGCCGCTAATACAGGTTCAACCGTCTAGTGCTGCCACACTGCAGTATCACACCGTAGGCATGTTGCATGATACCTCACCCAGCCACATTATCCTGACACCGGGCCAACCAGTCCTGCAACTACCATTATATGCTGAGCTCCAAGCAAGGGAGCTATACCAGTACCATTTTTCATGACAAATTGTCTTTTTAAATTGAATATTTATGCAAAGACGCAGCATATCTTTTTCTCTTGGAAAACCTTTTCTTTTACCCTTATAATGTTGCGGGCACTTGTGACAATCTTTGCAACAAGTGCAAATCAAGATCAGCCTGCCTATAATCTGTGCAGTCTGATCACCGTCTGCAGTGTTCACTATACAATCAATAAATCTTTAGTCAAGCACCCCAATAAACAAATAATGGTATAGTCCAAAATGAAGAAAGAACAAGTTCATTTAGAAATATTGCATGATAAAGGTCAACAGTATCGTAGTGGTGGTGGTGTTTTGGAGCAACAGTCTTTCTACCATGCAGCCAGTCTAGTTTAAGTCCCAAGTACACAAGTATCATCAGGGTCCCTAACCAACACTCTAAGTACATGTAGAAAACTGGGGGTTCCCCTCACATGAAAAATCTGTGTCACCAGACTAAGTTCTTAAAAGTTTTTAGGTTAGATCTCAAGGTCAAATTCAAATATAACACTCTAATCTGAATTGAATCTGTTTGCCAATGCATCTGTATGTGGTATAGGGTTTGTCTTAACCACAAGAATTTCATCTTCTTTCACAAGTTACGGTAATGATTTTCTGATGTAAGAACTTTGTCACGTATGTGCATAAAGCATGACTGATGTAATTAGATATTGTGTTTCATGTGTAGGATTGTACAGGTAATTATCATTACAGAAGAAGACTTGATCTACCTTAACACCAGGAAGATTATGTGAATAAATACAGCTGAAGAACTTAAAAATCATCAAATTTTCAGTGTCACTTGCTGTACTTAAGCAGAGGTGACAAATGATAATCACTTCCTTGACATTTGTCTGTCAAACATTTTCCGACGACTAACAAAAGATTATTTCTCTTTTACATGTTGGAGGCACAGACCAAAAGGAACAGGAAGTGATGAATAGCAATGTCCCCTAATTTTTCACCTAATGTAAAATCATTTATTTTTGTTGACCTTTAATTTCACTGACTATGTACCTATAGGAATTAATCATGAATCTATTGTTCTAGAAAACCGTCCCCAGTGGCTGAGTGGTTAGAGTGTCCACCTTGGTTGCGGGAGGTCGTGGGTTCAATCCCCGGCCGACATACCAAAGTCGTAAAAAATGGAACTGTTATAGCTCCCTTGCTTGGCGCTCAGCATATAAGGGAAGTTGCAGGACTGGTTGGCCCGGTGTCTGGATAATGTGATTGGGTGTGGTATCATGCCACATGTCTACGGTGTGATACTGCAGAGTGGCAGCACTATATCTGTCTCAAGTATACATCGTCTCCAAATGACTGAAATACTGTCGTTGGGATGTTAAACCCAACAAACAAACTTGTTCTAGAAAATGTGAGGTCTATATAGGAAACAAGTTTTTGTGGGGATTAATATTATGGATAAAACCCTCAACAAAATCAATGAAATTAGTGTCCCACGAAAATAGGTGATTTCATAATACTGTAAAATCATTTATTTTCATTGACATTGAATTTCGTGGAATCAGTGATTAAATCAATTTCGTGGATACATATATTCATGGAACCGTGTTCTAGAAAACATGAGGTCTGTGAAATAAAAAACCTAAAAAAAACAAAAAAACAATTTTCGTGGGGATTAATATTCGTGGATAAAAGCCCACGAAATAAACAAAAATTAGTTCCCCAAGAAATTTAATGATTCTACAGTACATACGAATTACATATACATTATAACAGTGACACAGGAAATCAAGTTATCTTTAATAACTGTATGACATCACATTCCATGCAGTGTTGCAATGCTATTAACAAACATATTACAAATGCAAACAAAATGTAACTTTAACCACAACGGTTAACCTTTTACCATATAAAGGCTGTTAGGAAGATACCGTTTCTAAATCACCAATCCCACAACATCTCTACCTCAACATAACAACTACTGTGCAGCTCCATTACATGTAAAACAATGTATTTAGCATCCAAATTTAGATATATGGCAGCTCCATTATAGTGCTGTATTTAGCATCCAAGTTTAGAATTTGATATATTGCAGCTCCATTATAGTGCTGTATTTAGCATCCAAGTTTAGATATATTGCAGCTCCATTATAGTGCTGTATTTAGCATCCAAATTTATATATATTGCAGCTTCATTATAGTGCTGTATTTAGCATCAAAGTTTTGATAAAGTGCAGCTCCATTATAACACTATATTTAGCATCCAAGTTTTTATATATTGCAGCTCCATTATAATGCTATATTTAGCATCCAAGTTTTGATATATTGCAGCTCCATTATAATGCTATATTTAGCATCCAAGTTTTGATATATTGCAGCTCCATTATAATGCTATATTTAGCATCCAAGTTTTGATACAGTGCAGTTCAATTATAATGCTTTATTTAGCATCCAAGTTTTGATACAGTGCAGCTCCATTATAATACTATATTTAGCATCCAAGTTTTGATACAGTGCAGTTCCATTATAACACTATATTTAGCATCCAAGTTTTGATACAGTGCAGTTCCATTATAACACTATATTTAGCATCCAAGTTTTGATACAGTGCAGTTCCATTATAACGTTTTAGCTGGGGTAAAATTCAGATATGCATTAATTATTGGAAAAAATGTTACGAACAAATTAATGACTTGATGAATTTTAATTTACAGAAATTCAAATGGTACAGAGTATATAAAATGATGGATTTTTCTTTGCCATGTAGACTGTGTACAACCTGAGCTACAAAATTGTATGAGAATACAGGAGTCTTCTGATCATACAGCTCCTCAGCTGTCTGATCTGGGTTTGCTCTGTCTGCAAAAGCTTCAAAAAGAGTCTCTAGATCTATAAAGTGAAGTGTTAAATCCTATGTATGACTGGTTTATTTTTTCAATAGGTAGCTGAGATTTTAACCCTTTCCCTAGTAGAGGACACCATGAAAAGACCTATGCGAACAGCATAAAACCAGATCAGCCTGCGAGTAACTCGCAGGCTGATCAGGTTTTATGCTGTTCGCTGCTCCTCAGTGGTCTGGAAATGAGGATTGTGTAATTAAATTTGGTAAGGTTTAACTGTGGTTTTCTGCAGATCAGGCTTTATGTGGTACCTATTGAGTGCATCAAAATGAGTCTATATGAGGGAAAGGGTTAAGCAACAATAGAGCAAATCATCCAGGATCTTGCTACTGGATAATCCCTGTGATCTGATATTTTACTGATCACTAGGTTATACACATGCTATGCAATTGAGAAGGTCATCAGAAAGTCTTATAATCCAAAGTGAAAACTGAGCTCTGATAACATTTGCATCCAAAGTCAAGAACATCCCCACTTGATCATGCCAGCCTCACTTTTCCACACTCCTTTCATTTCACATCCTTATTCCAACATCCTGATCAGATCCTCTCTACACATTACCACTTTAACTCTCCAAGCAAACAATCTTTCATATTTTCTTGCCATTTCCTGACTCTCCCACATGCCCCTGTTTCAACATCCCCTCAACCTGCAGGTAATACATGTAATTTCCTAACCTTAACACCACCACACACACACATACCTTTCGTTTTGTTTTTCTTTTATTTATAAATCATACATAAGTAAGTAGAAGTGGTATTAGAATCCTTTCATTTCTATAATGATTAGCAATCTTTTTATTCTATAACAAATAAACGTTTGCCACCTTGTCGAACCGTCAAATGGCAGATGAAATTATTGTGCTCACTGAGCACATGGAAAGCATGAAAACCCTAGCCACTTCAGAGAAGCAATGAACAATGGGACACAATATGACTCATAAAACATAAAATACATTTATTTTTCACCCAAGTTTAAAATCCAGATAATATGATTAGATCAACAAGTTGTTGTGTTCCAAATTCAGATTTTAGGACCAAAAATAATGCCAAGCACCTAGTGGCAATAATACCTGAGGGTTTTAGAATTTCAATCAACAAGAACATATATTACCTCCCAGTCTTTCTGGAACGAAGAGTTAGGACCGAAGTGTTCATCCAGCATCTCCAAATCTTCACCGTCTTCTTCTCCCTCGTCGATCACAACGAAGCCTCTCTTCTCGGCAGTGAGCTCGTCCTCGTCACCATATATTTCCGGTGTCCACTGGACGAAAAATGCATAGAGATGATCCACCCTGGAGTGAAAATATAAATGAAACTACTACAGCTGTCACTGATGATGATAAATACCTATGTTACGACCACGTTATGATAAATCAATAATTCTAAATTCTCTTTCACAGTGAGTCTCTTTGCTGACCTTCTTAACCCTTACAATGCTGTGGGCACTTGTGACTGCTTCTGCGACCAGTGCAGACCACGATCAGCCTGCACATCCATGCAGTCTGAACTTTGTCTACATTATTCACTATTTAGTCCATAAATTTTCAGCAGGCACCACCCCAAACAACAAATATTGAACAAGTAATAATTGTAACAGTCAACTGTTACTAAGTCTAAGTAAAATTGAGGGGGTGAGACCTGACCCCTTGGTGTCCCATGTAAACACAAAAGAAGTACCAATCAATCCATCTGATCATGAGGAACAAAAATATATATATTGTGTATGGGTGGGGATCTTAATGGTTTTTTAAATAAGTGTCAGAAGTAAAACTGACGGGGTGGGGCCAGACCCCTTTGTGACCCCCCAGGGACACAAAAGAAGTATCATTCAATCTGTCTCATCATGAGGAATAAGAATATATGTGGTTTAGAGGTAGGGATCTGAACATTTTTTGAGATATAATGTCATAAGTAAAATTCAGGGGGTGGGGCCTGACCCCTTGGTGACCCATGTAAACACAAAAGAAGTACCAGTCAATCCATCTCATCATGAGCAACAAGAATATATATGGTTTAGGGTTGGGGGTCTGAACTGTTTTTGAGATAAGTTCATAAGTAAAATTGATGGGGTGGGGCCTGACCCCTGGGTGACCTCTGGGGACATCAAAGTAGAACTTTTCAATTCTCATTATGAGGAACAAAAAAAAACATGATTCAGGGTTGGAAATTTGAAATATTTAACCAAAATACATTTTTATACAAAAATCCATCTTTGAGGGGTTGGGGCCTGACCCCAAGGGAACCCACATTTACAAAAATCAGGGGGCACCACTACTCACTGAGGACTAAAAGTGTGTGAAGTTTTGTAAAGATAGATACGAGCGGCCTCCGAGATATGGCCCATACAATGTTGCTGAAGAAAGAAAGAAGAATAAGAATAATAATAAGAAATGTAGTAAAAACAATAAGTCTCCAAACTTCATTTAGAAGACTTAATTAATGGTACAATCAAAAATGAAAAAAAGGATAAGTCCTCACTTTTCTCGTGGAATGGAAAACCAATACTCGGACTTCTTCCTACGTTTTCCGTACGACTCGATGGAATAGTTGTGATACATGTTCTTATTCTGCGGAGTGCCGAGTCTCAAACACAGATACAGCGGTGGATCCGGGTACGCGACTGATTGTTTCGGAGCAAATTCTGGAACCAATAAAACACAGATACATGTAGTTCTAAATCCAATCAGTGGCAAATTAGGGGTAGTTGATATTTATTTACACAATGATTTATAATTTGTAAAAGCCTAAAGGTTTCTGGCAAAAGAAATTGATATTGGGCTACAAAAAGATTTAAAACATAGGAAAAAATGCATTCTGGGCTAGAGCACATTTTGGCTGCTTTAATATATAAGAATAAAGAAAATCGGACAAGTACTTAAAATCTTTATTTAAATAGTCACCCACAAAGGTATATATATATATATTTTTTTTTTAATATAACTGAATTTTATTTCTTCTGTAAGTTGTGGAAAATCAGTCCAAAATGAATTCGGAGTGATTTATCTTGCAAAACTGATGGAATCTGGACAGTTTACATATAGGAGTTGTCTAATTATATATTTAATAACTGTGTGTTTAGGGAACCAGCTATTTAGACAAAGAGTGTTTGTTAGATTTATCTGACAGTTAAGTCCCATAGTAATGCTATCATCATTGGGGTCCATTGGGGTCGAAGTTTAGCTGCTGACATTAACCCTTCACCTCATGAATATTCATGTACATTTCACCTCATAAATATTCATGTACATTTCACCTCATGAATATTCATGTACATCTCACCTCATGAATATTCATGTACATTTCACCTCATGAATATTCATGTACATTTCAACTACTAAATATTCATGTACATTTCACATCAGAAATATTCATGTACAATTTAACTATTTATTATTCATGTACATTTCATGTACATAAATGTACAAACTTATGATTTGATGAGAATTAATTTACTCAAACTTTGGATGGTACATAAAGCAAAGGAGTTTTCTTTGCCAAGGATTATTACACAAGCATTTCTATTAAAGAATTTAAATAGGATAACTGAATTTATAAAGACAGGCCCCTAAGAGTTCAAAAGATAATAAATAACAAAGAAAGCAACAAATATTAATCACAAACAATTATTTTCTGTAGAAACATCAATGAAAACATTGACTTATTTCCTCTTTAAAATCAGACAAGCTTAAATGATCCCTTCAAACTCTCAGGTTCTGCTATCAAGAATAATTCAAGATAGGATTCACTTTATCTAGAAAACTGAACAAGAGAAGAAGATTGCCATTTGCATCCTAATTTATAAGAGAACTAACGAGTGATTCCTGGCGATTCAGACAATCAATTATATCAATACAGAGTGAAATCCCAAATTATCAGAGGTGATTGGCTCCAGACCAAATCTGCAAGGTCTGATGATTATCGACCATAGTTAGGAAACTCAATTATTTAAATATCTAATTTGTCTCTCAAATTTCTCTTCGGTCAAATTTATTGAAATATTTAATTTCAAAAGCTGAAGATGCCTCATTCTCCTTGGAAGAGAGAAAGACCATTTATTTTACTGAGTATTTATACTCTAACATTATTGGAGAATTCTTCCATCAGAAACTAGAAATTATTCTTCCTGAATATATAACATAAATATACATTTTAAAAAGCTAAACTGCATTAATTTCTGACATATTGAACCATACATGTACCATTAACTGCCTTTAACCTTTATCTCATATGGAGTCATTTTGATGCATTGGCAAATGGAGGACTCTTTCAAGGAGCTGTCTGATTAGGGTCTTTCATGTTTGCTCATACAATGTTGAAGCTCAGATTCAACACAATCTGCATGGCAAAGAAAAATCCATTGTTCCCTAGTTATACCATTTAAAGTTCAATTGAAAATTGTGAATTTTCATGTGGTAAAAGATTTACAAAAATTAATGGTGTAGTAGGAAATTGAAGAGTCAATTCAACAGTATTACTTCACACAGAATCAACAAAGGGGAAGTAACTCTAGGTAACTAGTGATGGTTCCTCTCAAATTTTAAATCATAAATCACTCAAACTTGAGGGATCATGCTGTTAGTTCAGTTTTCTGAATCTTAATGTAAAAAATGTAAAAAATAAATAAATAATGTTCTAAGATGAGTCTCCTTATTAAATTTAAGTGGAATCTAAACAAAACATTCTGTATTATCTATATGTCAATGAATTTAGGTAATAATGAAAACTTCTTTTCAAGGATCCTCTGAAGACTTGTCTCCTCTTAAACTCTTAAGAAATATATTGGAGTCCAGGACTTCAAGTTTGGAGTTTATAAGAGAACCTTTGCGATCATGAAGTCCTTTTGCTTTCCAGTTATAAATAAGTTCTGTCTATAAAAACTAAAAACACACTATGTATCTTTTCGTATCTGAAGAATCCTGTTCAGCCAGCACCATCTGGGGTAGACTGGGTGTCAAAGCATCATAGCAACAATCTAGGGTTACAAATTAAACAAGAGTGTTCTTTGGAACACATGACTGTGTCACCTGCTGAAGCGTGACAGAAAAAGCGCGACAGACAGACTACAGAAAAGTGATCCATACATGTCACCTATGCTTACAGCAGGTGACACAAAAATCTGTCCTTTATCAATCTAGAATATCTCACATTAGTAGCTTACTATTTTTTCTACATAAGGGTCTGTTTTATATGTTGCAAAGGCTAGCAGTACTGGCAATGTAACAAATGACAACTGAAATGACTCAATTTATGTTTCTTCAAAACTAAATATAAAATTCTATAGCACTTAATAGCTGTAATCGAAAATTTAGGAAACTTTTTTTTTCCCTGTGGGTTCACACAATTTTGAGATGAGAAATTTCATATTTGATGGGCATAAAGACACTTGAAAAATGTCACATATACAAATACATGCATTTAACATAAAGTATCAATCCTTCATGTGCACCAAATGAATGATAATATTAATACTCTGGAGACCTCATATACATCAAATAAAATTAGCGGGATGCCGAGATCCTGGTTTCAATCCCCAGTTGCGACATTCCAAAGTCGTAAAAAATGGTAATGACCATATAGCTTCCATGCTGGGTGCTAAGCATATAAAGGTAGTTCCAGGACTGGTTGGACTGATGTTGGGTGTTGAACTATCCTTATATGGTGAGTGCCAAACAAGGGAGCTATATCAGTACCATTTTTTATGACTTTGTGAGTTACCGCCAGGGATCAAACCCAAGACTTCCTGAATCCGACACAGATGCTCTAACCACTCGGCCACCATGTATAACCCTTCTGGATGTAACATATAACTACTTTTCTTTCCCTATTGCTAAAACTTAAACATTAACAAATCTCATTAACCCTTTCCCTCATATAGACTCATTTTGACGCACTCATCAGGTACCACATAAAGCCTGATCTGCAGAAAACCACAGTTAAACCTTACCAAATTTAATTACAAAATCCTCATTTCCAGACCACTGAGGAGCAGCGAACAGCATAAAACCTGATCAGCCTGCGAGTTACTCGCAGGCTGATCTGGTTTTATGCTGTTCGCATAGGTCTTTTCATGGTTTCCTCTATAAGGGAAAGGGATACTATCTTGGATGTCATTTGCCATGGATAACAATATGACTTGACTATTTGAGTTTACTGTCGCTTCGACAGTATTTCAGTCATATAGCGACGTCCAGCTAATTACAGGTGGAGGAAGACCCAGAATGCACAGAGGCATCCGGGTAGAACCACCGACCTACCGCAAGCCAGCTGGAAGGCAACAATATGACAAGTGTGAAAGCTTTATGTTACTATATATATATATACCCTTTACCTCATGAATATTCATGGCTTGACTGGTATGTGAAACAGTGGACCTTTCTTTGCAATATAGACTGTGTACAATATTATGCATGAGCAAACAGTGTAGACCCTGATCAGACGTGCCTATCTGACCTGGGTCTGCCATGTTTGCCAAGACGTCAAAATCAGTCTATACATGTATGAAGTAAAATGTTAATTTGTTTAACAACACACACATATGTCTTCTACAGTCAATTAAAACAAGAATTCAAACAATAGGAGAAATAAAAATATGAACTTTTTTATCTGGAGATATTTTTGTGCAAAATTGTGAAAAATAATTAAGTGAAAACAAATTGAAATTTTATGCATCATGTAAAATATGAAAATGAAAAATGTAAATAAGCATATATAATAAACTAGATATTAAATAAAATTTAATGTTAAAACTATTAAAATCATTCAAAGAAAAAATAAAGCCACATACTGCTATATCTAAACAGAATATTAAAAATATATATGTTCAAAATACTGAAGTGTATAATTTAATATAAATGTTAGAAAAACAAATTTTATGACATTCTTTGAATGTTTAAAACTATCTAAGAAATCATGTCTGAAATACTATTACTCATTATTTCTAAATGAACATAGAATAGTTTTGCAGTCATCCCTTGAAATGCACTGCCTGACCTATACTGCAAAACATGGCATTTCTTGTTTTTAAGAAAATACCTTAACCCTTTCCCTCATAGAGGAAACCATGAAAAGACTTATGCGAACAGCATAAAACCAGATCAGCCTGCAAGTAACTCGCAGGCTGATCAGGTTTTATGCTGTTCGCTGCTTCTCAGTGGTCTGGTAATGAGGATTTTACAATTAAATTTGGTAAGGTTTGAGTTTGGCTTTCTGCAGATCAGGCTTTATGTGGTACCTGATGAGTGCGTCAAAATGAGTCTATATGAGGGAAAGGGTTAAGACAGCTTTTCCAGGACCTTGACTCAATCCTACAGAAGCTGGATGCATAACAGTACTGTCTCCAGGCAACATATTCCTCGGATAAATCTGTCCTGCGTTGAGGTCTTCCATTCAAATGTAGTACAAACATTTTCCGATGATTCAGATAAACGCCTGTCGCCAAAATATGCCTTTCAGACATTTCATGATAAGAATTTAATATATTTTACCTAAACACTTTTACCACTAGATATTGGCACTCCACATAGAGCTATGCTATCTAGAGTTAACAGAAATTAATTGGAAAATAATATGATCATTTGATGGATGGAAGACCTTAACCAGACTCGGAGAACAACAGCTAGCTTACGATAAAGCCACTTATCTATTGGACCTTACCTGCAACTAAAATAACAACAAAAGCACATTTAATATTTGTCATTTCTGGACAGTCAACTAAAGTTTAATCTGTCTCATTCTTTTCTTTTTTTATCATGCAACTTTATTCCTTTATATTCAGCTTTGTTAAAAGTCTGATATATGATACTCAATTGAAGACTGGTTTCTGCAAGACCTATCATCCACTATAAATAAAGGCTTTACTTAATTCCTTTCAACATGAAACGTTGAAGCATATTGTTAAATATTCCTTCAAAACATTTGTGTCAATATTATAGAAATGACCCCCAAATATTTAAAAAGTTGTCCCTTAATCTATATTTCAAAGGGACACCCCCCCCCCCCCCAAAAAAAAAGGGGAAAACTAGAGGGAATGCCAAATCCAGAATTTATTTCTAACTTTCGTGCATGAGTATATGCGCATATAGCTACTGCCTTTCTATTATATAAAATTTAACAAAACAGTCATTTCATAGTCTTAAATTAACATTTCAAAATCTTTTAAACAAAAATGTCAAACGGATACATTCACATATCATATATTTACATTCATTATCAAACAACTATTAGTTTCTACACAAAGTATGACAGTATGCATAATATGTTACATACTACCAGATATATACTATTTGCTACAAAACAGTTAGACGGAATCATAAAAGGAACATGTTCAAAATATACTTACGATCGTAATCCATGGTGAGTAAATCCGGTTTTTCATCCATAGAAACTGCATTTTCCACCTCCACATCCATACCCATGTTGTAATGGCGACTGATTTTGCCACGCCTTCTTCCCCTTGATGGGGCAGACGCAACCACGGGAATATCCGAAGATGAGGTCACCGAGTCAACACCTGCTTCTTTAATATCCTTAATGTTATTATCTGATGCTGTTCTCTGGAAAAATCCAGTAGCATAGTTAACAAATGCACTCAAATGAGGGGTGGGACTAAACGGTCCAAGAGAACTTGACGAAGACGACCTTGTTTTTTCTCTTTCCTGATTCTCTAACTTTGCACTGCTGTCTGCTAAATTAGAGTCCGATTTTGAGGCTTGGGAAAATTCATTGGCACTCATTTTTGTTAGAGTATTTTTTGTGTCTTCAATGGCCTCTACTGTTACTTTACCATTGACATCCTCTTGGACTGGAAGGTAGACAATACTACCTATCCTAGTCTCATCCTTTTGTCCATTAGACTCTTCACTTGTCTTTCCACTCTCCACAGTTTCTTTATCAACACTTTGCAAATGACCTTCTGCACTTTCTTCATTGTCAGATTTGCCATCTGAAGACGAAGTCTGACTAGTGATTGCATTATGACCATCGGTTGCAGTCTCTGTTTTAACATCTGTCTTTATTTCAGCTTCTGAAGAACCTGCATTTGAGCATTCAGAATCGGGAACTGAAAATGACACAGCAAGTTTTTTCTGATTCCTACGTTGAGTTGGACTATTCTTGGCATCCACTTTTTTCTCACTTGAAAGAGCACTGTCTGAATCGTCACTCTTTTCTGGTGATTTCTCCTTAGTTTCACTAGACACACATACCACCTTTTCACCATCTGTGACTTTCTTAACTTCTTCCTCACCCTCTGCACCACCAACAGAACCTGCTGTTGATTTATCAACAGTATCTTGTGCAACACATTCATTTCCCTCTTCATCCAGTTTATTCCCTTGTCCTTCATTCTCCTCATTTGATTTTCCAGCATTTTCACTTTCCACTTTACCTTCCTCCTCGAAAACATCCCCAAAGTCAGCTTCCATTCCCCCTTGTCCACACGAGCACACACTCTCTGATTTGTTGAGAGGATTTCGCAGCATGTTCTGGATCTTGTCTGGTATGATGTTCTCCAGCACTTTGGATGTCTGCTGTGACTGTTCCAGTCTCTGTTTGGCCATTGGACAGCTCTTGTCATGGTAGATCTCTGGTTTAGGGTAGGTGGTACCATCCTCCCTGTGTCAGACAAACAGTAGATCAGACATTAACACTTTCACTGTCTGTCTGTCTGTCTGTCTACCTATCACTAAAGTATATATACATCCTTGTCTCATTTATCTCATGAATCTTATCAACGGTCATCTAAAATCTCAGGTCAATGTTATTTAATTAGTTAACAGACTTATACATGAATACTAAAAATCAAGGTAAAAACAGGATTCAAGTCAATCAAATGAGGAAAATGTCATGTCCAATAAATTTAAAGTTAATGAAACTAGGACTATCACTAAAGGTGATAAATACCCCATATACCACGATGATACAGAGAAAGCCTGGTACAAGATTTCATTAAACAAGGGCTGTCTGTCAGGCTATTCTTGTGCTAAGTAGTGTAAAGCAGCTTGTTCCCAGTTAATTGGTAGAAAAAAAAAATTCTACTTTCATTTATTTGTAATAGTGAAGTCTTTCTTTCCTGACAAAAAAAACTCAGCAAGCATAGGTCACATTACATGGTAAAACTCTATTTTTTGTAAAAGTACTTCCGGGAATTCCGGGGCAAGTATCCTCCAAAAATTGGAAAACATGTTAGAAGTTCCAATTCAGTGGTTACTGAGATACTGTGAAATCAAATTTATTTCGTGGGGATAAAATTTCGTGGATTCAGTGAAAAAAACATGTTCGTGGGGACAAGAATTCGTGGATTCGTGCGTTAGAATTTTTTTTTTATTTATTTCAACATTATCTGGACGTTGATTTGAAGACCTTTACAAAATTTAAATTGAAAAGAATGCAGCCTAATATTGATCATAATATGTTAATGACATGACATTTAGTATATGTTAAGATCTGTTTTCAGAACTTACTTTTAGGGAGCGTTAATCAGACCATAGTAAGTGTAAATAAATCTAAGCTTGTGGCCATATAATTTTCGTAATATTTCGGCCATGTATTGCTTAGGATAAAAACAGAGATCACCACAGTTGTGGCACAGCATGATATCCCGGACCCACTCGTCATCAACTGGGGCTAGACAGGATGTCCTGTAGTGCCTGGGGGCAAGTAGACAATGGGGGCACAGCAGGTGTCAAATCAGTCGTCTTGATGACAACGACAAATTACTGTGCTATATTGGCCATAATACAGGGTGGATCTCTCCTACCTATGCAGCTTATCTACGCAGGAACTTGAAGACACTCGTGTACTCAAAAAAAAATTATGACACAATTTGTAATGAAGCAAAACTTCACAAATGAAAGGATAAAACGAGTAATATATATATACATGTACATATATCATGTATATATTATAAAACTATGTACCATAAAACACGACTAGTACAGCGACCGCAGTATAAACAAAAGTGGGTGGAGTACTGTAAATTATGGTGGAAACCAACTCAAAATTAGTTGCACTTATACATTAAACACAAAAAGTAACAACTAACATTATGAAGTTTTCTTTGGTGATTTGTTTATTTGCTTTTTAATACATTATATTCCAGAACTTAAACTTTATATATATTATTGAACTCAATTTACTCGAGTCTGTTGTGGTATGGGAGAAGGTCGTCATTATCGGTGAGCTGTTTGACATGATAAATGAAAACTTTTTGTGGGGACATAAATTCGTGGATAGCGGCGTCCACGAAATCAACGAAAATTAATCCCCCACGAAATATTATGATTTTACAGTAAAGCTTTTACAGTACCTACATGTAAAACTTCAAACTAACAAAGCTCTCACTATGTTTAACCCTTTCCCTCATATAGACTCATTTTGACGCACTCAATAGGTACCACATAAAGCCTGATCTGCAGAAAACCACAGATAAACCTTAACAAATTTAATTACAAAATCCTCATTTCCAGACCACTGAGGAGCAGTGAACAGAATAAAACCTGATCCGAGTTACTCGCAGGCTGATCTGGTTTTATGCTGTTCGCATAGGTCTTTTCATGATGTTCTCTATGAGGGAAAGGGTTAAGGTCTAAGAAGAGCTAAAGAAAAAACACACACACAAAACAGCAAACTTACTTCTTCCCACGCTGCTTCATGGCCGCAATATCGTGGTACATGGCCGCGCTAATAATGAGGTCCATGGGGGCAATCATCCCATATTTCTCCGATCCATGTTCCAGCACCAAGGGGTCCGAAACATTAGGGTCAAACATGACAGCATTCGGGGTCACCAGCAGGACGCCTTTGACCACGCCCTAAAAAGAATGAGACAAAAAGGAGTCAGTTGTCATTTTTGATGGTACTCAGGAACAGCTACTGTTAAGTCACTAATTTTCATTGACATTAAATTTCGTTGATTATGCTATTAAGGGGACTCATGTTCTAGAAAATGCCTAGTTTATGAAATGAACAGTTTTTGTGGAGTTTCTTTTTCGTGGAGAAAACTCATGATGATATCAACGAAAATTAGTGTCCCAAGAAAATTAATGATTCCCCAGTATTTCGATACTGTAAGAAGAACAGTGACATCATACCTGCGTAAGCAGCCAGTCAAGGGTTCAGGAAAAGTGGCTGATAACTACAGGTGGATGCTTACACAGGGTTAACTTTATGATAGAAGGCACCATGGTTCAGCTGTAATGCAAATTATTGTAGAACCGAAGGTCTCGTGGCAGAACCCAGTTTGGGGCAAGAATTTTCTAAGTTACAGAGTACTGGTCCAAACTAGGTAGCTGTGAGAGGAGTTATAAGGTATAAGCTGTAAGAACATGTTTCCAAATTAATGTAAAAATGAAAAAAAAAAGTTTGAATTGATTCATAATGAAGTGCTATTTTTTTAATCCACAAGAGTATTCTTTGGAACAAGTGTCACTGGAAAAAGTGTGATGGACAAACGTGACAAAAGAAAAAAATGTGACGGACAGACAAATGACAGAGAAGTGATCCCTATTTGTCACCTCTGTTTACAGCAGACAACAATAATAAAACTGGCTGTTTATAGCAGGTGGTGTCTACTTAAAGCAGGTGTTTGTTGATACAGGTGTCTGCTGATACAGGTGTCTGCTTATACAAGCTACACTGAATGTGACAATGGCATCAACCTTTGGCATCTGCTGTGATGGAAACATGGCCGTATTTCTGTACAGATAAGTGTCTATCTACAGGATTTAAATGCAGAATCTAATGCATTTCAGAAAGAAATTTGCATTTTTTTACCCCCACTAGATATTTATACATATAGTTCTCAAAAAGATTAGTTTGAAATTTAATCATGAGACAATTGTATATCCAAATGAATGATTATGTTTATATCAGTTTTAATATCATGTTATGTTATAATTCTTTACCATTCAATAGTTTTGCATTCTTTGCATTAATAAATGACTTACATATTTCAAAGTGAGATGTAAAATACTAAATGTACAAAATTTCCAAAAAAATTAATAACTTCAATTTTCAAACATTTAAATTTCAAAATACAAAATACACGGTTGGTAAAACTGCAACCATAAAATATTAATTGCAAACCGTGGGTTTGGCAACATAATGATAACTACAATTATAGAGAATCAGTTACAACAGTTTAGCACAAGTCCTTCGATACATCTTGCTACGATAATTTCCTGAATATACAAAACCTTGCAATTCAACAATTGAACTTATAGATTGCGATTGAGGAGTAATGAACTAATGGCCTGGTATATGTACATGTATATTCAAGATGCTAATCAAGTCAGTAGATAATAATATCAGAGATGAATATATATATTATATTGAAGGGAAAAAGAAAGGCAGGGGTAAACATTCGTGCTTGTTTGGAGTAAAATTTAATATGAGATGGTTTCTGAACTGTTTTGGTGAAAGTATATAAAACACAATACATATTTTAAGGAGAGTGATCCCTTTCAAATTTCAGATCCAATGTTTGCGAGTTTGGTATAACTCCCTGTTTGGAGAGCAGGGATTTATCATGGCCTTCCCACGTGCTAAGTACTGGTCCAAACCAGGAATTGTCAAGAGGAAGAAGTTGTAAAAACTTGTTTCCCAGTCTATGAAAAAAAAAAAGTTTTAGGTAAAATGAGGTTATGCTGGTCTTATTTGTTTGTTGGGTTTAACGTCCCATAGACAGTATTTCAGCCATTTTGAGATGATGTATACTTGAGACAGATATAATGCTGCCACACTGCAGTATCACACCGTAGACATGTGGCATGATACCACATCCGTCAAATTATCCTGACAACGGGCCAACCAGTCCTGCAACTACCCTTATATGCTGAGCGCCAAGCAATGGAGCTATAACAGTACCATTTTTTACGACTTGGGTATGTCGCGGCTGGGGAACGAACCCACAACCTCCCGCCCCCGAAGCAGACAATCTAACCATTGACCACCGGGGTCAGTACTGGTCTTATTTGGATAACAACTAATTTAGATGTTCTGGCTACTGAAGTCATTAAATCTATGTTACCCTGTGTTTCTTTTTTCTTTCAATATAAATATCAAGTCATGAAAGAATTCAACATCATTTATATTTATATTACATATGGTACTGATGCCAACCAATTAGCCCTAATCTATAACCATACTGAATTTCTTTTCATTTTGGACTGTACCATTATTTGATTATGGGGGTGCTTGTATAATTATAAATATTTTCATCAAGGAAAGGATCAGAAATTAGTGGTAAATATACAAAATAGTCATGTACATGTAAGCATGGTTATTACACTTTCTGGATAACCTAACAATATGCTATTCTTCCAAAAAAGAACCAGTATTTACAGATGTAATCAAACTGACTATCTCATAACTACACTGTGATAAAGGTAGTCAATGGTCAACCTAGTTTACTCAAAACATCACATGATTTTGTCCGTGACATTGTTTGTGGGCAGTAAACCTGTTAACAATAAAAGGTAGGGCTTAAGTTTGCACTATTAACTGGAAATGTACATTAACCAACCTGTTAAATATATCAAAAGTAAAACTCTAGCCGGGATTTACTTAGAATATT
Source organism: Solen grandis (assembly GCA_021229015.1). Lineage (NCBI taxonomy): Eukaryota > Metazoa > Mollusca > Bivalvia > Adapedonta > Solenidae > Solen > Solen grandis. Next base: position 2,397,831 of record CM037783.1, read on the forward strand.
CCTTAACCACAGTTGATATGCATGACTGATACAGAAAACTCATTAACCCTTTCCCTCATAGAGGACACCATGAAAAGACCTATGCGAACACTGCTCCTCAGTGGTCTGGAAATGAGGATTTTATAATTAAATTTGGTAAGGTTTAACTGTGGTTTTCTGCAGATCAGGCTTTATGTGGTACCTATTGAGTGCGTCAGAATGAGTCTATTTTAAGGGAAAGGGTTAAATGACAAACTTAATAGTTTCAGTCCTCACTATTTAATATACAAGTAAAACCATACAGTAATACAGGAATTTTACCTTTTTTGTTTTGTTTTCAGTAAATTCACAAGTCACTACATCTTACACTAATACCTCTCCATGGTTCCTGGGTTGAACCAGTGCTGGGAAAATCTTGGAAAATTATTGTCCCTAAGTTGTTTTTGAAAACCTGATTGTTTATTTCCCAATAAATTCAAAACCAGTTTTCATCATTTTTTTTCATCATAATCAATGGTCCCTGGACTCGATCTGTACTTTGCACCTGGGAAACTCAATTTTAGTCGCAGGTTGGATTTTAAAAATCTAAAATGTTCAGATCCAAAATTAACAAGGATTGTAATCACTGCACCATAAAAAAGATGTTGATATAATGCCATGCATATTGACGCTTTATACAGAATATATATCCTGTCTGTCAAAACCTGACTATAAATAATGACAACTTTAACTTTGTTTGTTGGGTTTAACACCCAACAGACAGTATTTCAATCATTTGGAGACTGTCTACTTGAGACAGGTATAGTGCTGCCACACTAAATGTATAGTGTCACTCTGTAGACATGTGGCATGATACCACACCCAGTCACATTATCCGGACACCAGGCCTGTAAGTCCTGGAACTACCCTGTATATATGCCCAGTACCAAGCTGGGAGCTACCAGTATCACTTTAAATGACTTAAGTTTATCACAATCAACAATTGAACCTACCACCCTCTTCTCCCGACAAATATAAATTATGATGATAATACTGAACAATAAGGCTGCTATTTTTTCTACTTACTAAAGCATTTTTTTTCTAAAGATTATGCATGTGAAATAAAGACATGTAGGTCTAAAACACCTTGACTAATTTATCAAACTTGGAATCCTGGAGCCATGCAGTCTTCAATCTAAACAATCATGTAATCATATTAATACTAGAGCTATATAATGAATTTGTTCCTTAAGGTAATCTATCCAGCATTAAGATTTGATCATGGTCCATCAATTAATCGTGGGAATTTTATAGTATATATAATTAAGCAAGGCTTTATAGACTTTGAGCAGAAGAACCTCTAACTCCAAGTCAATGGATGCTTGCACCTACACTGAAGTATTTTTTAAGCATTTGAAGGACCCTGATTTTAATTTAATGATGGCTGGATTACATAATAGATGGTTATCAAATCAATACATCTTTATTGCTAAATATGATAAAAAAAAATATTTTTAGGTTCAGAATAGAAACTTTTTCAATAAATATTTAATTCCAGCAATTCCATACACATGACAGAGTAGAGGCAGTTGTGACAGAATATCATATTTTCTGACAAGTAAGAAAGAATATATTTTCAATCAAAACATGAAAGAATAGTTAATTTTCTATCAAGTCATTAAAATACTGTATTTTCCCACGAGTCTAGATTGTATATCATTAAAAAGTTTGTATTATCTAACAAGTCCTGAAAGAGTTCAGTATTTTCTAATAAGAAAAGGTCTGCATGGACAGATTACTTTACTTTTGAACAAAATAATTACAGACTATACTTTGTGCTGGATACAAATGTTTATATATGCATGAAATATTTCTTGATTATTGGCATGTCAATTATCTAATTATGAAACATTTTTTTTATCAAACAAGGTGATGAATACCTTTAAAATAATATTTAACATTTTACAAAAACAGAGAGTGATGATCGAGATGCAAAATGCCGAGATGGGATGTACGGGTGATATTCCTATGTAAGTCTTCGATATACATTGTAAAGCTGGGATTAAGAATAATAAATAAACGCTAAACAATATGTCTGTGATATAAACCTTGTTATTTCTTCATTCTTTAAATACAAGAATGTTAAGGGTATACATTTGAAAGACAATAGCTCTTTAATGCACCCATGATTGCTAGAAACAAGCATATCAAGAGAGTTGAATATATGTGATTTCTTAAAGGCAGGATAAAGAGAACTAGAGTACCGGCCGGTATACTAAAGTCCTATTTAATGACATATTGTTAGGTGATCTACTTTGGTATATATGAAATAATATCATGGGAAGACAAGACTCCGGTTGTTTAAATCTAAGTGATGATTAACAAGATAATGCAAATATGAGAAAATATTTGAGTCGCATAGGGTCTTTCATGTTATTTCGGGTTACAAAGTGAAACTAGAGTCAAACTAGAACTATCGCTAAAGGTGATTAATAACCCCGCATCTCATTACATCCTCACGTTAAGTGAGTGTAGGATGGGACGTGATGGGAAAGGACAGGACAGGAAAAGCGTGATTCCAATATAGCTCCCTCTTCTGTGAAACCGGTATATAATAAATTAGATCAAAGAAATTATTAGATCTCAATTGACAAAAAATAGAGATACAGATTCTACATGGGATAATTTGATATATTTGATAAAAAAAAAATGTGCTAATATTTATGGAATATATTCATAAGCAAGGTAAACAATCATCACTTAAATTCTTTGGAATAACCCATAAATAAATATCATGTCTGTATATGTATACACCTTTCTAAACATTATTTATGCATTATATTTGACTCTACTGAACTCAATAGCATGCACAAGTAGTGCAAGAACTACTCTAAATGCTGCCTGTGACAGAACAAGGGTACAATTATCTCTAAGTCCACAGTTATTGAACATTTTACGAAAGGCACAAGTATAACGATATCGAGTCAAACCATCAGAAAACAGATAACGCAACAAATGAGAATATACAAGAATGATCCAGGACAGGTACTTGACCAGGACCTTAACAGATTTACCTTTTTCTTATCTTTCACAAACAGCTGGAGAAATAGAAAAAAAAAGACATAAAATCACAGTGTGGTCTAACAATAATTCTAAGTATTAAAATATAGTGGCAATTATGAAGACATTTTTCTCCCCCCCCCCCCCCAAAAAAAATGTACACCTGACTATAGAGGCATCATCCTCAAAATAAGGTGTTTTTGGTTTTTTTTTAATCCAACCAAAAGTATTTCAGTAATTTGCTGCTCTCTCTATATATCTAGCTGCTGGCCTTTATCCACAGGTTGGCTGTTATTTTGAGGTGACTGCTTATGCAGGTTTTACTGTATTGTCATCACAAATATTTGATTTTCCTACTGATTACATATTTTAAAGTATCACAAATATTTGATTTTCCTACTGATTCCATATTTTAAAGTATCACAAATATTTGATTTTCCTACTGATTCCATATTTGAAAGTATCACAAATATTTGATTTTCCTACTGATTCCATATTTGAAAGTATCACAAATATTTGATTTTCCTACTGATTCCATATTTGAAAGTATCACAAATATTTGATTTTCCTACTGATTCCATATTTGAAAGTATCACAAATATTTGATTTTCCTACTGATTCCATATATTGAAAGTATCACAAATATTTGATTTTCCTACTGATTCCATATTTGAAAGTATCACAAATATTTGATTTTCCTACTGATTCCATATTTGAAAGTATCACAAATATTTGATTTTCCTACTGATTCCATATATTAAAGTATCACAAATATTTGATTTTCCTACTGATTCCATATATTAAAGTATCACAAATATTTGATTTTCCTACTGATTCCATATTTGAAAGTATCACAAATATTTGATTTTCCTACTGATTCCATATATTAAAGTATCACAAATATTTGATTTTCCTACTGATTCCATATTTTAAAGTATCACAAATATTTGATTTTCCTACTGATTCCATATATTAAAGTATCACAAATATTTGATTTTCCTACTGATTCTATATTTTAAAGTATGTCAGTCTTTTCCTAGAGGACAAAACATTTTTCAACTGTTGCCTTAGGAAAAATATTAATAAGATGTGAAAACTTCACACAAACCAAGTTTTTTCATCTGAAAGTAAAGTCAATTTTTTTATTAAACTGTTTAAAGCCTGAACAATGTTGTTTGTGTCTACTTACATCATTAAATCTGTAAATGTGACCTTGACAATTGAGCTATGGCCTGGATCATGCACTTGCATGCTGTTTCATCATACTGACTACCACAGAATTGGAAAATTTGTAACTATATCCAAATTATTAGGAAACATTTACATTCAAAAAGAATATCTGCTGAAACCCAATACAGAAAATACATTCAATAAGAATATCTGCTGAAACCCAATACAGAAAATACAAACTAAAACATGAAGTTTAAAAAAAAAGATAAAATGTGATAAAATTTGGTATAGAAAAATCCTGCAGACACGATGGGGAGAGCCGTAACTAAGTTTTGGAACTTTTGGCTTGACCTATTTGCATTATACCATATCAACTGTTTTTGTAGTGTTTAAACTGTATAATTATAAAAATGTTCAAATTAAACCATTTTCCAATAACAAATAAATTGAAATTTATGTATTTTCAAGATTGTGCCAAATTTCCCACAACACCATGAAAACTCCCAACTCCTCATCTTGAAGGATTACAATAAGACGTATACGCCGAGCTCACCTGTCCGTCTGTGATATGTTTCACGTTCAATTTAATGAATCTTTCCAGACAGTCCTTGTCTAGCTGCTGAACTTCGTCCTCCGATAACTTGTGTGGTGGTGGCATCTCGAAATCCAGTCCGTCTTTTGGCGAAGAAACAGGCGTCTGGCGTTCCGCGTGACCTGGTATCTTGGTTGGAGAGCTGTTGACGGCTCGAATTAAAGGCACGTCCTGTAATGCATTACAGAATATTATCAACTGATTTTGAATAAATTTGTATACTGGTGTGAGAGAAATAACAGACCTTAAACAAACAAACAAAAAATATTGATAAGAACACCACATGCTGATGCCAACAAATCAACACTCATCTGTTGTTGTTTTTTTTAAAGAAAGGGTGATGATTGATGATTTTTTTTAGTTTACCATCGCTGCGACAGTATTTCAGTCATATAGCAATGTCCAACTAATAACAGAGGGAGGGAAACCCCGAATGCACTGAGGCATACGGGTAGAACCACCGACCTACAAGCCAGCTGGAAGGCTTCTTTACATGAAAATCAGAATGACCCTGCCGGGACTCGAACCCATGTGGTGAGGGGCTGAGTGAGAGTTAAAGTCAATGACTTCACCCTCTCAGCCACGGAGGTCACCTAAAAAGAAAGGGGGAGATAAATTAAGTTCAAATAGACCTAAGAGTTATGGCCCTTGATGGGAATGTGTCCATTATATTAGTGAACAAGTATCTGAAGTTTGATGAAAGATCATTTAATAATTTAGAAGTTATGGCCAAGGTTAAAGTTTTTCACCAACACAAGGATGCCAACAGGGACAACAACCTTGACAATTTTATTTGGAAAACAAACAAAATACAAAATATTTTTAAGACTTTCTCTGGCACAAAGTACTGGTCCTGGTCATCGCGTCCAACCAAGAACCTTGTCCAGAATGATTAGTAGAAGGTGTAAGACTTTCAAAAAGAAAAACAGAAAATAAGAAAGGAATTTTTCCTATCTACTGTGGATAAATGAATGTTTTTAACTTAATTTGAATCTAATAAATAAAATAAAAACTATCACTGAAGGTGATTAATACCCCCACAAAATGCTTTGATATAGGAGAAGCCAGACTCCAGGTGGAGCGTAGATTAGAACCTGTATACATAGTACACTGGTTATGATAGTAAGTAATAGATAAGTAAAGTCTTTATTTAAAGTGGATAGAGAGTCAGTTATGATTGTTTGGCACAGTAGTTTAAAAGTGTAGAGTTACAGTTCTTGGACACTGCACTTCTCCTAGTCACCGGCCTGTTTACATTTTAAGTTCAAGTTAATACCATGTATAATATTCAGTTATGTTCGGGACAAAAAAAAAAAAAAAAACAACAATTTAACAAAGGGATATAATTAAAAATTGGACCAGGTAGAGTTACAGTTCTTGGACACTGTACTTTTCCTAGGCACCATCTGTTTACATCTTAAGTTTCAAGTCAATACCTTGTGTAATTTTATAGTGGTGTGCCGAACAAAAAATACAGAATGAAGCAAAGGGAGAAAATTCATTAAAAAATGGGACCAGAGCAATAACTCTGCCATTCTTGATACAACTCAAGTGAAATTTATGACACACACCTCATAGGGATTTTCAATACACACAAAAATTTAAACTGAAGCAGTTAGCAATGTAAAAGAAATTTGCGTCACAAGATAATAAGAATCAAATCAGGGGCAATAACTCTGTAATCCTTGAGACAACTCAAGTGAAATTTATGTCATGCACCTCTCTGTCTAATTACCAATGCACACACAAAATTTGAACCGAATCGGTTAAGAAATGTAGAAGAAATTCGCATTACAAGATATTTAGAATTGAATCAGGGGCAATCCTTGAGATAACTCAAGTGAAATTTATGTCATGCACCTCACCCTTAAAAAATTTGAAACAAATCAGTTAAGAAATATAGAAGTTAAGTTCATGTCACAAGTTTTTGGGATGGACGGACAGACCGACAAACCAACAGACTGACTCCTTTATACCCCCTCTCAAACTTCATTTGCAGGAGTATAAAAAAAAAGAAATTGCTGGGATTGCCCTTCATGTCAAACCACTGGTAAATAAATAAGCATTTTATGATGAAAGTATACATAAAGACATTTAATGTCACTGACTGGAATGAAATGAATATCCTCTAAATTCTATAGAATATGATTTCATTTTACTGAGACTCATTTGCCTATGCCAGAAAGCCACCTCTAAACAATTCCCAGTAATTTTTATGGTCTCCGTGTACTTTAACTATCTCCAAATTAGAGAGCATCTGACTCCAAATTAGAGAGCTAAAGTACATAACTTTTATTTTCCTTCATAAGAGAGACTACTAGCTTAAATGACATGCTAAAATCAGACAGAAATTCAGATTGCTTCTCTGATGTAATAAAAAGACAACATTACACAAATATCTTCGACAATAACAATCAGTTTCACAAATCAATATTCAGTCTCATATAGTAAAAGTATGTATTTGGATATTCAATATTCAGTCGTTCTTTAAGGAGATTTAACATGTCTTTATTACCAAAACATGTTCTAATTTTACATGCAATTCACAGTTCATATGATTAAACAAGCAAGCACTGGCTTTATAATTATCAAATAAATACTTACTTCTGGACAATTATTTTGTACACTTATGAATTTCATTAAATTATTTTCATAAAGGTATGTAAACAACTGACTAAGATGATTGTATTCACAAAAATATCTTTGAATCATTTTTTTTTTCATTACTTATTTTGTTAAGACAATATTATGCTTGTCCTTAGAATGTAACAAATGTTCCAAACAATGAAAACTGATTTTTTTTTTTTATATCATGAAAATCTTGGGGATGAAAACTTTTCAATGTTACAGAAAATAAATCAATTCTAAAATCACAAGAATTCAAGAAATTTCTGAAAAGTTCAAACTTTTTAATGTTACTACTGGCGCTAAGTCCTGTCCTATTCAAAACCTCAATTTGCAGGTTTGCAGACTATCTGATCTACAAGAATTACTGTGTCTGACATTCTATCAATATTCAGTATCATGTTTATTTTCATAAATGTTGTCTGGGTCTTATTGCATATACACTGGACCCACATCGAAATTATAACTTAGGAACTCTACACTGAACTCTACAGTGTACTATTCTGTTTGTTTGTTGGGTTTAACGTTCAACTGACAGCATTTCAGTCATTTGGAGACGATGTCTACTTGAGACAGATATAGTGCTGCCACACTGCAGTATCACGCCATAGACATGTGGCATGATACTACATCCAGTCACATTATCCTGACACCAGGCAGGCCAACCAGTCCTGCAACTACCCCTGAGCGCCAAGCAAGGGAGCTATAACAGTACCATTTTTTACGACTTTGGTATGATGCAGCTGGGGATCAAACCCACGACCTCCTGCTCCCAAGGCGGACATTCTAACCACTCGGCCACCGGGGAAGGTGTACTATTTTGTACACCCTTCATATATGCTGAATTCTGATTGCTCAAGTACGGTTCATATGACGCTTTTGGTAAAGACCTGTTACTATTTTGAGAATCTAAGATGTTAATAGGTCACAGTGTCACAGCAACGGTATCTGTAATCAGATGACAGTTTGTAGTTCATGATATAATAATTACATTACCTTTTTGGTTACTGAGAAGAAGGCCTGGGGTTATAGAGGATGCCTTATTCCAAACATATGCAGATTATCCTAACGACTGAGTCAGACAGCTACGTACCATAGCAGGTCTATCGGCAGGACTCCCAAACACTGTGGGGGTGGTGTTTTCGTTGGCTTCGTCTGACTTGGACAGGGAGGCCGTCCTTGCCTTGACATACTCCTCATCTGGGACGTAGAGCACCTGCAGGGAAGAGGCAACATTCAGATATAAGACTCCTAGTTAAGATTCTCAATGATACATCTTCTATGTAATGATATCCCCTTACACGAACCATGCAATGTTCTCTCCCTATAAGTTTTATGCAGTGATCTCCCCTTACAAGTACCATGCAGTTATCTCCCACTACAAGTACCACACAGTGATCTCTCATTACAAGTACCACGCAGTGATCTCCCCTTACAAGTACCATGCAGTGATCTCCCCTTACAAATATAATGCAGTGATCTCCCCTTACAAGTTAGAGAGTACCTCTACAGCCACATACAAATTGGGACCTTTCAGACAAAAGACTTTCCAGTAGTAAGAACTTATTGTTTCAAAACTTACATGATCAAGGAACACAATGGCATTTCAATAAAAAAAATTGCCACAAAACACCAGACAGTGCACTAGTCTTGTTTACAAACACTGTAAAGTACAATTAATTAAAGAATGGTCTGCGCTGATTTATGAATCTGAGTTGTTAATATAAGTAATGAATCATTTGAAACTGATGCCTTAAAGATACCAAATGAAACTGCCAGAAACTCAAACATGATCTTATCCTGAAACCTTTTTAATCTTTGTATAATAATATTCTTGATTATATTTCAATAAATTCCTAAAAAAAAATGAAAAAAAAAAATATATTTTTACTTTACCTGACCAGGAAAGATGACAGATGAGATCAGTCTGTTTATTTTCTTCAGTTCTGATGGTGTCGTGTCAAAATGTGCCGCAATTCTTTCCAGCGTGTCCGAGTCTTTGACCTGGTGAGAGATTAGTGATACTCATTTATCAGAGAGCAGATCAACATACAAGACTCTATACCAGATACCTCAGTAGAAGTCTTTAATTGCCTGGGTTTACAATCCCACCAACAGAATTTCAGTCATTTATGGACATGAATCTATTTGAGATAGGTATAGCATGATACAGTGCTGCTTCAATGAGATGTCACATGTCACAAACTAGAGTAAGGATACAACACCCTGTCACATGTACCCTCATACCAGATCAACTAGCACCATCTGTTTCCACCCACTCTGATGAGTCCTTATGAAGTTTGCTGTTCAGTCCTTAAGTAAGAGATTATCTTGTTTTCAGACATATTCAAGAGTTGTGAAATTTAAACCCTGAACGTGAATTCACAAAATTTGCATAGACTACAGTACATCCTGTGTTCAAAAAATTAATTCATAATTCTTATATCCACTCTTACATCAATTTTATCAGTTGAAAAATATATTGAAAAATTGTGGAGGCATAAACTGAAACTTTAGTGACGTTTACCTCATGTACATTTTAGCCTATATATATGTACATGAAACCCATTGTCACAATCATACCAGATATTACAATATCCACTTCAGCTGAATACAATTCTGTACAATTGATATAAAGTGATATACTTAGGACAAGGCTGCTGAAGTCATCTTAGTTATATCATCTCTATAAAGAATTAACCCTTTCCCTCATATATACTCATTTTGACGCCCTCAATAGGTATCACATAAAGCCTGATCTGCAGAAAACCACAGTTAAACCTTACCCAATTTAATTACAAAATCCTCATTTCTAGACCACTGAGGAGCAGCGAACAGCATAAAACCTGATCAGCCTGCAAGTTACACGCAGGCTGATCTGGTTTTATGCTGTTCGCATAGGTCTTTTCATGGTGTCCTCTATGAGGGAAAGGGTTAAGGAAATCCTTGTCTACTGTAGACAGTGTTCACATTTCAAGAGCTGACCTTAAAACTATCCTAGGATAATCATAGATACAGAAGGAGATAGTACATTATTGTGATTAACATTCTATTTGCAAACTGAAAGTATGGAAAAAAGGCTAAAACTAAATGTCACAATGAAAACAGTCATTGAGTATTACGTAAATCCATGTCAAACTTTTGACAGTGTTCACATTTTTTGCATTAAACACAAACGCAAAATAAAGTGGGAATGATTTAATAGATTTTTAGTTTGCTTTTTTGTAGCTGGTATGAATCTGTGATTATCGTTTATCTATCAGATTGGAGTGGGCAGCATAAATGACAGACGTTGGTAGAACTCAAAAAATTAATTGTATCTGTGAAGTTGAAATTGGCTGCTTTGATAGTAACAGTAATCAAGGTAAAATCTGTTAATATATATGTTAATATTTAACACAATATGTATGTTTATTTCTTTATTGGGTTTAACATCCCACCAACAGTATTTCAGTCATTTCGAGACAATAACAAAATATGTTAACTAAAGCATAATAATAGATATTTAATCATCATGAATGAAACTGCTTAACCCTTTCCCCATAGAGGACACCATGAAAAGACCTATGCGAACAGCATAAAACCAGATCAGCCTGCGAGTAACTCGCAGGCTGATCAGGTTTTCTGCTGTTCGCTGCTCCTCAGTGGTCTGGAAATGAGTATTTTGTAATTAAATTTGGTAAAGTTTAACTGTGGTTTTCTGCAGATCAGGCTTTATGTGATACCTATTGAGGGCGTCAAAATGAGTCTATATGAGGGAAAGGGTTAATTAGAGGTAACCCACATCAGTTACAGATTGGTGCAAGTGGTCAAGTGGCTCATCCGGTAGAGAAATCACACTATAAGCAAGCGATCCTGGGTTCGAGTCCCGGTCTAGCTGTACATTCTTCTCATTTGGTATCATCAGGTTAATGGTTTTGACAGATACAATTTAAAATCTAAACTTTAGGTAGCGACACTGGGTAATGGACAACTATCAAATTTACTGGTTTTGAATAACCTGAGTATAAACATAGTTAGTACAAAAGTTATACCCCTATCATATGTCAAGATATCTGTTCTCAGAGTCGACAAAATATAATTAGTACCTTTGTTATTCCCCATATTGCACACATTTTTCGAAAATTTCGGACAGCGATATCTAAGTCATTTTTTCACTAAATAACTTCGTTTTTGTATTAAACTGTATCTTTACAAATGAATTAGTGATCCGTGAAAATTATTTAACTTAACTTTTTATTTTCGCTTCGAAACACGCCGCTCGTCAATTAATTAGCCATTGTAACAAAACTAAAACAATTTCGAAAAACTGAGACACGGATCACTAGACGGATCAAAGATCTTCCGACAGACGAAAACCGCTTTGAAATCGGACAACAATCAACTTTGTAATCACTGTCCAAACACCCCCACTACAAGCTAATTCCAGTGTGTGGAAAATTAGCTTGAAAGATAAAACGATCAAAATGTGCTAATTAAATGGGATTATCGCATAACTGTTCAGCCTTAATTAAATTCTTTTTGCTCAGTAGTTTAGCAGTTTGATACATCGTCCATTATTCACACTTTCCGAACATATAAGTACCTAAACTTTTGGTTTACATCCCATAAAGTCATCTAGTGTCATAGTGCACACGGCATATAACACATAAAAAGTCACGTGACTATCTTCAAGCGTCGAGATAAGGGGCCCCACACAGGGAAATAATGTATACCGAAGCCGCACTAAGCCGAGCAGTCGTAGGGGCAGGGTATGATTGAAATGTGTTCTTTGCATTTATTAATTACATATACCGTATTTTATTATTTGATATTATGCCTGTTTCAATATGATACATAATTAGGGTTTTGGTTAAGGTAGCAACATTGGGTAATAACGGTAAAATGCATCAAAATGTCTATGAAAATAAAATTAAAGGACACATTTTGTTTCATCAGTCTGTATCTTCATTCTGGTACAGATCTCCAAAATTAATAGAAATAATCGATTATAATAAAATAGCCATTATTTATTCTCCATGCACAGACGTCGTATATAGCGCACGTCATAAAATCCACGTCATGCCTGTCTTTGAATAATAAGCAAATTTTCTCTTTTGTCGTTTTATTGATTTTTAAATCTTCACGACAAAAAAGTATGGGTTTTATCGGACTTTTGATTGGTTTGCTTACTTATCAACAATGTCTCATCATTTCTTACATATAAACGGTTTCTTATCCTGCTAACATGCAATATACGAACCCCAATATACCAAAACTGTAAACTTCTATAACAATAGATTGATTTCTTAAAATAAGTAATTATAATGTTGTTTTTTTTTTAATTGTATGTGTAAATATAATTGCAAATAAAAGCTTATAAAAATAAAGCCATTGCGAGGGAATACTTTTAACTGAAAATAACCTTATTGAAACGAATTGGCATAAAGTTTTGTTTACTACTTTTGCAACAATACAATACAAAAACTTTGTGTTTAAAAATATTGTCTATATAGATTATGACTTGATTTGTCTGGGTCGGGTTAATCAGTGTCCCCTGAAAACTGGTTTCCTGTGTGTACTGAACGTGTGCTTTTATTACTGTGTGCCGTTTGGTCATATATCACACAGTTTACTGGACTCGGGGCCCGAGCTGTCACCTAGTATATTACGTAATAGACTTCCTGTCCCCAGTGTAACTGGCTACATGTTGACAACTAACGGGCCTCTAATTTGTTACTATTTGGGTCTCTAAGAGACCGCGTAGAAACAATTGTACTGATAAAGTGTAATGAAAAAATGAAGTTCATTTCGATATTCAAATAAAAGGACAAATACTTTAAGATGTTGAGTATATTAAATACTATTGAAAAGATTTCTTTTATTTCCCATATTTACTTCAGGTGATAATAAACATTAACCTGCTGCTATAGTCACTGATAGATATTTGACAAACGACAAACTAATATCTTCCTAGCATATAAACTGATTTCCCTACACGGCGCCTCTGAAAGCCCCGCCTACTCAACGTCACGTGATTGAAATAGCGGACTGCTTTTTCGGCTATATGGGGTCTGGTTATTCAGGGGCATAAATCGCATATTTTAAAGTGAGATATTGGATTTATGTTTTCACAGATCATTAGAAGAAGGTGTGAAGTATTTTATTCCGTTAAAAACCCATTTTGATGCATTTTACCGTTATTACCCAATGTCGCTACCTTAACCCTTTCCCTCATATAGACTCATTTTGACACACTCAATAGGTACCACATAAAGCCTGATCTGCAGAAAACCACAGTTAAACCTTACCAACTTTAATTATAAAGTCTTCATTTCCAGACCACTGAGGAGCAGCGAACAGCATAAAACTTGATCAGCCTGTGAGTTACTCGCAGGCTGATCTGGTTTTATGCTGTTCGCATAGGTCTTTTCATGGTTTCCTCTATGAGGGAAAGGGTTAAGAAATAACAACATGGTCACTTTATTAGAAAACTAAAAATTTACTACTATACAACTGCACTTTCCCATGCACTCAATCATTATCTTGTGTGGTCACTGGCAGTCACTTACTGTGTATTCATTAGTGCCCTCAGGCTGGACTTTCTTCTTCTTCTCATGCATCGGACTGTTCGTCTGTTGGTTGCCTGAGGTGGACGTCTCTGCCCCAACCGTGGTGGTCACCATGTCATCCAAACTGGATGAGTAGAATATGGAGTTGGCCGTCCGCTCTGAAAATATATCCGTTCAGAGTATAAACCCTTAACCTCATGAATATTCAAATTTATGACTCAACCAATATTAAGCCTTTACCTCATCTACAAAATTATGACACGAGGAATTTTGATTTACAGGATTTGTTTATGGTATATGAAACAAAGGATTTTTCTTTGCTGAGCTGATTGTGTAGAATCTGAGCTTTAATAATGAATGAGCAGTAAGCTCTGTTTGCCAAAGTGTCAAAATGAGACTTAATATGCGGTAAATGCTTAATAAATCATTTTATATGTCACCAAAAGACCAGGATTGAATTCCACCAACAAATACACAGTCCTGAGAAAAACGTATATTTCTTTAACTAGGTAGAGATGCATTCTACCATTCCTGTTTTACAAGATATTTCAGCAACAGATTGGTGTATGTTTTATGCCCTACTTCTTCTTCCCTTTACTGCCCACATTCAACAAATTGAATGTACTTAATCAAGTAAGATTACCAATTTTCTCACGAAAAGAAAAATGACATGAAATATTGAAGTTTTATACATGAGGTGATTTTAATGTCCTCAAATATATTTTTTCTATATTTTATGAAACAGTGGTCAGTTTTCTTGGTGGTCTGGTTGTCATTCTCAAAATCTCAAGCCAAAAGACATAAAACTGGTCAGTATAGGAGAATTAATATTGCTACAATAGGCAGAAAAATTGCGATCATAAAAGGTCAAAATAAAAAAGGATGTCTAACTATAAAAGAAATTGGAGAAATAAAAACACTTCTGCGTCATGAATAATTTCTCTCCTGGAGACATTGATTCTGCATTCAAGGTCTGAAATTGAAGTGAAATATATAATAAAGTTTCAAACTAACTAGAAGTTTTTCAGATATTTGGCTTAAATTTAGTCCTTAAAAAACCGAATCTCGCCAAAATCAGTCATTAACCCTTTCCCTCATAGAGGACACAATGAAAAGACCTATGCGAACAGCATAAAACCAGATCAGCCTGCGAGTAACTCGCAGGCTGATCAGGTTTTATGCTGTTCGCTGCTCCTCAGTGGTCTGGTAATGAGGATTTTGTAATTAAATTTGATAAGGTTTGAGTTTGGCTTTCTGCAGATCAGGCTTTATGTGGTACCTATTGAGGGCGTCAAAATGATTATATATGAGGGAAAGGGTTAATGGAAAATGTTTACAGGAGACTGTCTTCAGCACTGGGACACCCAGTAACATTTGGCTTCAGGTAACACTTTGAGAAATAACAGGCCCTATACTTGGCCAAGACAAACTGTGTTGGCTGTGGGCATCAGACTTTATATGGCTAGTTCAGTACTGCTCTAGTAAGATATGATAATTCTTTACTAAGTACAATGTATAGAGACACGTGTTATGAATTTTAATTTACATCAAGAAAAAATCAATATACATGTATTTGATACAAACCCCAGCCCAACAAGTCATTTTAACAATATTTATGTTGTAAATTATGGTACAAGTATGTAATAAGACCATAAATTATCAACATTAAACCAAGTCAGTTGTATTTTTCAGAAGTCTTCTCATATTACATACTTTAACTCTTTCCCTCATATATACTCATTTTGACGCACTCAATAGGTACCACATAAAGCCTGATCT
>CM037783.1:2413665-2434330 GCA_021229015.1 Solen grandis
GTACATACCGAGTCAATTCTTGAAATTACAGCAAGAATGAAACATATTTCACGAAACATTGTTTGTTCCATTGATGAATACTTTATAATGAAACACGTAACTGAAAGCTCCTGCATATATATACAAAATCAACAATAAATCATAGTTTCAGTCAATAACGGGCCGATAATATATCACCTGTGTGTGTGTATGTGCTTTATTTTTTATTTTCTCCATATCAAGATATCAGGATTGTAGTGAATGGCGGCAATATTTCACTTCAATCTTTTTTTTTTTTTTTTTTTTTTTTTTTTTTAATTTTGAATTTATGGTACTTGGATTTGGGTCGAAAAGGGTGGTCCCGAACGAAAATGCACCTAGATGACACTTTTGCTTTTCACCTGCACTTACTGATGTATAATGCATAATCGTACTAGCCAGAATGTTGTTTACTACTTTGGAATGGCGTCGGAACACAACTCTCTGCAGTCGTTACTTCAGTTCAAGCGCACCGACTTTTTCTCACAATATTGCGGTGGTGCCAATGGTATACGAGATTTCCTTCACACGCTGTTTTGAGTTACTTATCTTTGGGTTAAGGTCTTTGGCTTCATTCGTACCCGATTCAATGTTAATACTGTCACACAAACAACAGACAGCAGATTATACAGCCCAAGTTTAACCTGTGTATTTTATTAACAACATATCATTAGCCTTAGATTTGTGATCTGTTTTTGTTTTGTTTTGTTGTTGTTGTTGTTTTGTTGTTGTTGTTGTTTTTTTTTTTTTTTGGGGGGGGGGGGGTTCAGTCCGTTTGTCATTCCTTTAGATTTTTTTAAACACTGTGCAGTTCCCAATAAAACTATTATTGTCCAAAGCAATTGAAAGTATTCATTTATTAGTCCATTCTGAATTTAATTATAATGCTGCAACTATTATCCGCCCCCTTTTAAATTAAAAACACACACCTTTAAATATGTGACAGCAATGGTCCTTTTTAAATTTAATCTTCCTTTTATGTGTTAAACTTGGTTTATTTTTAATTATTTAATGCCATTTTATGCCATCAAAGGATAACACATGGCAAGTCCATCTAATAACTCTTTGCTGGCATTTTGACTGTATTGAAACTTTAGCACGCATCTCTGTAGTGACGAAAGAGGAATCACAATTAGAAAGAAATTGTAAGTCATTCACCGACCCCATTAATAATTGGGTTTAATGGCCGGTTTATTTATGTGAAACCCATTGGTTCTATCCTGTGATTGGGCACTGGGACATGATAGTATTCATATCTATTCAGACGAATCCAACCCGCGGGACTTTTTCTGGTATCTAAGTATTTGAGCATAACCATAATTATATATATATATATATCTTTATTTCCTTCAAAATATTGAAGATTACAGTAACAAGACACATATATAAAAAGATCAAAAACTATGAGAAGCAAACAAAAACATACATACAATGAAGAAAGAAAGAAAAGCAAACAAGCAGGTATTATGGAAATGTCATTAAAAAGTGATAGAGAGCTAATAATTAGTTCATCAAATAACTCACTCAATAAATTATGTGGTAAACCATCAAATAGGTAATTCTTAAAATAAATCATATTCGTATGTTCCTTGGTGGTAAGAATCAACATATGATATAGCGGTTTGATTTACTGCCAATACATATCATACCATATAGTAAATCCTCAGTCAAAAATCATATATTGTGTTTGTTTCTTTTTTGGGTTTAACGTCGCCATAAGTAGTGGTCAAAGTGAGAGAATAAAAGGAGGCTCGCGAGGCTCGAGTCCTATATCTGGGTAAGTAGGTCAAGCCTACGTCATCATGGTCAATGATCTAGGTTACCGACTAGCGCATGCCATGATTCAAGGTTAAGGTTGAATTGTGGTCATTCCATTTAGGTCATGTCTGCGCATGCTCATGATTGAAGGTTACCTTTATCTGGAACAGTGTCAAGGTTGAATTTTGTTTCATTGTGTATAAAAGATGGAGATTTTGTTCAATCCTCACAGAACATCATCACAGCCACACGACAAGCTCATTTATGTCGTTACAAGTATAGACACATCTGTTTCGATAAATTTAGCGTCGTTAGATAAGAGAGTCATTTTAATTTCTCGAATCATGGATGTGTTACCCGAAAAGTTATGCCAGGAAATTTATCACCAGTTAGTGGAATATCCCTTTATATCTCTAAAACACGTACTTCGTTACGAACTATACAAGGTCGCCTTATTTCATTCTTGTCAGATGTCAGACTCAAAAGCGAAAATCGACATATGGAGATGGTTAAACAACTCAAATACTTTTGACGATTTTAAAATTGTATTGACCAAATTGGCAAAAAAGCATCATATATGCATCAATATCGTTGCTTTGAAGCTAAATGATTGGAAGGAATACGTTGCCTACAATACAAATGTTGTAAACTATATATTTGACTTGAAAAATGGTGGCTGTTTCGAAAATATTTTGAGGAGTACCGATCCATACATAGATAAACATGTAGAGTTATACCTGTGCGATTTGTAAGAGAGTGTGAGACCAGATAATCTAGGTCACCGATTACGCAAG
This sequence comes from Solen grandis, assembly GCA_021229015.1. Lineage (NCBI taxonomy): Eukaryota > Metazoa > Mollusca > Bivalvia > Adapedonta > Solenidae > Solen > Solen grandis. Next base: position 2,416,236 of record CM037783.1, read on the forward strand.
CTTATGATTCATAAACTAGGAGATGTCACCTGGTCAGTTGGCGCGTCAAAACATCAACCGTGCATTATTAAGGTCACATTGAGTGACCAGATCACCTATGTACACGTTGACTGATGGTGTGTTTACCTAGGAATTTATCTCGCTATAACGAATGCTCTGTCACTGTCCTAAATAAAGGTGTAACTCAATATTTCAAATGAAATTTGCACCCATTTGTCATGATTATGTTCGTATATATTTTACAACGGTTTCAAATATAGTATGATATAGTGTTTAATGTTATTGTTTGATAGACAAGATTTTCATTGAATAAGAAATTAATATCTCTTACATCAACTTATTCACAACAGACCAAGACTAATAGTAAATAAATAACCAAGTTTCGAGAATTTGCCACAGTCTTAATCCCCTTGTTTAAAATCTTGCAATATCAGTTGGTCATCGCGTTTACTCTTCGCTGAACCCTTGTACCTCAATATTTGATGTTTAAGGATGTTTGCATAAATGTGGAGGTTAAGTTTAGCAAGAAAATACACAGACGTGCTTTCTTCATATATTATGTGAGAAAAGGGTTATTTTTAAAGACATAAGGGTAATTGTTTCGAGCGAGGAAGTTAAGGAACATGATTGTGTGTATTTAAAAACTGACGAAAGTAGTTTATTTTCCCGAAAATAAACTCTGGAAGTTTAAAGTACATTTAAAAACACCGCATATACTGGAAGGAAAATGGAAAGTGGTTTTGTAAGAATTTCAAGCCTCTGCTTCTAAATTAAAAAAACACAGCAAACAGTTTCAATCAAACATTTGCTTATATTTTCGAATATTTGTGGTGAAAGTATTGTAAATGGGGAGGAAGTTCCATTTTTTCGACACGTTACACAAACTAATTACACTCGTTGGAATTTGCGTTTGATACACCTATTTTTCTACCAGTAAAACAAACATAATTATAAGAATTTGAAATATATATAAATGATTTAAAAGAGCGTGGAACTTCATTTTTACAAGAACCTGTATTGCTGACATTACATTTCATAAGGAAACATGAATTACTCAACGTATATGCCTGATCTCAAAAAGTGGGTCTATTTATTTCGACCAAAACAATCATATTTTCCGAAAAGCAAAAACAGATAATAGAATAACATCATCTATATACAGAGTGTGGTGGACAGAGCTAAATCTGAGGTAAGAGCGTAATAATAAAACAAAAACACTGCAAAACCTGTCATAAGTGACAGTAGCGTTGGCCAGAGAAAGGTGAAATTGAAACGTCTCTACACGAAAAAAGCTAACAGAAAAAAAAAACTGCACCAAGTCTTTCAGCTGTAAAGAACTACACAGGACCCGTAAAGAAAACTATTACCTCATCAAAAAGACACCTATAAAGACAGATCGATTTTAAACAATTGACGACGTATTTGAATAATTCAAACATTGAGTCATATTTTCCTGTAATATGTGCAACAAAACATTTGCAAGAAAGTATAACCTTATTAGGCATAAACAGATGAAACCATCAGCAGGAAACAGACGATGTGGATTTTGACTCAGACACGATGAATGGAGAGGAAGAAAATGATCCAATGGATCGTCTTGTAGAAGAAGTATTTGAACAGTATCAAGACAGGTACGAAGAGGAAGTCAACGGTTTGATGAATCAACAAAAATTACCGAAGAAGAGGCCGTGATCGGACATTTAACTCCATGAAAAATACTTATCGTAAAGCGCTAACTGATGATTCATGGAAAATGTGCTTTGGTTCTCAAAGATTCTCCAGTTTTTCAATCGATCAAAAAGACGGCTAATAGTGTTATACAAACTGAGGTCTTTGACACAGAAGAAACGTGGAAATATGCCGTCAATAAAAGAAAATTTCTTTTTGAAGCTGTTATTGAGGGTTATAACCCTCCAGAACTATCGCAGGAGTAACGTTTAAAAACCGTTGAACAGTATGTCATGTAATGTTATTATACCAATAAATTAAAAAAAAAAATGAGTCCTGCGTTTTAGTTATAATGTACACAGAAATGTCCCAATTCTATAAAAAAAAAACAGTTGATCTTGGTAACTGACATCCAGCCTTTCCGCAAAAATATGAGAAGTAAGAATTATCATTTTTACTCATAAATTACTCATTTTTACTCATAAATTACTCATTTTTACTCATTTTTACTCATAAATTACCATTTTACTAACAACACAATTGTGACTGGTACAATAAACAACACAAAGAAACATTACTTCATGCAGGCATTTGCTTGTTTTTGTTCTAGAATGCTTGAAAAACAAATGGCACCACTTTAAACGATTTACAATAATGTTTTCTATACAACACATAAAAGAAGTTTTTTATTACTCAGTTGTTATTCATTTTTACTCACTAGAATGAGCATTTACTCATTTTTACTCATGAATTACTCATTTTTACTCATAAAATTACTCATTTTTACTCATAAATTACTCATTTTTACTCACAACACAATTGTGACTTGGTACAATAAACAACACAAAGAAACATCACTTCATGCAGGCATTTGCTTGTTTTGTCTTTTTAGAATGCTTGAAAAACGAATGGCACCACTTTAAACGATTAAGAATAATGTTTTTTATACAACACTTAAAAGAAGTTTTTTTGTTTTTTTTATTACTCAGTTGTTATTCATTTTTACTCACTAGAATGAGCATTTACTCATTTTTACTCATAAATTACTCATTTTTACTCATAAATTACTCATTTTACTCACAAAATGAGTATTTTTCAAAATTGTCTGAAGAAGGTTATGCTTATTTTATCTTAACTATAACGCCAAAACAAACTTGTTGGTAGTATCATCAAGAAAGTATGCAGTCATTAATTATTTAAAACTTTATTTAATCATATTTAGCTGTTAGCATATGTACATGCTAAGAACTTCAACCGCTCCATTCTCGTACATTCACTCTACAGGCACAAATAAGAACATATTGTATCATTTATAAGTTAATTACAAACAACAATGATAAACTACAATATAGGACAGTCAAGAGAATATTCAAGGCTTTTGTTTATACATGTAAATACAAGAGATCTGTAACCGATGAATGTGAGTTTACCGGCGTTTTGGTCAATAGATAGCCTATGTCAGTTTGACCCTCATCTTAAATGAGTATGCATTGCTATGGTATACGAAGATAGAGACTTCACGTCTATAAATTGATTATCAACGAATTAACAAGTACAAAGACACTCTGCACTACAAGCAACACCCCTCGTTTGTTGATATAAAGATTAAAGAATGTTTGACCGTCTACGTTGGGTTATTTCAGACGCAAATAAGTCAACCGTTTCAAGGCAATTGTTGTTAATTAAAGGCCTTAAAATGCTTAATATATTGAACACATTTTGAGGGTTTACAGAGATCATCATAACTTAGTAATATCCAAGTCCTAAGTTCATAACATTATTGAAAAAATGCTATTGAAAGACCTATTTAGCGAAGCGAAAATACTTACTTTGTTTATATAGTGTATAAAGCAGTATGTTGATTGGCTCAGAGGGGTTTTATGTAAACAGTAACTGTTCAGATACACTCCTGTGAGTTTAAAATACCTGGCAATGTGTAATGTTTTAATCACTCATACAGTTACAAATGTATTCATAAATATAATACAGTATGCTGATTGGCTAAGAGGGTTTTATGTTATTTGTTAAAAACTCTTTACTATTTATATACGGAGTGCATATTATTTAAATCATACTCTTATATTATAATAAATGAAAACTTCACTGATTAGTTCTATACAATGATGGAGAGAAAAACAAAGAGAAAGACTGTAAATATCGATTACACAGTGATAATCACCTTGAACCATACAACGACCTCAGTTATGGTCATGCGTAAAAACATCTTAGATTCACAAACCTTGACACTATCCCAGATAAAGTTAACCTTCAATCATGAGCATGCGCAGTCATTGACCATGATGACGTAGGCTTGACCTACTTACCCAGATCTTGGACTCGAGCCTCGCGAGCCTCCCTAAAGCTCTCAATTTGACACTACTGCTATATATTTTATATTAGATTTACTTCTTTTTTTAACAAAACTACTTCAGTACCTATAAGTAAGTTGTTATTGTTTGTTTGCTTGTTTGCTATGCCATTATGCCAGATAAAATAGGATTTACTGCCTTTTACATCAAGTTATAGACCATGTACCGTAAGATTGTTTTTTTTCATTTTGCAGATAGAACGTTCGATAGCTTTTACGGCCCTCTTGTATGTATCAATAAATCTGTATTTTACCCGGTTTAAGCCAGATCAACATAACTACATGTATAGGTTTAACTCACTTGGTTATTTAAACAAACTGACATAGGGGATATACGTGATTTTAAAACATATTCGAATATGGATAACAAACGTTGAACGACTGGGGGCCTCCATGGCCGAGAGGGTAAAGTCGCTGACTTTAGCACTCACTCAGTCCCTCACCGCGTGGGTTCGAATCATGTGAGGAAGCCTTCCAGCTGGATTGCGGTAGGTCGGTGGTTCTACCCGGATGCCTCCGTGCATTCGGGGTCTCCCTCCACCTGTAATTAGCTGGACGTCGCTATATGACTGACATAATATGGAAGCGACGGTAAACTCAAATAGAAAAGTCAAGTCGTTGAACGACTGAACATGTTTATAAGTAAGTTTTATTCACTGGCTATCTCTCCTGTATTTATTTATCAAATATCATGTATAAACGATAACAAACATGTAAATAAATAAGAGAGAACTACCTTTATATTTTTGAAGTTGGTGAGTCCAATTACATAATTATAATCTTGACACATTAAATACAAAACGTATATACATGTAGCAACAATAGTTATGTTTCCACAAAGCATTAAATTTACATATTTACAATACAATGAACAAATATAATGCCCTGTAGATAACTGAATTTACGCTACATATTTATCTGTGTTAGACGGTCATTAGTACCGTGTCCATTTTGTGCCGTTATGGTATGATACGTCAAAGTTAAAAATACCGCGCGTTAGTAATAACCAATAGAAATTAGTGTAACGACCTTAATGGAACTTTAATTTAAACAGTAATCTAGAATTGTAAAACGTATCTACTTACGATTACAAACTGATTATTAAACTACACTATTCTAAATAGAAAATGACTTATATAGAATCATAGATATACTAGACTATGAAAATATTGATAGTTTGAAACCCTATGACATATAGACCAAGCATACTATTGTACTTATCGCTCTAGAAATGTAGTTTTTTTTTAAACAATGCAGATTCTAAGAAAAAAGGCATATGGTTACTTATACTTCAATAATTTTCATTTTTGCATTTATTGATCATACTCAAGGTAATATAAAGATTGAAACGATTCCTATTCCTTTGTTCAATGCATAAGATTGTTTGCATGCGTGAAAAAATGGTTGACTGAAAAATTCTGGGTAAAAAAAAACCGCAAAATATATCGTGCATAGTGTAAACTTGGAATAATTGATTTGTGAACCAAAGGATTTCAGTTCAATGCCGAAAAGACGCCGTAAAACGTCAGGAACACCAGATAACGATCAACAGGTATCGAAACGACCAACATACATATATATATATATATATATATATATATATATATATAATAAATCTTATATATAAGTATTATATATAAATAAAACAAAATGGCGCGATTAAATTGAACAGTCCAAATAGCAATATCTAACAGGTCAGTTGTATAGTCCTTCACATTACGCATTGCCGGTACCTGGCATGCGTTCAGTGTGACAAACTGTATGCAACTGTACGCTTACAGTCAGTTATAGAGTTGTCTTAGGACCATATAGCATGCTGTCACGTGCTCCTTATGCTGTACATGGGTATATGTGCAGCATCGTAGTTTATGATACTGAGATAGTTTCATAGCTGACTGTAAGCGTAGGTTGCATACGTTTGTCATACTGAACGAGGCCCCCCAATCAGGACGTGGTCTCAATGATTATGTCTCGGCTTTAGTCAATGGATACAAAACTTAATTAGTTTGAATCTATAAAGTCTAATATATCAACGCTAGCAGAACAGTTCAATAAAATGGAAAAAAAATCAGTGGTCAAATGGAGTCAAAGTCGTGAACATGATACCCGAGTGGTGGATGATATAAATAAAAAAGAAATAGAGTTTGAGAAGATTATTACTTCTCTTCAGAAAAAAACAAACAAACTTCACCATCGAAAGAAACACAACTTAAAGCCCCAGTGCGTTTTAGCTGGGAAAAATATATTTTTCAAAATTTCTAATTAGCAAAGCCTCAAATGATGTTTGATTAACCTCTTAATGTTTAATTAAGCCCACATAATGAAATATTCGCCGGGAAGTATAAGTTGTTCAGACGGGGCAAAATAGTGAGAAAGATGGGCGGAGCTTGTTCTGAAACACACTGTACAGTAAAACCACGGATGTCTCGGTGTACATGGGTGTTTCAGAAGTTCATTGACTTTTTCTACAGACTGAATAAATATTGATACACGGTAGTAGAGGAGATAGGAAGAAAATCCATGAACTTCTGAAAAATCCCTTTTATGTTAATTTTATGCTGTCATTGTTATGAGCTATATATAGAACGAGACAGCCACAATTTGCATTTTTTCTAATAGAATCTTTCCTGTAAATTAAGCATTTCTCAAGGTCTTTCGGTGATGAAATTAAAACTGAATTATATATGTTGTAAGTGCATTCGGATTTAGGTCTAACATCTATAAGATACTGGTACTTTAAGTCAGAAATTATTGATCTGAAGTGTAGAAATATAACTTACTTTTCTACAACACAGAGGAGGAGAAAAAAGAAAAGAGTGAGGAGAAAGTGTTGTCTTTCAGTGAGGACAAGCTCCGTATCGAAGCACTAGGAATAACTTCGAGTGGGAGGTTTTACCCAGGGAAAATACGACCTATTGTGGCAAAGTTTGCTTTTATCCAGACAGAGATAAAGGGAGAAAGTCTGTCAAAAAACTTGAAGGGCACTAAATATGGAGTACGGGAGCAATTTCCGATAAACCCCTACAGCGAACATCACGTGATTTCACTTCAAATCGTTTCGGTGAATGTCTGCTTGACATTTACAAGGCTACACATATCAGGGTAGTATATGGTCAACTGCACAACGATAGAAACATAGGTAAACTGTCATGTTTTACTCACAACGCAGAAAGTGTTGGTGATTACCTTTTAACATCTGTTAATAATTTTTTAAGCATTAGTGATTTTGATATACTCGAATTTAATGAGTATTCAAACCATGCACCGTTGATATTTTCACTTAAAACAGGTTCACAAAAAATATATGAATATTTTAATGAAAACACATTTTATTTTTGGGAAAAATCAAGGTTTTATTGAAGATGTCAATCGGAATATTGAGTATTTAGACGCAAACTTACTACAACTTATTAACGAGGGAGTAAACTCTGATGATTTAGTAAAATTATTTACATATTTTTAACCGAGAAAGTTGACAAATATTTTAAATGCTATTCAAGTAATAAAAAAACGGGATTCATAATACATGACAGAAGCAGGAAAAAATGGTTTAATGAGGAGTGTAAAAATAAGGGAGAAATATATAAACTATCTACCCAGCAATATAATTGTAATAAAACTGATACCAATCGCAGGGAATTATTTATTAAGAAAAACGATAATGAATATTTTCGCAGAAAATGTAAACTTCAATATAACAGAGAACAGACCAAAAGTATGAATCAGATGTGACGTAAATTCACCTAGAGAATTTTGCAAAATGTTTTAACATAAAACGAGTACACCAGTCGGTGAAAATATTTCACAACAAGATTTTTATAAACATTCAAACAGTTGTCATTGCACGAGATAATAAATAATGATATTGATATGGAACGTGTGAATGAAGTTTTGAATAATGACGAATTTTGCCCAATATATGACTTAGATGAACATATAACGACAGAAGAAATAATAAGTGCATCGAAATAATAAAACACCTTCACATGATAATATTCTGTACGAATCTTTAAATGCAATACATGTTTAGAAAACATTAGAAATACTGTTTAATTATATTTTAGATTCGAAACATATCCCTCGCAGTTGGTCAACAGGAATTATTAAACCGTTACATAAAAGGGGGATCGAACAGTTACAAACAATTATAGGGGTAAAGCGCTCACAAATTCTTTTGCTAAGTTCTTTACCGTTAAAATTAACGAAAGATAAAGAATGGTCTGAGGAATATGATGTTATTACAGACGCACAATTTGGTTTAAAAAACAACTATTCGACAACGGATGCAATTTATCTTAAATGCATTAATAGAAAACAATTCAGTGAAAAGAAAAATAAACTGTTCTGCTGCTTTATAGATTTCAAGAAAGCATACGATTTTATTAACAGGAAAGTCTATGGTTTAAGTTTGTCACAACAGGTATAGGTGGAAAGGTATTTTCTTTATTCATTCAATATATCAAGAAGTAAAGTTATGTTTCAACATATGAATAGTTTATCAGATAATTTTGAAAGCAATATCGGATTTTTCAAGGCGAGATTACATCACCTATATTATTTAGTATATTCTTAAATGATTTAGAAAATATTCTACAAGAAAATGTATTCGACGGAATTAACATGCATCCATTGTCAATATATTTTTATTATCTGTTGATGATGCAGTTATTTGTTCAGAGAGAGCTGAAGATTTGCAAAATCTATTGAATAGTCTTGAAACATATTGTTTAAAATAGAATTTAACAGTAAATGTGGGAAAAAAAAGATTGTAGCTTTTAGAAAAGGTAGAGCACGGGATAGGGATTACTCGTGGTCTTACGCTGGCAGCTGTTTAGAAGTTGAAATAAATTTAACTACCTTGGTATGGTTATGTCTAGCGGTGGGTCATTTACTCATGCAACGAATACGCTTAAAGGTAAAGCGCTGGAATCATTGATTCATTCTTTACTATAGTTAAGGATAAAGAATTGTCAGGTGATACTATGTTTAACTTGTTTGATGCTTATGTTTTATCTATACTGAATTATGCATGTGAAATCTGGGACATATTAAAGCTGATAATATTGAGAAAATTCATAAAAAAAATTGCAAATAGATTTTGGGTGTAAAATGCTACTAATACAATGTCCATATACGCTGAACTTGGTAGATACCCTTTATATATGTTTCGTTATGTGCGAATAGTGAAGTATGGTTAAAATTATTTGGCATAAAAAACAGAAGTTTTATTCTAAGTACTGTTGTTAGATTCCAAACAGAAATAAATGAAAATAAATGCAGAAATGTGGATTGGTCGTCGAAAGTAAAAGAAATACTGCAAAACTCGGGCTTCAATTGTTTTGGTTATTTTCAAAGTCAGTGAATGTAAATGCATTCATTTCTATTTTATTGATTAGATTAAGAGAAATTTATGTCTCTTATTGGCATGAAAATGAAACACTAAGTTCTTACTTAAACCTATATAAACAATTGAAAGTATAATTTTATAAGGAAAACTATATGAATATCATTGAGAATGTGAAATTTAGAAATATGTTAAGCAAGTAAGACTTTCTTCCCATAAGCTATGTATTGAGATAGACATCGTAATATGAAAATGTAAACAGAATGTATTTGTTGTTATCTAAATGATGTAGGAGACGAGTATCATTTCATATGTGTTTGTCCACTAAATAAAGTTTTAAGAGAAAGATATATTTAGAACCTGCTAAATATTAAAAACAAATCAGCGTCGTATAAATTAGCATTTTTTGTACTAAAGGGTTTAAGCTTAGAGACTATTGTAAATAATCAATTTACCATATTAGTAAAACATATCTGTCAATATTTATATGTATGAATACTTAAATATTTGTACTTATGATAATCACTCTCACAACGCATATTGTATTTTGGTTGTTAAAAATATCATTTCATGCAACTGAAATGATAAAATATGTATTTATTGTAAATGTAATGAGCTGTATATGTTTAATAAATGTATGTCATGTTATGTAAAATTGATGCGCTTTGGCCACTGTCGGATAAGCTTCTAAATGATAAAGAAAATTAGAAAGTCATGGGTCAATAATTTGAATAATTATGTTAAAACAGATGAAAGTTAATACCACTATACATATCACAACGAGTAAAGAGAACTGAAATGTATTTTTAACATGTATAGATTTTATTCTCAAGTGTCAAGATATCATATCCAAAATTAGCTGTTTTCGATATTTACAAGCTGTATTCTCCATTGACCCATTCAAAATATCAGGAATGATTGCTTTGATTCTTGTATATAGATTAAGTGAAACAATTTGACAGTATGTATATCTTTTGTTTGAATCCATATACATGTATGTTGATACCGTGTACACTTAGCGGAATGGTTCGATTTGGTCATCTTTATAGAGATATGGCTTTTGACAAAAAGTCCGCTGAAAGAATATAAGCGATATAATTAAAAAAATACACCCACTTACTAAACTAAAATCAACGAATATGAATAGACCTCAAATGTAAAAATATCAAAAAATATTTAAAAATTTGGGATTCGATCGAACTTATACTAAAGAAAATGAGCTTCTTATCTTATGTTACCTGTGTTAATTTATGTTTCTACTGACATTGTTTAGACGTTCTTGATTATATATTACAGGAAATGCTTCGTCTAATTGACAATAATATCACTGTAATAGGGTTTTCTTCTGCTGAACTGACCACAGTAGTTATCGATCTTTCGAAACGGTAAAGGGAGAGACTAAGCTAAACAATGGTGAAAGTAACTGACTGTGCTTGGTAGGTGTGATATGCGATATATCGTCCATCCAGCACGGACGACAATTTGGACATAAGAAAAATGAATATATTTATTTATAGTGAATGTGATCAACAATACGTTAGATAGTTCATGTTGATGAAATGTTCACGTTCCTACATTGTTTAGTTGTGAAATTGAAAGTTTAAAAAGCAAGGCTAAGTTACATTTAAGTTTATTTGAAAAGAAGACACTTCACTGTTACCCACAAAATACGATAAAAACAAAATAACACTGTTAGAATTTGTTCTTGTGTCTGTTTTCTTAATCGTCAATGTCCTTCTCATCATGAACCTAAACACTTATTTTAAAAACTGTACATTTTCAGTAGTCAAAGATGTTTACTGTAACTATTTGATACTAAAAAGACAAATACGAAGCTGGACTATCAGTCAGTAGTTCACAGTCAAAAGCTCACCGGTCACAAAGTAACAATGCATGGATACAGATGTTCTCCATATACAAATAATACAAACGGAGATATCCCCTTACAGAAAATTTGGAGAATATTGTATAGGTCTCCAAACAATTACAACTAATGGCTAGAAACACTGTTGTGATAAATATTACATAAAAAATAACACTATATAAACACAGATCACATTAATATAGGCTTGATAAGGAGCACCCGTATCTCAGCTGTGACTCTAATTTCTGCACCACGAAACGACAAACATATGGAAACAACATCTGCTAATGTATATTTGGATTTAAATTATTCATCTATTTTCATTATTGGTCTGTCTCGTCAAATAACCCGTATTTTTTCCGTTGAATTGAATGAATAATGAAATAAAAAGAAGAGTGCAGTAATATACACAATAACCCACACGGGTTAGTAGGTAAATGCATTTTTCATATGTTGGCCCCCTTCCAGATAAAACCGCACTTTAGGGATATATCTGAACAATACATCTTTACTTGTCCTTTTAAAGCTTTTTCTCTTAAGCTAATGTTTAATTATTTTGCTTGATTGCAACGTCATTCGACACTGTGTCAGTTATTTGAAACCGATATAGTGCTGCTACACTGCGGTATCACACTATAGTCAAGTGTCCCAGTCACTTTATACTGACACCGCACTACTAGTCTTGGAATTACTTGCAATTTTTAACCAATATCACATCTAATGTAGTTGTACCATCCTGTCATCCCATCTCTTTATCGAGTGGCATTTAAAGAAAATGTTGTTGAGTTCAAACACAACAGACGAATAGTAAGTTTCTTATAAATTACAGTTGAACCTGTATTATCGACTACCTATTTTAAGCCTTCAACCTGCAGTTTTAATATTACCAATCTAGCATTTTGTTTTATGTTTAACCTTCATTTGGGGATCACTTGTGTTAAGCGGTCACTTTCTCTTGTTCAGTTGACCGTCGGCTTGAGGCAGGTTTGACTTAGGAGAAGTACCACTTTGCCTAAATGAAAGATTTATACGATGATGTTCAGCCGAACGCTGTTAGGTAGATAAATACGATGACAGATAATAAAATTTGTTCCCTAATTCCAATTCCATGTATATTATAGTCATGAAAAATGACTAATTGAGTCATTTCAAAATGAATACTACCGTCCCCGGTGGCCGAGTGATTAAATCGCCCGCCTCCGGAGAGTGATGTCGTGGGTTCGAACCCGGCCGCGACATACCAAAGTCGTAAAAAATAGCACTGTTATAGCTCCCTTGCTTGGAGATCAGCATATAAGGGTAGTTGCAGGACTGGTTGGCCCGATGTCAGGATAATTTGACTGGGTGTGGTATCATGTCACATGTCTACGACGTGATACTGCAGTATGGCAGCACTATATCTGTCTCAAGTAGACATCATCTCCAAACAACCGTCTTTCACGCACTATCTATGAATACGCATAACAGCAATCGAAAATGCAAAATTTCAAATATATTTATACACATTGTACAGTGATAAGTAACTTTGTTTTATATGTATGTAGAAGTGGTTAAGTCGGTTTTCAGGGGGATAAAAGAGTGTTCAAGATGATAAAAAGGGTGGCCTGTGTCTTTTACAAATGAAACACTTACAAATGTCTTCTGTTTAAAATTACGTCACTGAAGATCGGCGAGTTTCAATTTCTAATATTGCTGAATCCTTAAAACAATGGTCTATTTTGCGTGTCTTTCCATTATTTTGTCAGATACTGGATGAATTTTCCTCAAATGATTATATATGGGTAGGACCTTATATAAGATAAGCTCTTGGGGAGAGCGACATACGGATATGTTCCTTTTCCCCCGAAAACAAACCCTATTTTTATTAACATTGAATTTAAATACAACACACTGTTCCTGATAAAAACACAATCAGAGCTGAATATTATTACATTGGATTCGAACTCATCTGCAACGCACAGTCAAGAAAATACTGCCAGTCTGGGTACATCATACATTAGGATAAAGCCCCTGTTCACACAAGTCGTCAGTTTAAAGCTGTCGTAGAAAGACATGCTAGATTGACAACGTCATGAATCCCGGTTAGAGGTACGGGTCTACGAGTACATCTGATAGACCTGATTTTGTTCTTAACGACAATCTATCTAATGTATATGTTTTAGCAGACGATTATTGTAATGACGATTTCGTACCTCGTGTTTTAAAGGAAAAAGGTAGGCTAAATAATAATGTGTGATGCTACTAGATTTCTGTAAACAGACTGGAATGCGAATATTAAATGGGCGTGTAGATAACGATAAAAATCTAGTGTGGTGTGATTACGTGATTAGCTTACAAAATATTTTGATTTCATTGAGTATTTTAACATTGGTACTATCTGATCATTTCATGATAATTTTTAATTTAGGGTTTCAAAACAATAATTTAACTTCAGTCAATTTGATGAATAATATGATCAGATTAGTTATAAATATATATGGAATTCCGAAAATATTCTGGATTACAAATATCCTCTGTCAATGATTGATACCAAACATGAAACATGAAAACAAGTGTAAGCAATGCATCCTCTAATACTGATATTGATACGTGTATTCGGGAATTATCTGGTATTTTTGATGGGATGGTTAAACCTTTATTTAAATGTTTTTACATTCAAAAAAAAAACAAAAAAAAAACAAAAAAAAAACATATACATATAGTAATTTTAACACAAAAGAAAATTATAAAGTATTTAATAAGTGGTTTACAACTGAATGCGATGATAAATTGAGCAATTTTAAATAGCAATAAATCAATACAGGTTAGATAACTCGGATGTCAATAGAATAAACATGGTAAACAAAAGGTCACAATATAAATCATGTATACATACTGCTAAATATGATTATGACAAGCGTGGAACACAGAAATAGTTTAACGTGAAGACTAAAAAATGCAAAGATATATTGGAATATGTTAGAAAATTGTGCTGGTTTTAAAAGCAATAACATTTCACTTAGTACATTCGAACAATACTTTAAATCAGTAAATAATCCTACCGATATATTCTTTACACCAGACGAAGACACATTACACTTTATATAGATATGAAAATAATGAATTTGATAATATGTTCCCGGAATTAAATATCCCCTTTTCACATGAAAAATTGCTGAAATCTATAAACCAGTTAATGAGTGGTTAAAGTGGTGGTCCGGATCTATATCTAAATTATTTTTTATACATGGTAAACATGTTCTTTTACCATATATTTTAGAATTATTCAATAAAATATTTAAAATTGGTTATTTCCCTCCATCATGGCCCGAGGGATATGTAATTCCATTACATAAGAAAGGTAATATGAATGATGAAAATAATTACAGAGGAATTACACTGTTAAGTACAATGGGTAAATTATTCACCAGAGTATTAAATAATTGTTTATGTGAATGGGCTGAAAAATATAATGTATATATTGAAGCACAGGCAGGATTCAGGTCAAATATGGAAACCACTAACAATATATTTGCACTCCATGGTCTTATTAATCATATGTTAAATAATGGAAAACGTTTATTTTGTGCATTTATTGAATTCAGTAAAGCTTTTGATTACGTGAATAGGAAAACCTAAGGTCAAAATTAATCAAACTGGGTTAAGAGGTAATGTTCTAAACATTGTTAGGTCAATATATACATGTGCTAAGTCTAGAGTTAAGCATTTAAATAAAGTAAGTAATAGTTTTGACTGTATTTTAGGCGTACGACAAGGCAAATGTTTATCTCCTCTTCTTTTTTTCCATGTTTTTTTTTCATATGATATTGTCTTGTTTGCCAATAGAAGACAAGAATTACAAACAAGTATAAATATGTTACATGCTTATTGCAAAAGATGGAAACTTAAGGTTAATCCAACAAAAACTATAGTGATGATATTTAGAAAGGGCGGGCGTCTGGCTTATTTTTATATTTTCATTATGGGGACGTGGAGCTTGAAAAAGTAAAAAAGAAGTCGTATATTTGGGCATTGTTTTTACAAATGGGGTCTTCCTCTGAAGCAAAAAAAAAAAACACACACAAAAAAAACACACTTTATCTGGACAAACATTAAAATGTATTTTCCAGCTTAATTAGTATTTATATAAATTTACTGATATATCTGTAAGACACAAATTAGAACTGTTTGATGAATTTGGTATGCCAATTATGAATTATGGGGGTGAAGTTTGGGATTTCATCATGGTAAGGCTATTGAGAGAATTCACTTACAATTTTTTAAACGGCTCCTAGGTATAAAGAAAACAATACAAAACGATTTTATATTTGAGATACTAGGCAGGCTGCCCTTGCAAAACTTAAGATTGGTTAAAAATATTACATACTGATAATAAAAAATGCATGAGAAAGATATATGATCTCCTATATCAAGATACTGTATTAAAACCAAATAAGAGTAATTGGGGTTCACTTTTACTGTCATCACTGGCTTATACAAAGTTTGATTATTTCAAATGTTTGGTGACCTTAATATGTTTTTAAACATTGTTAGGCAAAGGATAAGAGACCTTTTTTGCAGAATTGGAACAGCAGATTAAATGAATCTACCAGAACTATTTTTACAAACATATTGCAATTTTCAGATTCCATCCCTACTTTGATAATTTACAGTAAACACGATTTAGAACTAGTATGTCACGACTATGCACATCTTCACATAGACTTTGTATTTAAACTGGTCGATTAGCATACTAATAAATGAATGAGTTTGTTTGACTGTACTACTTTAGAAGACGAGTTCCATTTTGTATTAGAATACTGATTGTACAATGATCTACGTAAAAAAATTATACCTATTTATTATTGGAAACACCATAGTATATATAAATTAGATTAAACTAATTAATTGTAATAATAAGTGTACGATAAGAAAGCTTGCATTATTTATTGATAAAGCCTTTACACTGAGGAACAATATATGTACATCTAGTTTTCATAAATTTAGTTTAAAGTAAAAAAAAATAAAAAAAATAAAAAATATTGTTGTTTCTATGATTTAATACTGTTATATAATTTGAATTGTTAGTTGTATAGTCTTACTTGACTTGAACCACAATTAATCGATTGATTTATATCTTCAATGTTTGATTGTTCACATATATGCAAATGAGTATTTTGAATAATCGTTATATATTCTAAATAAGTATTTTACTTATTCATGGTATAATACGTATAATACGGTTATACCGGATTAGACCTACACGATACTGACCAAAATAAATATACGTCTCCAACGAAAAATATTCATTACATAATAATGACCAAATACTCTCTCTTTCTTTCTTTCTCTCTCCCTCTCTCCCTCTCTAATTATTTCAATTATCTGTTTGTTATGTTGTGATATACTATAAGAATGAATTATTTTTATTATTTTTTTATTTTTATTTGTTTTTGTACTGTCTGTCATGATTCTTTGTATGCCACATGGGTCAATTGACCTTCTGGTTTGAATGATTGAATGAAATAAGCTTTGAAACTTTACATCAGTGCAAATCTATACAGTGAAGCTCTGCTCTGTATACTTTAAGTTGTTATCAGTTATATTACATGTACAAGATCAAGGTAAGTTGTAATAATCAATCTGTATCAATCGAAAGGTTATCAATCGTTGTCGCATAGGACATACTCGTTTGACTCACTCCTATCTTTTAAACCCAGAAGAGCAATCTGTATTTTTTCCTTGTCAGGTACCTTATACTATCAAACATAGTTTAGTTGACTGTATTGATTTAAATCTTATAAGAAGTAACTATTTTAGTGTTACATCTAGTTAGACCTTTTTAAAACTGTTTCTGTTGATACCTTGATCGCTTTTATTAAAGCCGTTTGTATAAATAACAAGCTTTGATTTTACATGCGTTAACCGACTAAATGTGTTTACTCTCCTGCTGTGCGGGATTCACTTGCGTAATTTAAGCGTTTTTAGACACCGTATGACGTCTTTCGGCTGTTGAGGTTTCTCATAATCAATAATCTATTCTATATTCTATTCTATCAATCGAAAGGGCTACCATCATGCAGTTGGAAAACGTGAACTATGTAAAATAAACGTTTGCACAGACGCATATATAAATGTGTTTTCCTCAATTGATAATTACGGATCACCGTGTAGTTATGTATTTTCTTACACATTGAAATTACGTAGGTCAGTGAATAATATTAACGAATTTCGCGTCGCTTGCAATTAATTCCATAAATTTAAAAATATAAACGATAACTAATACATATTTTTCCTGATTAGAAATTACCCCAGAAATAAAACATGTTCATGTCAAAATCTGCTTTACAATCAAACAGAATAGATACTAAATAAAACGAGTAGCACATGTATACAGCTTTTAAATTGGAAGTACTTAAACGTAACTAAGGTTTTGATATAACAAATTAATTGGTAACCTATTCCTTAGTGTTTTGCCAGTCTTGATTTGACAGTTTATTGCATATTTGCATATAAAGATATGCACTGTTCAAGAATGAATCTTTTGCATGGCTTAAATACGGTCATTTATCATCAATCAAATATATAGGCCTAACAGTTTCGGGCCTTCTAGAGACGCACACTTGGTTCACCAAAGCTACCCACATCAGGACATTTTGGACAAACAGTACAGAGGGCCAGTAGTTTCATGTACGTAAAGTAATGGACATTTTTGAAAACATAAATTGCTACTAAATGATGTTGATTTTTTAGTCTATAAAAATAACATACATTGTATTCAACAATTCATTATAAACATTCCTTAAACTTTTTAAAATAAACTAAAAGAAAAAAAAACAGTAAAATATCCCCGCGTTGGACATTAAAAAAAG
>CM037783.1:2434430-2484430 GCA_021229015.1 Solen grandis
ATGGCTGGCGGTTTTCAAGAAATGTCGAAAAGATTAGCAGACCTTTGAATCACCATCTTTGCGCTTTCTGTTCTCGAATGTAAAATCAATTTTGTGTGCTAAACCATTAATCGAATATTCCACATTTAGAAACAAGAGTGCCAGTGCTGCCACAATATACGCCGCCACAAAATATTAAGACCAAGAGGGTCCTTTTAATTATTGCTTTTAACATTTCTGTAAGCATAAGCTCATAATGAAGTCTGTGAGACCAATTAATTTAGCTGAACAGAGATAGAACCCTAAAAAGGTTTCCAATATGAAAGTAGGTCAAATAGCAGTACCAATATGAATCCTTTTTTCTTTCTCATCATAACTCTTGCAAAAATCACTGTACCAGAAAATCTCTGCCTTATGCACTTTTACCGGTTTAGAAACTTGAGTTGTGTTTTCAAGAGACCATGTTTAGAAAGACATAACTATTGCAAATACTAATGAACATCAAAATCCCTGCTTTGTGCATATCTACCCAGTAAAGTAATGACATTGCCCAAGTTTTGAAAAGATTAGGTCAGAAACATACAAGGAATTGCATTAACAAGGCTGAAATATCAATCAGCTAAAGAGACTAAGTTTCAAGGGATATAAATATTGTAAAAATCAATGAATTGGAAAATTGCCACTTCATGCACATGTACCCATTATAGTTATGACATTGACCAAGTTTTGAAAAGATTTATTCAGAAATGTAGGAGGAGTTGCGTTCACAAAGCTGCAATATTAATCAGCTAAAGAGACTAATTTTCAAGGGACATTAATCTTGTAAAAATCAATGAGCCGGAAAATCACCACTTCATGCACATGTACCCATTATAGTAATGACATTGATCAAGTTTTGAAAAGATTCATTCAGAAACGTAGGAGGAGTTGCGTTCACAAGATATGGACGTACGAACGGACGGACAGACGGAGAAGATGACGCCAATATATGACCGCCTCCGGCGGCGTATAAAAATAAGATATACTTTCATTCATAAAACTGTTTGAAATACAGTAAGTTTATCAAAGATGTACCTAAATTGTGTGAAATTGGTTTATCAAGATAGTTTTGCATCAATACAGCACATACTGCAGATGGAAAATGCCATCAATTACATTTAAAAGTTCAATAAACGATAACTGCATATTGATTTTATGAAACCACCTAGTCGTTTTATCTTCCATTTGGGCCTCATCTTTAAAAAATAAATATACTAAAAAATAATAAAAGAACCACCCTGAGTGTGAGTGTTCATGTAATTTAGGAATATCTCCCAATTTAAATGCATTAAGTTCAAAAATAAGGCTAACTCGACTGGAGACTATATACCCCTTGCGTGTCAAGTAAGACTTTATGAATCCATCATGAGTGTTCATAAAGGAAAGAGATATATCAGGCAGGGACGAGGCGCCTGTCCCTCGTGAGATATCACTATCCGACATGGATTTACGAATGTTAGATTTCTTTCTCCCGAATACGATTGTATAGTAACAGACCGCCAGCCTCGCTATCAGCACACCATAGTTTTTTTACTTTAATTGTTTTCCTTTTTATTTCTCCTTAAACAATTCAAACATCAAAAGAAATTGACCGTTTAAAGTACACCAAAATATCTCTTTTTGTATGATAAACATGAAAATAGTACGCAATGCCATTTCTATGAAAAATATTTCTAATTGATTTATGCTAATTGTAAAGCTATTGTTTAAAGCTTTTACGACTTTACTTTACTCGTACTATTATACTTTTGCTTACCACTGTTCTGGCATACGGCGTGATGGTTTCGCATAGTACTTGCCTAAAATTATCCATCATTTAGAAATGCCTTCAGCATAAGTTTCTTTCATTTTTTCTTTAATGGAGCCTGACACAGAAAAAAAACCAACAACATGGTTTTCTTGAAATAAAGCATACAAGTTATCATTGTTAGCATAAAATACACCATTGTAGTATATCATTTTCTATGTCATTTGTTGGAAGAATACCGCAAAATATCAAACGACAAAATTCTGTCACAATCTAAACTGCGTTGACTTTTGTTGTTGAAAATTTATAAAACGTCAATCAGGTTTATGTTGACATATTAAAAATTGTTGATATTTTATGTAAATTGCAATAAAATCAAAATTTGTCATTTAGGTAACACACTACATGTACGTTCGACCAAATATATGTAGCTATAATGAATGCATTGTTGTAAACCAATTTGAGGTTATTTTCATTTACTCCTGTTTATTAGATAGAGCAAGCGTACGCAGCTATACCTTAAGACAGTTTGTACACTGTTTCCTTAAATCAGATGTTAAAGTGACTTCTTGATTATCTGAGATTGCTTTAAAAATGTTACCTTCAATTTTGTCATTTTATTTTTTGTAAAGCTGAAAAAAGAAAATGGAACATGCTGAAACTTTTTAAATCTATTTTCGTCAGTTGCATTATTTTGAGAGATAACGAATTCTTCTGTTTATGTTCAATTACGCAATAATGATGTTAGGAAAATAAAATATCTTGTATATTTTAAAACGCTAAAACCTACCAGAACTTTGATATAATTCAAGGGGTGAAAGCAAAACTAGGCTAAGTGCATATAAATATATAAGCACTAGTTTCGCTTTCAACCCTCGAATTGTGAAATAAAAAAAACATTTTAAAAAATAAAATGTAACTGAATAGCTTTGTAACTTTCCTCATTTCATGGAAAGAGTATATTTCAATCAAAGTATTAATTTCATCGGACATACTTACTTTATAGACACGATAAAAGGACGAATGGTGTTAATAAGTTTTTAAACTAAACCATAATAGACCAGAAAATAGATCCCAATTATTATTATATTATAAATTGGTTTATTGTCATTCTATGTGTTGAATTATTAATAGGATTATGACTGTATCATAATGGATAATAAATTATCTTTCAAAGTTGCACGCGAAATTAAACTTTTAGTTTACACACCCATTGTGCATATGATACATCATTACGATTCCTCACATTTTTAATACTAGAAATGATTGATGAGCTCTTTGTCGATGACACTGGAAGCCATATTGAGGCTCCATATTGAGGAATTAATGCTTCATACAGGGGATGGTACCTGTATTTCCTAAAATAGTTCGTTCCCATATGTACTCTCAATTACAATCCTTCTGCTCATGTTATTTAATGTTGATATATTATCTTAATTGTTTATTGACTCAGCTTACTGTGGCTGTATATGATCTTTTATATATGTGTCAATAATAGCTTATTCTACATTCTACAGCCAATATGGAACATGGGGATATCATACATAATCGGTAATATGTAACACCCTCTCTATTATAGCACCGGGATACAACTTTATTTCGGCATGGTCATGATTCAGTTTAGAGAATACGTTAAGGGAATACGTAACCGTAATGAATCTCATTTTTTTCTTTACTTTCTTGTTTGTTTTTTTTCGTTTACGCACAATGATTTTTATATTGCAATTGCCAATACAGCTTTGTTGGAAGAAGCCGATGATTGGGAAACGCCACAGCAACGTCACTTATGCCTTATAGTTATGCTATCATATGAGTAGTTAAATTTTAGCACTTTGTCATTTCTATATCTTATCAGTTTTTGACGTTAAAGGGTTACGCAAACAAAAAAGATCCCCCGAATCACTAGGTTGTCTGATAGAACTTTTCAAATTAAGTACATACTAGTGTGCAATATTACAACAACCCATGGGCATTAATATAAGAGACGTATTTTAGACTCTTGTGAGCAGGGAATATGTCTTGAATACTTGAATAATTGATCGATTCCGCTAGTTTGACGAGTTTTCGAATGATATGTTCCATCTTTGTTTCCAACCCTCAATGCAATACTCACCTAAACATGATTATATATCACTTGTATTTCATATATTATTCAGGAACATCTGCATGCCAACATCATATAATGGTATATAATTCCGTAGTGGTACTTGTTATAGTCAAATTGTGCAACGTTAAGCCTTAACATATATGACATGGTAGTCTTATAGAAGACATCGTCATGTGTTACTCTTTATGTATTGATATGTTTCTTGAATACCCCCACACTGTCTTTCTCGGCATCACATTAATATCATGTTTATGGGAATGTCATTGTCAAAGTTATTTGTCATCTGAGAGTATTTACTTGGTAGTGATAAGTGATTTTTTGATATAGCTGGCAACGAACACATCAAAATACACTAGCAGATAAGACAAACAATATTCGTGACATTCGTATTTTTTGTCAGTATTCAAGATCAATACCAACATAATTATCATGAAACAATGAATAAATTGTAGAAAGAATTGTAATGCTTTTTTAAGTTTCGTTTCAATTCGTAAGATATATTTGCAATATTTTTCTTATTTTCAAAGTCCTATATAACTGAATATATTTTTTAAAATTTATGATTAAATTCCATTAGATTCTAATGACATTATAATAACCAATGTCACATCAGGCTTCTTCCAACGCATTGAATTCTTTAGTTCTCAGTTCTATTATCCTATTTTAATTATAAGCAATTTAACACATTTTATCATGTCTGTTTCCAAGAAGTTTCTAATTCGCAACATAACATTTAAATCTTAGAATTACTGAATGACAATTTTATTGAGGAACAAATTGATTTAAATGATCACAAATACTGCACAAACATAATGCAGATGTGCTGCACTGCCTAATAATTCCATTCTTGTGCAGTAAAATGTTCCATGCATGCTACACTCAAGTCAGTGTCCATATTAAGATATTTGGCAATGGCATTTTAAACATAAATAAATATTTAAAAGTCTAATCATGGAATTCTGTATTCTCTATCTACTAATCAAGTTGTCACCGTGGCATTTGTCTATTTTTTATTATATCGATTTGATATAAAGTTGAAGTTTATTATTAATACATAGCTCTCCTAGCTCTAAGTAATATTCAAATACTTTGTAAAAAATGCGTAATTCATATTTTGCTAAATATTAAAAAATAACTGAGTTGACTTAAATAATTAATATTCTCTCCTTAACCAGTCCATGATAAATTAAAAGGAGACTTCTAGGAATAATGATCATACTGTATTTATAATGTATTTCTTTCCATTTTCTTTCCATAAATGTAGAAACAAGGAATGGAAACTGAAAAAAAAATAAAAATAGAGAATATTTGCCCTAGTGGCGAACAAAGGAGTTTCGTCTCCTGAAAATGTTTGAGAAGATAGATAATTATCAATTTAATAAATATCACTCAAAATAAATTCATTAATTATACATAATGTACATAAATTAATGACTGGTTATATTAAAGTATTATAATTAATATAGATTTATTACTTTTGTTTTACCTTCCTTTAATGGAAAAGGTTATGTGAAAGTTACACAATCTTTTGTGCTTATTACTGGAATTTCTGCAAATAATTGAAACCATGTACATACATGTTCCTAAAGGAAATCAAATCCAAAATTTGCAAATACCGTCCTGTCGCATACACTCCCAGCAACATCCAAATCATGATACTTTTTCAAAACCTCAGAGCAAACTCCTGCCAATAATACAGCCAATTAATCTTTGATTTTTATAATATAAATGACTTCACATTAAAATCAGTCATGTAGTATGTACCGCAACACATACCTTATAAAATATAACAAGTATAAACTGATTTAACTATCAAAACTTAGTGAAGTTTAAAAAAAAATGTATTGTTTAAAGCTTCACCAAATTTAAGGAAAAATTTTTTTTAAAAAAAAATCACTTATACTCACTAACCTTGACCATGCCCAGTGTTCTCGAATATAAGAATGGTACTTAAGAATTATTTTCATATTTAAACCATGCTCATAAGTTTCAATAGGAATTCGAGTATGATACTCAAATTTGAGCCTGAGATCGTACTCAAGTATTTTCGAAAACACGGGACCATGCCATGGGCTTGCTTGGTGATACAGCAGTTTGTCATTAATCTCTTGTAGTCCTTAAATGAGCCTAAAAACGTGGACGGTTCTCAATGTCAAACATTTTCGTTTTCGATTTGGTCACAAAATCTGTTCAAACCAATGGATTTCAAGTCAACACAAGTGTTCATTTCAGGTATATTTGTTTCCTTCGTAAGTAGCTAAAACGTTATTGAATCATTCCTAAATTTCAGTTTATAACTATATATATATTTAGATTGAAAATTACATATGCATGTGCACAAATGAATAGTTTTCAGTTCACTTATAAATAAACTTAGAACTGTCGTGGTCCCACGCCAAATTAACCGTTCTTTAATTATATATATATATATATATATATATATATATATATATATATATAATGGTTAGTGTGGGATGGGGTCAACATACAACAGCTGTCTTGAAGTCTTCATTTAATTTACAAGTTCAATCTTATTCTCTGAAGAAAAATAAAACACTTATACATGTATAACCAATATTTACAATATATTCATTAATATAGGAGGATGATGATGAAACATTATAATTAAAATTAAAACACTTTCTTAAGGAAATGAGTGTGTCATTAGCATTTCTTTTATGCTAAAAAAATTATTTGGGTTCAATATCTATTCCAAAAATGAATAAAATCATTATCTAATATTCATTTGTTTGATTACTGCGACCACTCACCAAACTTCAGTAAAGATCATAAAGGAGATAAAGAAAATTAATAAAGCTTACCAACTGTGGGTCAAGAGTTTTAAAACACGTGTGATCATTAGGCCTGTTCAACAAACTATATTTTCAATAAAACAAAACCGTTATTGTCAACATAATATTTTATGCAATTGACAACGCTCGTGAAATAATGCTAACGCTTGTGATATAAACCATTTTGCGAAATGCAAGAAAATAGCATACAAGATTGGGTAAATATATGAAACCATATAATCGCTACATGAAAAACCTCTATAAAGCAAACATAACATTCAATGAAAACTGAAAAGATAGAGAGGAAAAAACTTATCGACACAGAAAAAGAATGAATAACAAACAAGGGAGATTACTCTAACAACAACATTGCTAAGCATCCCACTACTCGAACGTACCCTATTATATATATTATCTTATTGTTTCTAATATTTTACTAGTTTTTGTATAATTCCATTAAAGATGCTAGCATAGAAACACAATTTTTTTATCAAGCTATCCAATGAACTAGTTTTGACTTGGAGAGTAAATTAGTGACAATAAACTTCGTAGGAAAGTAACAAAAATATACATTAAAATCCATTCAGTAATCCATTTAGATTTGCATGCAGCCGACTTGAAATCCAATCATGGTTTTCCAATTATCATATTGCTAAGCACTGTTAAATGACCAGCAATTACTTATTACAAGATGCCAGCATCCAAAAACTTGTATCAAGAATTATCTTCCAAGTATGACTTACATTTATCACGGTTGTTTTCAGGAACTAAAACTTATTACTATATTCAATAGTATGGATATAATCGTGTAGGTTGTTTAATTACCAAACGAATAGCATGCATCAAGTTTTAAGCTTCAACTGGATCCCAAGCATAAATGACTGAAGCGTAATTCACTCGCCCTGAAAGTGGAAGGCTTGAGCTCGATCTCCCGATCGCCATGTACCAGTTATTGACATTGTCTGGTTAATCGCCCTTGTTAAACACAAAAGGTATGTTTCATTGGAGTTTATCCTAACCCGCTATGTGTTATATCAAAACTGTTTTATATGACGTATTATTGCAGTATCATGGAACACTATGAAATTCATGTAGAAGAATGTAAAAATATAACTGACATTCATTGATGTCAGGTAAAAGCAAGAAAAACACCTTTGTATTGTTTGACGTTCATCCCTAAAACTTTAATTTTCTCCAAACTCTAGATGATTTGTAAAAAAAAAAAAGAAGCAGAAGAAAAAAAAACTAGATATAGCTAATTCATTTTCATTATTCTCCCCAAACTACAATTTTAATAATTATCTAATTTTGATTCGATTATTTTTATATCACTCCACAAACAATTGTCTTTTGCATCTGAATTGTAAAAGTTGGTTGTTCTTCACGGGAAAATGCTTTTTTTTTATCAAAATTTAATTTAGAGAATGCCATTAAAGTAACTTGAAACATTTGTCGAATCTCAGATAAAATAATAACAACGATTAAGATCAGTTATTCTGCTGAAGTTATTAAAAGTAGGAAAATTACAAAGATGAACTATTGAAATTTAAATGAAGAATACTTAAATGACCGATGTCTAGATATTTCATTGTAAACTTGACTAACTTAAAGTCTATATATCCATTAAATCTCTTAGGCAGAATTTTTTACAATAAATCCATCTTGTATCGGAAATAATATATTTGAATTTCGTAAAAATAGAGATTTATTATTCTAGGAGGGATAAATCAAAACATTGAATGGTTTTGATTATGCAGATTTTTACTGAAATATTTATAAAACATTTGTTTAAACAAACAAAAATCAACCAGAAACAGTGTGCGGTCTGGATGACGTTTTGCAGTTCATCTGGACCTTCATCATTGCAATTCCTTTTAGATCCCAAGTTAAGCACTTGTTCGGGGACATATATTGTATTCTCCGGGTACTCATGTCTCCTCAAAACGAAGGAACATATGAAAGCCATCATCAATCCAAACAAATATATTTTATCAAAATGTTAAAACTAATCTTTGTAAAATAAGAGTTAAAGGACATGAATATCGCAGGTTCGAATCTAAGGGTCAAATCAGTAAATCTTAAATCAGGAATAATCTCTTTGTGCTAATTATGAATGGTTCAGTTGAAAGAACATACATCCAGGTGTTGTATACAGCATAACTGTGATAAGTCGAGAAATGGCGAGAAAAATGAATGTTCAGATAATCGCGAGGCTCGCACAATGATAATTTGCCATGGTAATTTCTCAATTCTGGTCTTTGTGTAATCCAATAAAGTCGCTCTTTCAGGACTCGAGAACAATTCGCATCAGGCACGGCACTTGGGTTACTGCCCCTCGAAGTATCGCAAATTTATAATAAATATGATTTTTTTCTGGGAGAATCATGTTTATAGACGGCGGCATCAAATGCTTGTGATTTCTTATAGAACGAAATATAGGTTGGGTTGAAAAACTTAAAAACATATCTGATAGCTCGTTATATCAACGATTGAAGCGTAAAATTACTGACTTTTCAAAATGTTATGTTAGATCATCTTACTATGTATTTGATTTATATTCAAGTATATTTAAAGTGATGTTACTAAAACGCAGGAACATTCATGAACATTCACACCTACCAATACCGTGACGAGAAGAATATTTTTAGATATTTGTACATTTAGAAATAGCTACTATTTGACAAAGTTCAGATTATTTATTGGGCTTTAATTATAGCATTCTGATATGGCCTAATATTCTAATCTGTAGGCAAGAGAAAAAGGGAGGGTAACAGAGGCGATGTGCTAATTGTTAGCAGTCAATGTAAACAAATAGTGTGTTCGTCTTTTCTTTGTAGCGACCTTGTTTCTGCATGGTTAAAATGGGTTTATAACACAGGGTTAATTAACATCGCTTGGAAATTTTACCCCTTTTTATCGAATTTACTTTGATAAAAAAAAAAAAGATATGCGACAACCCTGTTCTCCCAGCGCCATCAGCGCCTTGATTTGTAATCAGTATATGACGGTACAGTCTCTATTTAAAGATTGATGTAATTATGCAAAAGGTTGACTGCGAAAGTTAGTAAAGGTTTGGTTTTTTATGTAAAAAATTACCCAAAGAGGTATCTGAGGTCGATAGCTTGATGTGATTGTTACATGGATTTGTATAAGACTTCAAGCTTTCTACATGGGTAATTGTCATCATGATTGAAACCTGCATATCACTAATCGAAATTATCTAAGAGCCACCTTTGCATCAAAGCAAACTATATTCCTCCGCATGGTCAAGGGATAGTTATACACACTCTCTTACACATTGGCTTACATTACATTCACCTCTGTAGTGGGCTCAGATAGTAGTTCTGAATTCGCACAATCTATAAATAGAGACTGTGATGTCATTCAGACCGTTGTTGAAATTTTGAATGTTTGTCTCTCAGCACAAGATTTTCATTGTAACGCACAATGTTTTTCAGTCTCTCCATTTCATTTATTTACAATAGGACATCAGTTTCAAATATACGATGAGTATCAAGGCAATATTCAATCTGTCAAAGAGCAGTCAACACATGAAATGTAACCATTCTCATATCAAACACATATACACAATTACGATGTGTAAATGTTTACATCTGCGGATTGTTCCCATCTAGGGAATAAGGCAGAAAATCGTTCCCATAATAAAAGTAATATATATATATTTCCATGTTTTATGATGATTCCAAAATTAATTCTTCAATGTTTCTATACTTTAGATCCTTGAAATATACCTCAATTGGCGTTAAATCATTCTTGCCGTTAAGCCCATTGCAGAGATGGTTTAGTAAAGAACCACAAATCTGCTTGGGGATTGAGTAAGCAATATCATAGAAACATTATTTCTTTCGTGTTTTTATGCCACGGACAATTATTGTGTCCCGTACATATTTATTATTGACAAAAAAAGTTTTTTTCATCACTTTTTTTCTAAATCTCAGCATACCAAAGTTGTAGAACTCTAAACAATTGCTCGAACATGTTTACAATATTGAGAGGTTATTCGTTTTCTAAGTGCGAATGCTCAGAATGTAGGTACTGTAAGTGGTGTGACTGACGTCACAAACAACTAAAAAGGTGTCGCAATGTCAGTTATTTGAAAAAGGTTTTATCTCTTATTGATCTTTACCTATTGTAAAGTTACTGTTTAAAGTTTTTACAATTTTAATTTTTTTAGCCACTGTTCTAACACGCGGTGTGTAGGTTTCGTATTGAACTTACTTAACGTTTAAAATTAGCTTCAGTTGGAAATGGCTTGAAATAAAGCATATAAATTACCATCGTTCGTAATAAAACATGGTTTTGGTACATTCTTTTCTATGACTTTTGTTAGTAGAATACTTCAAGTATACCACAAAATTTAGTCACATTGTAAATTTCACCAAATCTCTTCTTGTTTATAAGACATCATATCAATATATGTTAATTTATATCAGATATCGTTGATATGTAATGTTAATTGCATTGAAATGAAAATGTGTCATTTAAAAGAATACATTTCTTTCGACCAGACACATGTAGCCATGATCAACGCATTGTCGTACTCCAATCTAACTTATTTCGATATTTTCAGCTACTGTACTCCTGTTTACAAGACTGAGACAAAATACATTGTAGCAATCGATTTTTGTTCGCAATTTTAACACGAAATAACAGTTAATGGACGTTAAGATGGTGTTTATACTTCGTTTTATCTTTAATCAATGTAGTGAATATTAACTGCCTGGATTTTCATCCACATTTTAGAATGACGATTGTGAAATTTTATTTAACCATAAATTTTGAAACAATTGTATATATCTTTTTTAAGGCAGAATGAATATATTATCTGCAACCAGCTTCGGTAACCGATGCACATATATGTATTTTCAAACGAAACATGTAAACAGGATTTTACCAAGTAAGTCATATTCAAAACTGTAATTGTGATTAAAAAACGATGATAAAATTACTTACCTATATTCAATAAAGAAATATATATATATATATATATATATATATATATATATATATATATACCATTGACAGTACGCAGCTTACACCTTGAGACAGTTTGTACACTGTTTTCACAAATCAGGTATTAAAGCGACTTGATTTTTAAGATTGCTTTCAAAAAATATTTACAATTATTTCATTATGTTTTTTTTTTTACAAAGCTGAGAAAGAAAATGTAACTCACAGAAAACTTTCCATATCTATTTTCATCAATTTAATTATTTTATGGCGTTTGCAGTGTCCATCAATTTATGTCCAATTACGTCATAATGGTGTAAGAAAAATGAAGTATATTGTATATTTTGTATAATGTTTAACGCTAAAACTTTCTAAGTTTTTAATGCAGTTATGAGATGAAAATAGACATTCGGAAAAAATAAAATGTGACTGAATTGCTTGTAAAAGATTATTTTTAACTACTTTATCAGTTTATCGAATATACTTACTTTATAGACACGGTTAATGGCACATAGTGTTATCTAATTTGTTTAAATACTAAACCATAATGGACTTGAAAAAAAGATGCAACTAATTAATTATTATATTACAAAATGATAGATGGACATATCATATTTTTTTAATTATTGATAGGATATTATTATGACACATCATCAAGTTTCATCACATAATGATTTAACGCTAGAAATTATTTGTGTGCTTTTTGTCGATGTTTCACTCTAATCGACTGGAAGCCATATGCAGGCTTTATACTTTGGATCGGAATGAAATCTGAATGGAATATGAAAATATATCCTGAAATGTTGGTTCCCATATGGACTCTCACTTACAATTCTCCTATCGAAATTGTATTTTGAGTCAGCGTACGTCGAGGCGGTATCTAATCTTATATATTCATGTCAATAATAGCTATTTCTACACTCTACAAGGCATAATGGGACATGGGAATATCTTGCATAACCGGTAATATGTAACACCCTCTCTGTTATAGTTCCGTTAAATGAATGTCTTAAGAGAATGCGTAATGAATCTCAAGTTGATTGTGTAAACACCAAAATAACGCCATTGCTGCAGTACAGTTTTATGTTTTTTTTGCTATACTCGTTTTCGTTGTATGACTAGTTGGTTTTTAGAACTTTGTCATTTTTATATCTATGCTCGGTACTAAAGGGACTTGCCGACAATAAAGATATTTCAAATCACTAGGTTGTTTGATAGAAGCATTTTCAATTAAAAATACAGAGTAGTGTGCAACATTACAACAATCCTAGTACCTATTATTACCAACTCTTATAGCTGCTCTAAAACATTGTAACATGGGAATTTATATAAATGACGTACATTATATTATTGTCGGCAGGAAGATGTCTTGAATTATTGAATAATTGATTTGTATCGATTCCGCTGACTTAACGAGTTTTCGAGTGATATGCTCCATCTTTGTTTCCAACCATCAATACTATAATCACCTAAACCTGATTAAATATCACTTGGTTTTCATACATACATTATTGAGGAACATCTGCATGCCAATAACATATAATGTTATATCATTCAGAAGTGGTTATAGTCAAATTGTGCAACCTTTAGGTTTAACATATATTGCATGGTAATCTTATTGAAGACTTCGTCATGTTTTACTCTTTTTGTATTTATATGTTTTTTAACATCCCCATACTGTCTTTCTCGGCATCACACTAATACTGTGTTTATGGGAATGTCATTTTCAAAATTATTTGTCATCAGAGAATATTTACATGGTAAATATGGTGATTTTATGATATAGCTGGCAACAAGCACATCAAAATACATTAGTAGATAAGACAAAAATATGATCTGAGTAGGAAACTAAGTAAATTATAAAAATGATTAAATTCCATTATATTCTAATGACATTAAGATTATTAATGTCACATCAGGCTTCGTCGACCTAATTCTTCACCTCCTTAATTCACAATTCTATTATCCTATTTTAATTTAAAGCAATTTAACACATTTTATCACGTCTGTTTTCCGAAGCTTATTTATCGATATTTGTGTAGTTTTCCAATTAGCAACATACAATTTTAATCTTAGAATTACTGCATGACATTTTATTGAGCAACAAGTTGATTTTAATGATCACAAATACTGCATAAATATAATGCAGACGCGATGCACTACCCAAATAATTCCATCCATTCTTGCGCAGTAAAATGTTACACTCAAGCCGGTGTCCATATTTAGCTATTTTGTCTGTAGTATTTTAAACATAAATTCATGTATTTATTAGTTCTATCATGGAATGAACCCTGTATGCTTTATCTACTAATCTACTAATTAAGTTGTCATCGTGGCATTTGTCTATTTTTATTTATTGATTTTATTTTAAATTGCAAAGCGATTCGTCATTTAAAGATTTAACTGCAAGGGACCATGTTGAGTTATATTATCAATACCTATCTCTAATATCTCAATCACATTTGCCACGGCGGGTATAAAATTTCTACGGCCAGTAGCAATTCTAGGGCCGCCGCAGATTTTCTACGGTCACATCCTATTGCAGTCATGTTTTCGAAAATAATAATGGTACTTCAGTTTAATTTTCATACTCATACTTAAACTATGCCTATTAGTTTCATTAGAGATTTGAGTATGATACTCAAATTTGAGCCTGAGATCGTACTTAAGTATTTTCGAGAGCAAGGGGCGATGTCATGGGTTTGCTGGAAGCTACGGCAATTTGTACTAAATCTTTTGTAGTCCTTAAATAAACCTAAAAAGGTGGACGGTTCTCAATGTCAAACATCACTTGGGGATGAATATCAGAGTTATGACAAGGACCAATGATGGAGCAGAGCTGTACAGTCGATTGTTTCAATGATAAAGTAAAACGGTAGAACTTGAACCAAAGACGAAGCATAATTGGTAGACGTGCGAGAAGAAATGGTAAAAGAAAGTCGACTTAAAAACAAAATTTGAAACTCATCGTTTATAGTTATGTTCAGTTCAATATTTGCAGCCTGATTTTGGATATTAATATCATTTTTGAATTACTGAGCGATATTATACTGGTTTTATTTTTAGCCATCAGCTACCATTTAGAATTATCTTGAAAGATCTATCGTATATTGCAATATCAATAAAAAATATAGCAAAACTGCTGTTTTACTGCCGTAAATGTTTTAGGCATTTATTTATACACTCATAATGTTAAGTCAAATAAAATTTTGTTGGTAATTTTGATCATGAAATTACAGTATACAGTTTTAGATGAGTTGTGCAAGGGTCCATTTTGTAATGGTAATAATGAAATGCAATATGTCCTGAATACAAAAAACAACAACACAGAACTCGAAATGATTTAATAGTACTTTACTGTGTTAAACTACCGTAAGTAATAATTAGTAGAACGAACCGAAAGGTCTCATTCGACAGCACTAGAAAAATGCAACCGGTGGGTCCCTGCTCGGAATTTACATAATGTGACTTGGCCAAGTATCATAGCAGCGTAACAACACCACATCTTGTTCATGGTCTCTTGGGCATTGTCTTCAAATGAATACGATATTATACAAGCATAATAATTATGACTCTAACTGCTAGTTTCAGTGACTTAAATTTCAGCATGACAGGACCGAGACTTTGGAATGCATTATACAAGAAAATTAAACTGGCAAAAATGTTGATGTATTAAAAAGACTGCTTATGACGTATTATTTTACGACTTACAGTCGTTAATTTTACAGTATCTTAAATTTTGTAATGAATGAGAATATTTGTTTCAGTTAATTTTACAAATGTATGCAACTACCTTATTGTTTCTTATATATTATCTAATTTTTGTAAAACGCTGTTAAAGATGTTAGCATAGAACATAAGTTTTATCAAGCTATCAGGGAACTAGTTTTGACTGGAAGAGTAAGTTACTAGTAGTGACAATAAACGTCGAAGAAAAGTAACAAAATATACATTAAGATCCATTCAATAATCTATTTAGGTTGCATGCTGCCGACTTGAAATCCAATTATGGTTTTCCAATTATCATATTGTTAAGCACTGTTAAACGAACAGCAATCATTTATTACAAAATGTCAGCATCCAAGATCTTTGGAATAATCAGAATTACCTCCCAGTTATGTCTTAAATTTATTACAGTTGTCTTCAAGAAATAAAACTAAGTACTATACTTCAATGGTATGGATATAATCGCTTAGGTTGTTTAATTAATAAAAGCATAGTACGCAACAAGTTTAAGCTTAAACTTGAACCAAAGTATAAGTGCTATTAGTAATGCATCCGCCCTGAAAGCAGAAATCCGTGAGCTCGATTCCTCGATCGCCATGTACCAGAGTCATTGGCATTGTCTGGTTAACTGTCCTTGTTTAACACAAAGAGTATAATTTTCTTTGAAGTCAGGATAAATTCACCTGGTGTACTATCATATTTGTTTTATATTACGTGATATCGCAGTATCATGAAACACTATGAATTTCATGTGGAAGAATGTAAAATTAATACTCACATACTTTGGTGTGAGGTTAAAGCAACAAACAACGACCTTTGTATTGTTTGATTTCCATCCTAAAAGTCTGATTTTCTCCAAACTCTAGATGATTTGTAAATAAAAAAGACATTTTAAGCTCGATATAGCAAATTCATTTTCATTATTCTCCCCTGACTACAATTTTGATAATTATCTAATTTGATTCGGTTATTTTTATATCACTTGACAAATTATTGTCTTTTTCATCTGAATTGTGAAAGTTGGTTGTTCTTAAAGGAAAATGTTTTTATCTAAATCTTATTTAGAGAACGCCATTAAAGTAGCTTGGAACTTTTGTCGAATCTTATATTAGCAAAAGTAACAACAACAACAACAATTAAGATCAGTTTTTCTTTTGAAGATATGAAAAGTGGGAAAATTATAGAGATGAACAGTTGAAAGGAAAATGAAGAATACTTACATGGTCGATACTAATAGATACTACGCTGGAAACTTGATTATCATTATCTTAGAGTCTATATATTCATTAAACCTCTTAATCAAACTTATCGCAGATTTTCCACAATCAATCTATCTCGTATCAAAAATAATTTTTTTTTTTTTGAAATTCGTAAAAATAGAGATTTATTATTCCTAGAGGGAATAAATCAGAACATTGAACGGTTTTATTTATGCAGAATTATACTTTTATATTTATGAAGCGTTAATTGTTTAAACAAAAAATCTCTACAAAGTCAGACACAGTGTGTGGTCAGAATGACGATCCAACAAATAAGACTGACTTTCCAATCTTTGTAAATTAAGAAGTAAAAGATATTAATGGTTCGACACTCAACGTCAAATGGTTAAATTTTCAAATAAGAAACAACTTCCATGTGATAGTTATGAGTGGTTCTATTGTAAGAACATACATCCCAGTTGTTGTATACAGCATAATTGTGATAAGTCGAGGAATGGCGAGGAAAAATGAATGTTCAGATAATCGCTCGGCACAATGATAATTTCCATGGTAATTTTCCTTCTGGTTCTCTAGTGCAATCCAATGTAGACCGCCCCTTCAGATTTTATCTCGAATTCAGCATGGCGCTTGGATTAACGCTCCTCGAAGTATTGCACATTTATAATAAATCTGATTTCCTTGGAGAATCTTGTTAACAGATCATCACAACACCAAATGTACTTGCTTTTCTATAAAACGAAAAATATGTTTAGTTCTTAAAAAAAAACGCATCTGATAGCGCGTTATCTCAACGATTGTAACGTAAAATTACTGACTTTTTAAATTGTTATGTCAGATCATCTTACGATGATTTCATTTACATGGAAGTATATCAATAGTGATGTTACTTAAATACAGGAACATTCATCTACATAACACCTATCAATACCGTTACGTGAAGATAATATTTAGGTGTTTGTACATTTTGAAATAGCTACTTTTATCAAAGTTTATTGCATCAGTTCATTTTAATTATAACATTCTGAAATGGCGTTTTTACCATCATACTGATATCTTAATAAATTCATATGGAACATTTAACTCGAATAATAACATGTATTTGACTTCTGTACAAAGATATAAACAAGAAGCTTAATATGCGTGCTAATTGGAATTACCTGTAATTATGTTAATTTCATAAACTCTGTTTAAAACATTTAACAATATATGACACGTATGTTGTGCGCAAAATGTAAATAATGCTCGTGAACAAAATAACAAATTTGAGTTGAATATTGGAATGTAAGCAAAACAAGAATAAATAGCATGTTAAATAGAAATACTAAGTCTATTACCCCCCTTTAATATACCTGATTTAATGATTCGTTTCAAAATAAGAACTATAGACTAATACAACAAGGTTTATTTACTGCTGTAAAACATTTATATACACACTAATTTTACATTTTTGATTATCTGATGTATTTTTTTTATTTTTTTCTTTGTATTCACATAACGTTCACTGGATTTTCAATTTACTAAAAAGCATGCTAAAAATACCCCTGTCTATGACAGTGCGTAGCAATATTCTAAGCAATACACTTTTGCCCTGTTAAATGACGGTAAAATTATAACTAAAAGCTCTGACAGTTCCAAACATATCTGTTTCACATAAAACAAATTAAGTGTTTATTTAAAAAAATGATAAAAGCAACATTTCAAAATAAATATTTATTCTTGGGACTATAACCCAATTGAAGGAAGACAATCATGTGACATGAAGGATAGTGCTTTCTTTCATGGGGTAAATCCCTATCTTCGTATGCTGAACATGGGAGGAAAAAGTGTTCGTAATGCCAGTTATATAAAAAGTTTTTATCTCTTATTGATCTTTACCAATTGTAAAGTTACTGCTAAGAGGTTGCACTATTCTAATTTTGTTAGCGACTGTTCTGACATAAGGTGTGTAGGTATCGTATAGGATTTGCATAACGTTTATAAATAGCTTCATTCAGAAATGGATTCAGCATATTATGTTTTCCATGGATAGTGATACAGAAAAAGAAACATGCTTGTCTTGAAATAGAGCATATGAATTACCATATTTTGTATTAAAACATGATTTTGGTATATCTTTTTCTATGACATTTGTTGGTAGAATACTGCAAAATGAGAGACAATGTATACAAAGTTCAAACACATGGTAAACTGCACCGATATTTTTTCTTATTTATATCAATATATGTTGATTTATATCAGAAATTGTTGATATTTAATGTAAATTGCATTGAAGTGAAAATGTGTCATTTAAATAAATACATTTCTTTCGACCAGACACATGTATCCATGATCAACGCATTGTAATAATTTATATGCACATATGCCAGGAACCAATCAATTGACAATACGCAGATTAAGCGACTTGATCGCTTTTAAAATGTTACCTTTAATTATGAAAGAAAATGGAGCTTGCAGAAAACTTTCCTTATCTATTTTCATCAATTTAATTATTTTATGGCGCTTGCAGTTTTTTTAACCTTAAATTTTAATTATGAGACGAAAATAGACCTTCGGAAAAATTAAATGTGACTGAATAACCTGAGAAC
Source organism: Solen grandis (assembly GCA_021229015.1). NCBI lineage: Eukaryota > Metazoa > Mollusca > Bivalvia > Adapedonta > Solenidae > Solen > Solen grandis. The sequence continues at coordinate 2,453,597 of CM037783.1, forward strand.
TCTTCTCGTTGTAAGAGATTATACTTTTATTAAATTATCAGTTTTTGGACTTGAAAGTAGATGCAACAAATTATTACATTACATATTGATATATGAACATATCAGTTTTTTTAATTATTGATAGGATAATGGATTATCTATCAAAGTTGCACACACAATAACACATAACGTCAATATGTCCACTGTGGATATGACACATCGTCAAGTTTCATCACATAATTATTTAATGTAAGAAATGATTTGTGTGCTCTTTGTCGATGTTTTTTTTTTCTCTAATCGACTGAAAGCTATATTCAGGCTGAGTTTATACTTTATATAGGAAATGGTATTTGAAATGAAAATGAAAATATATCCTCAAATGTTGACTCCCATATGGACTCTCACTTGCAATCCTCGTGCCAATGTAATTTAATGTTAATATGATATCGGAATCGGATATTGAATGAGGTTACGTCGTGGAATCTGGAATCTGATCTTCTATATTTATATCAATAATTGCTTATTCTACACTCTACGGCCATTATGGGACATGGGAATATCTTGCACAATCAGTAATATGTACTGTTATAGCTCCAGGACAAGGTCATAATTCCGATAAATGAATGCCTTAAGGAATGCGTATCCGTATGAATCTCCAGTTTATTGTTCTTCTTGTTTTATGCAAAATGTTTCTTAAATTGCAAATACAGCTATTTTGAAATAAGGCGACAATTGAGTAAACACCATAGTCACATAAAAGCTCCACTGTTGCAGTTCTTTTGCTGTACTCTTCTTTTTATTGTATGACTAGTAAGTTTATAGAACCTTGTCATTTCTATATCTATGTTTGGTGCTAAAGGGTTTCACAGACAATAAAGATATTTCGAATCACCAGGAAACCTTTACAATTTAAGTACAAAGTAGTGTGCAATATTATAACAACCAAAGTACCGATTATTACCAACTATCTCTTACAGCTGCTTTAAAATTCTGCAACATAAGCATTTAAATGAAAGACGTATATTAGAATCTTGTAGGCAGGGAAGTCTTAAATTATTGAATAATTGATTTGAATCGATTCCGCTGGTTTGACGAGTTTACGAATGACATGTTCCATCTTTGCTTCGAACCATCAATACCATAGTCACCTAAACCTGATTATTTATCACTTGTATTTCATACATTGTTTAGGAACCATATCAAACTAACATCTGCATGCAGACATAATATAGTGATATATCATTTAGCGGTGATGCTTGTTATAGTCAAATTGTGCAACATCTAGTTTTAACATACATTACACGGTACGTCTTATCGAAGTCTTATAAAAGACATGGTCATGTTTTACTCTTTATATATTGTTATGTTTCCTGAATAGTCCTACACTGCCTTTATCGGCATCACATTAATACTATGTTTATATGAATGTCATTGTCAAAGTTATTTGTCATCTGAGAATATTTACTTGGTAATGATAAGTTCCTTGTAGGTATAGCTGGCACCAAACACGTCAAAATACATCAGTACATCAAGAACGATATAGAGAGTAAAGTAAGAGAAATAATATTCGTAACATTATAACATGACTTATGCTGACAGTATTCAATATAATAACATACAAAATTGTAATGAAACTACAAAATTGCATACCCGGTAAATCGATTCTAAATTTTCCATAATTCGTTTACATTAATCAGCTATGATTTTTTTTATATTTTGAAATTACAATTACGAAAGTGAGTGCTACATCAGATGCTTATTTTACCAATATTATTATTATCACATCACATGAAAAACGTGCATCAACTGAATCCAAGCTATACGTTCCCATTGTTAATGTAAATAATATTAAAAATAACAATGTCATATACAGGCTACAGTCGAGGACTGAATTCATCACGTATTATATTTTCAGCTCTATTACCCCACTTGATTTTAGGCAATTTAGCCCATTTATCACGCCCGTTTTCAAGAATTTTAGCTAAACTTTTGTGGACTTTCTTAAATCGCAACATAATATTTCAATCTAAGAATTACTGAATGAAAATTTCATCCAGGAAAAAATTGATTTAAATGATCGCAGAAACTGCACATTTGTAATGCAGATGTTTTCGAGGACACACAATAAATAATACCATTTGTTTTGCAGTACGAAGTTCCAGCACTCCACTCTAACATTGCTGTCCATGTTTAAGAATTTACTTAAAAAGGGTTCAGTTCCTGCTTTACTAAGAATTCCGGTAAACGCCTAGGCCAAGTTAACCATATTAAGAAACAATTTAAAAATTTTCGTTAGAAAAACAAGAATGGTGAAATCCCCCTAGATTTTTAAGAATTATATTAAGGATTGTATCGACAGTTAAATTCGAGCTTTAACGGTGTGTGCTACAGTCTTTCTTTCTTCAATAGAATTTCTGATTTTCACATATGATATGTAAAAAAAATGTGTGCTTAATACAACAATCCAAAAATATAGGTAGGTTACCGTGTTCGTTTTCATGCTACCTTTGAATATCCATAGTAACCGTTTCTTATAAATAGCTGAAATATACATCTCTCGTAAAAAAGAAAAGAAATAATCTGCAAATAGAAGATATAATCCTACATTGTAACAGTTAATTCGTAAAAATTCAATTTATCCGAAGGAATGGTTTAAATATTCTCTGGTTCTTCATTTTACAAAAAAAAGTCATTTCATAGAATTGGACTAAAAACCCATAGAATTATTTGGAAAAAGAAGAGAAAAAATAAGTTTAATTTCAAACATCTTTTAAAGTTTTACAGAAAACCCTTCAATATATTTTTCATTTGTTCTTGTTCATATTCTTTAACGGTTGCTTGAACAAAAAAAAGCTGAAAATAATAATATAGATCACAGAGATCATTTTCGAGCTACTGAGCTATGTCTATGGTAACTGTCTAATGCTAAACTAGAAACCAAAGTTTGAAAACATACTTTTTGAAAAGAAACATTATAAATACAACAGACGTTCTTTTATGGTGAAACAACTGTATTAGCGTATTGTGAAAGCTTACATCCAAACATTTGGCGTATCCGTAATATTTTACATGTCCGAAACATTGCGATAGTAAACTCCATTTATTATTATTTTTTTTTATTTGTGTGTGTGTGCGTGATATTCTTACTTATGAAGAAAACAGTCTGTATTGAATTGCTAGCAGTAATGTAATGATGACTTTGCCCAAAAGCCTCAAGTGCAGAATAAAAACCGATTAGAAATCAATGTTGAGAACATATTTTATATGGTCACTGTGAACAATGTACACAGTGAAATATGTTTGCGAGTGTATATGTGCATGGGCACATATCATTCCGATCTGTTGCAGTCGGGATGTTTGACTATATGTCCCATAATGTTGTCTCATTGGCGAGTTCATATTATTCATTCTTAATGGAAATGAAAAATGGAGTTTTTTTTGTTGTTTTTTTTTGTGTTTTTTTTAAGAAAAAGATTGAAGCTAGGTAACTCCAAAACTGAAGATCTTTTCTGAATGATACTTATGTGTCTGTAAGGCTTTTTATTAGCCGGACACGAGGAAGTCCGTATGAATTAATGCCTTCAAGTTGGTTAAGCTGTTCCTTTCACAAGGTCATTGTAGATAAACGTAGAATTTTTTTTGTCCCACCATAAGCGCTTGCGAAAAAAAAAAATTTGCAACTGTCGACTTTTTTTTTTTTTTCTTCAGATTCTGTAAATATACCAACATCCGCACCGATTTTAGTAATATGTTCGAACGTTTAAGTTGCACAAATGAAAGAAACAGTAGATATAATTTTAAGATTTAAGAATCCTAATGAAAATGTCCACAAATAAAAGAGCATACCAACCGATCCTATGTGTTTTAAGTAAAGACAACTGAAACGCGACCTTTTTTTTATTGATTGGCAAATCTTTGCACAAACATGTACCATATTAGGACAATGAATCTTGCACAACACTAATGTGGCAGTCTGAAAAGAAAAACTCAAACTTCATGTGTTTGATTTATTTTCCCTACCAATAATATATGAAACATATTTTATTATGATGACATAGGACTGACTTATCAACTGAATACTCGAAGAGTTGTTTAGACATAAATGGCAAACTATATATGAAGAATAAAATATACCGAGACAAATGGAGACCTAGAAGTTTATATACCATTTAATTTACTATTAAGAGTGTCAATCAGTGATTGGGATTAATAACATTAGATTTTTAGGAGGATTACCTATGTTTACATACTAAATAAGCTTACTTATGTAGTATTCTGTCCTTAAATTCGTGACACAAGTCTCCGTTTTCCCTCGCAGCCGATACGTATGATGATTTGTTTATGGCGATAATGGCGTTTCCTGATGGTGTGAAAACCAAGAGTAAGCCATCTCGGTATGATACACTATCCGTAACGGTATATTGAGTCGCGATAACTTCACACACATCTTGTTAAAAATATTTTAAGTGCAATATAATTAATTGATTTATTATTTCATCGTAATGGAAGCAATGATACCGTCATCAATTTAATTAAGCGTATGGTCAATGGACTCCGTGTCTGTATTTTAAAACCAAAACTCCATTTGCAGTTTCAGATGTTGCATTAAACATTAAGTTGGTGAGATAAAGACAACAAGCTTTCTGCAAAACATTTTTCACAAATCACCTATTCACCGTTTTCTTGACAAACTGAAATTCACTTATAAATCAAGCTCAGAAACTCAGTTCATTTAAACAATGATGTCATATAATGATGTTTTATTGACTGTGAAGTGCCATTAGTGTTAAATAGCAATCGGGGTATACGTGTGAAATGTTACATCGAAAGAGGGCTTAAAGAGAGAGAGAGAGAGAGAGAGATGTAAAATAAAGGTTGATTTATATTTCCATTTTTTAACTTTAAAATATTTGATGAATATATTATTCTATAGATAGTTTGAAACTTATATATGTGCTAGATAATCTTGCTAAAGAAAGGCTAAATGAATAGGTTTCAATACTTAACCGATGTAAAATTTAGACAGGAGAAAACAATTTGCAGAGTACACGTAATCGTAAACGTCTAATGGGTTTAAGATTATTTATTCTTAGAACAAACCTTGATCAATAATTCGACAGAAAAAGAAGACACGATTGACATAAGAAAGCTTGAAGTAAAATTTTCATATCAACTGGGAATAATTTACGATAGGAAATCTTGCTGAAGTCATAGCTACATTATTCAATATATGTATACTAATTGAAACGGCATACATGAAGAAAACGCAGAAGCACTACGTAAAATGAAGGAAAAGACATGAACCTTTAAAGGTGCTTACGCTGTTGACTAAAGAACAGTTCCCCAGATTGAGGTACCTGATACCTCTTTCAAAAAAGAGGTGCCATTGTCAATATTTTTGTAATAGTAGACTTTAATTTCAGATGTGTATCCTTTTTAAAAAGAAGGTATGTCATTTAATTTGCAATCATCGCGTTGTCCCGTTTTAAGAAAATGCGGGTACTAATCAGCAAATGTTATCTAATCATGATATTATATTTTACTTTTCAGCAAATTTAATGTTTTTCTGACGTCATGTAACTGCCCCTCTGTTGAAAAGATGAGGGAATGTACATTCGAAATTTTGGATTCTATAACTTAGATTTCAGTGTTTTTACACATGACATAACGTAGATATTAAGTTGGTAAGCTTCAAAGCGGATATCATTGTTGCTTATATCTAAATGTTTTTGTCTAGCTAATATTACTTCATATAGTTTAACCCTTTCCCTCATATAGACGCATTTTGAAGCCCTCAATAGGTACCACATAAAGCCTGATCTGCAGAAAACCACAGTTAAACCTTACCAAATTTAATTACAAAATCCTCATTTCCAGACCAATGAGGAGCAGTTCATAAAACGTTTGTTTTTTTGTTGGGTTTATTGTTCCACCGAAAGTATTTCAGTCATTTGGGGACGATGTCTACTTGAGACAAATATAGTGCTGCCACACTGCAGTATCACGCCGTAGACATGTGGCATGATACAACACCCAGTCACATTATCCTGACACCCGGTCAACTAGTCCTGCAACTACCCTTATATACTGAGCGCCAAGCAAGGGAGCTATAACAGTACCATTTTTAAGACTTTAAAATGTCGCGGCCGGGGACCAAACCCACGACCTTCTGCTCCCGAGACGGACGCTCTAACCACTCGGCTACCGGGGACGGTTCTTATTAAAATAATTCCTCTAATATTAAATATACCTGTAAAATAGAGCATATACTTAATGGTCGACAATTTCGAACCAATAGGCATACCGACAACGACATTGACCATACAGCAAACAAGATCAGATCATTTTAAAGTCAATTTGAAATTGAATGAAATGAGTTTCGTTTTGGGGAGAAAGTTTTCTTCAGGTACTGTATTTCAACTAGGACACGACGAACGGAAACATCTTCAGCAAATGTATGAATTATTGTAATTTTGTTGTTTGCTTATTGTTGTAGTTGTTGTATGCAGTTCACGATAAAACCATGATTGCACACGACAATTAAATATGTATAGAAGTGACCCCCACTAATGTGAATTTCAAACTATCGTGTAATTGTAAGGTTTAAACATTAGCTATACATGAGCAGAACAACGTAACCAATGCTAGCATCATAACCGTAGGGAAGTTTTAGATAAATTTAGAGCATTCTATATTTTTTTTCTTTACTTTTTTCTTTAACACTGTTTATTTTGATAACAGAAGATAATATTGCTACTAGAATAATATTAGTACTAGAAAGAAAAGACAACACAAGCTTCCTCCTTTAGTGTTTTACATATCAAAATTGAACCATTTTCATGACACACCTAAATACATGTACACATAAACCAATTTCAGAAATGCAAGTCGTTATTTAAAACAAATGAGGGCAGTATTTCGGATTCACCCTTACCATCTGAATTTTGCATTCAGAATATAAAACTGGAATAAGAATAGGAGGGATAGGAGGGAGAGAGAGATGATGATGATGATGATGATAATGATGTTTGAATGATATTTCAGATTTATTTTTCTTAATTATAAATGCATTGTATATTCTGAATGTATTGGTTAATGCTTGGTTTGAACTATGACTTCAAAAGAGAAAAAGGGTTCATGTATATAAACTTAAGAAAGAGTTCAGATACCAGTATTCAGACGATGTAAGAATTACAAGTTAGTCGAATGCACATGATCATCTAACGTTATTGACGATCATTCACAATAGGGACTAACCCTCGGAACAAACAGATCAATAGTTTAATTAACAAGTAAGGAAGCCATCATTGACTTTATTTAAATAGATAAAGACGGACGGAATATGTATGATGTATTTGTTTTTCATTCTGATGTAAAGGTAAAGTATTACAGTCTAAGTTTCTTGCCGTGGGCACGTTCACCGACTTTACAGCTTTTATCCCTAGACATCGGGCTACTAGTACCCATCTCTCAGTCTCCCTTGGGAGTCTTTCTCTCTTCTTTATTCCAACTATTTATTGCAAACAATTATACTTTCTTTCAATGCCTGATATTAATCATTTACACAAGAAACAAAAGAAAACAATACGGCAGTTTCTCAATGTTATTAACATAAGCTATAATAATAATCATTATAATATAACAATACATTTACCGAAATACTGACATTGTCAGATATGACCCACACGGTTGTGGCATATCAGCCTCGCTTGGTAACTCTGAGAGTGGGTTGCAATATCATTCTCGCTTAGAAACTGTGAATGTGGGTTGGAATATCATCCTCGCTTGGAAACTGTGAGTGTGGGTTGCAATATCATCCTAGCTTGGAAACTGTGAGTGTGGGTTGCAATATCATCCTCGCTTGGAAACTGTAAGTGTGGGTTGCAATATCATCCTAGCTTGGAAACTGTGAGTGTGGGTTGCAATATCACCCTCGCTTGGAAACTGTTCATACCATTCACATATACACATTTTCGGTATCAACCATCATCGTAATAAGTGACATGTTTTTACAAAATTTCCTGTGCTTTACAGACAACAGCTTAGTCAAAGGGACAGAAATGTTTTTCCATCTTGATATAACTATAGATGTACTGTAGTGTCTCGATGTTCGTCTATTCTTATATTTGATAGCAATATTTTTCGAATTTACGAAATATTCAGACTTCTTTAATGTAATTCAATATCATTATATTCTAGGAAATGATTTTGAACCAAAGGGTGTAGGATTAGTCTGCAATTGTACGGGAGAAGCTATATAAGAGAGTAGTCTCAAACCATCAAACCCGCAGAGCAAAGTCTAAGCATCACAGGACAGTAAAAATACGATCAGCGATACTTTCCAGCTACTATGTAATCATCGTACGTTTAAATATTTTGCAATTCCTCAAGCAGTTATTTAAAATAATTGATTGTGCCAAGCGTAATTCATCGGTGGTGCTGTAGATGACGGATCAATCAATATTAACCGTGATAGATGTTTTAACACTGCATCAACTTCTATCTAAATATGTTTGAATTTCGCGTAATCAATTTTCAAAACATACATTTGATTTTTTTCACGTCAAAATGCTTTTAAATCAAATATCTAAATGGACCAGTGTCTTTCAAGCGTCATTATTTATCTTATTTGTCCGAATTTAGGCTATCAGTGAGGGTCATAAATTGCAAGCTGCACAATGTTGTTTTCATGTACACAAGTGCAAGTTGAACAAGTAATTGTATATAATGTATAGTTATTGGGGGTCCAATTCCGCTATTGTGTTGGCTGTCAATATCCAGTTCCAATATGCATCATTGTATATCAACATTAAACCACGTGGACAGAGAGATTGTAATGGAGAGTACATAGGGGACACACAACTTCAGGAAACATCCGATGATATTCCCATTTCAAATATGGACTGTCTGAATAAAAGAACAATTCTTTCTATTTTATCTCTCCAGAAAATGTAAAAGCAATTAGTTTGAAACAATTCTGTTGTTCTATTTCAAATTCTGAAACTTAATATGCTGTCCTCTGTTATTGTCTCGGCAATTTAGTATCAGAGTTAAATATTGTGTCGTGTGTGTATTGTATAAAGAACTAATATTAAGAAGAAGAAGAAGAAAAAAAAAACAGATTGCTTCTATAGACCCCCAAATAGAAATATTTCGACGGTCTCTTCTTAATTCCCCAGAGTTCCGCCTCGGAAACACAATGAAACTATACCAGAACCATATTTTTTTCTTTGGTTTGTCGCGGCAGCGGATCGAACCCACGACCTCCCACTCACGAGGCGGACGCTCTAACCACTCGGTCACATGGGACGGTCATCGAATACTTGTGCCAAACATCTTTGCATCAAATTTCTATAGCTGAGACGGCCCCCAGACTAACTGAGTACGTTCAGAATTAAATCTTTAACTGTTTTGATATCACTTAAAATTTTCCTTTCCAAATCAAACGATTACAAAATTCTATATGACTGGCTTTACGGAAACGGATGCGTCCTGTGTGTTCAGGATACCATAATTTGGCGATAAAAAAGTCTTTCTCGAAAATATATAACAATATGATCGTCTCTGATTATCATGAATGACAAGGGTAACAAGTAATTTGATTGGTTGACTAACTCCTCCCTCGAGTATCTCGTTCCCTCGACTTATCTCGTTCCCTCGACATAAAAAAGAGAAGTGCTTGTCACCTCTTTGCCACCGTAGGTAACTCAATGCCAACTTTGTTCAACTACATCCAAAGTCAATTTTCTCTATGGCAAGGATACAATGTCCGCATACACCCCCCACCCCTCCACCACACACACACACCTGCTATACCTGCGATGGCTGTAGAATACCTGCGGTGACCGTACGGTCTTCCTAAGGCGAATCCCTATTCTTTACAGGCCGAATGGGTTGCCGTAGAATTATTGCGCGGAATTATCAGGAGAAAACTAGGTTAGTGTTGATTAAAAATTAGTTTATGCTGCAAGGCTTAGAAAAATAAACCGCGAGCATTGTTCAACTGACATTATGTTCAAAAGAAAAACATTAATACGCTGGTCATCAATGCAACTGTATCGTGAAATTTTGTTATCAATAACTATAAGCTTATTTCTTAGGAAAGTAAGATTTAAAGGGAAGGCACGACTGTCACGTTTTCATTTTACTCAGTTTATATAGAATACATCTCATGCTTTTTTTTAAATAAGTGTGCATGCATTAGAGTCGGAACCTCAACTAAATATATTATAATTTATGCCCACTGCAATATCACAAACGTGCGGGATGCCGAAAGAACACCGTGACAGCTTTGTCACAAAAGTACGGTTAACCTACTTTCGCCGTATATACGCCGTACGGCAAGCGTGCGTCATCACTTTAAGGCTGTAGGTTATTACATGTGTAAGCACAAACAAAATATTATAATTAAATAGTGAATATCAATAGCTTACGAAAAGAAAAAATGCTACTTGTCGCTAAGTGAAACTTAAATAACAGTTAATTTTAAAAAAAGTACAGATTGATTCAGTCGGATACACAGAGTTAGATGTACTCGAATTGATCTGTATCATGAAAGTACGAGTACCATGTGTTCCCAATGTGATTATATTGTACAATAAACGCACATGCGTATTGGATGCAAACCAAAATATTATATTAGACAGAGTCAAATAAGTCTAGAAATCAAATTTAGTTATGAGCAATTGCTCATGGTTTATATGCTGTATGTTGAAGTTTTAAATATGCATACGATTTAAATCTGTTGACTAAACAATCTTTTCAATAATTCTTTGCATTTCATCAGAGAGATAAAAAATGACGTTTTCTACAGATGTAATCAAATTGACATATTGGCTATCCAGTAGCAACAGTGGGATGCAAGGTAGTCAAGGGTTGACATGATTTACATTAACACACTATTAGTTTTGTTTTGCGATACTGTTTGTAAGGATTTGGCAAGCCATGAATGGTAAATGCATGGTAAATTTACTAGTGATCAAAGCTAGAGAGATGTATTAAGTACCAACTTAGCTCTCCATGCATCTCATATTTGAAATCTGTAGAGTAACAATAAAAACATAATTATATACACAAGTTGATGCGGTGTGAAAAATGTTTTATCTATCCTTATAAATATGTTCATACTGTGTTACCATGTTTCGACCTAATAATGGTATCTAATAAAATTAGTATGAGTATTAATAAAGGTCAGTAACTATATGATGATCGCATCGATCTAAATATAACTTAAGATAGTATTGTTTTATTGGTCGACCATTATTCTGCATTTAACAAATATTCGTTATTGTGCCAAAGGAATTGTTTCTATAACTTATGGTAAAGTCCCTGTAATGGTTCCGCTATGTCTTGGACCACTTAACATCTACCAAAGATAACCAAGGAATCGTAATGAAACAATAGGAAACCTTGGTTGTCTCCGTGAAAGGCCATGAAGTTCGAGATGTAGCGGAACCATTACAGGGACTTTACCTTAAGAACAGTTATTATCCACTACTTCAGGCAAGAACGACTGAATCGTTCTCGGCTTGAAGTACATTGTAATGAAATATTAAACGGAAAGAAAACAAAATGTAAAAACATAATAAATCAAATGTGTTGTTTTGTGCCGAAATGGAGAAAGTTTATCTAGTTTTGCTAGAAAACCGAGGAGCCGAGCTTTTAGCGTAACCGGATAACCTTTCCCAATCTCGGCATACACCATATATTTCTTTATCTGTTAGAATGAATTAAAATCAAATTAAATTGTCTGAGGAGGAAATCAAGTGAATAAAAACTTAAAATATGTACAGAAGTAGACATCAAGACATGTTTCGTTTCCTTTTTACAATATAATACCAGTTAGGTCTGATATGAATCAGAAGCCGCTAGACGAGGCTTTTAGGTTTCGTGAATTCCATGATTAATGTAGTCTTAAGTCAAATTTGATGATTTTTTAAAATCGTTTTTCAAAATGTAATTACCAATGATTGTTTATATAAGAAACGAATGTCAGTTTTGGCGTTGCCAAGCATCTAGAATGCACTAGTAAAATTGTTAATTATTCAAGAATCATGGCCAGCGTCACTGGACAGTACCGAACAAGTAACCAGTTTTTATTCTATACAAAGAAGGGAGTATTCCTGGTTAAATATTTTTTTAAATAACCATACCATTTACGGTTTCATTATTTACAAGTTCCTGTGCCACATGTGTATCAATAAATCGGTCTTTATTATCAAACTATCAAATCAGTTTGATATCTGATTATTAAATTAATTGACAAATGATCTATTTGTAGCTTATCTCACTGACATTTAGGGACGACTTTAGAGGATTCAGTGAGCTTCCAGATGCTTCTCTTGAATATATATGTCTGATTCATGAGACAGACGAAATCTCGAGAAACCTATACTTTTACTTAATGCAAATTGAAAGTACCTAGTCATGTATGTTGTATTAGATGATTAATGTGTTTTCACCATGATAGATATTAAATGTCGACAATCACGTTTATATATCATATCTAATTGCATAGAAAATTACTTATGTAATTTTAGATGTATGGCTGAATTTAGGCAGCATATATTTAACTTTTAAACTAATGTTAAGAGCATTTAACAATTTTAAATGCACTATCATGTCCATTATGTCAATGTCAAATCATGATTAAGGTGACAATAAATTAAATTAAAAACAGGAGTATTTGGCAATTATTACATAGTCGGAAAGAACTAAATTACGGTGTCAGAATATCATATGTGATAACAGATATATAACATTACGTATGTAATGAGAGAAACCTTATATATATGACTATTTATTTAGGAAATGCAAGATAATAATTTGAAAATGATGTTCGGACGATTCCCTGGGGATTCAAAGCGCACAATGCGCTAAGAGACTGTCGGCAGGATTTACATGATGAATAATAATAATAATTATAAGCGTTTAAGAAGGGTTGAATTTGACTGAGAAAAAAGTCCCTTGAGAAAAAAACAAAAAAAAACTCGACACGTTTTCCTGCAACTCTAGTTACTAGTACTTGCTGTTTGTTTTATGTTAATCCCGCCAACAGCCTTTCAGTTTTTTTGGCGCTTTGAATTTAAATTTCATACCTAAGAAGCAATCGTAATGAGTTAATACGCTACTGAGCGCGGAGTGATATAGTGCGGTGAAAATAGCTGTGGAAATGATGCAAATTAGAAATGCCTAATGAGAGACCATAAAAACTTTAAAAGGATTGATAGGGCCTCAAATTGCTGACAAACTCAAATATAATTGTTTTTCCATACAAACCATCATAAATGACTTATACATCATTATATATGTTTGAAGTAGTATATTTAATTGTAACCTCGTTATCATATTAAAATTAATAAAAGAAGTCAGAATCATGGATGACAAAATAGTTGCAATCGATAATTAGACGCAAATCCTTCATTGTTTTGTATGCTTAGTACTCAACACACTGATTTCGCCTTAAATATTTTTACAACTGAAACTGATATCTCTACTTATTTTATTCACGACCTATGTAGACAATGCGATCATCAAATCATCTTAGAGTAGTAACAAGCGTTGTTTATGATAAACCTTTTGATAAATACATGTAATAATGTAAGAATACATCTATGAAACCGATATGTAAGTAACCTAGGAATCTGCTTTGATTCAAAAAGGAAGTTCCTTTCCAGAACACTATTACTCCAATTTACTCTAAATTTAGAGCAGAAACCTAGGTTTCAATTAAACCACCACAATAGATAAATTCACATGCAGTCAGTTATATTAATAACGATTGTTTTGATTTCAGTGATAAATTTATGTATTCACGAAAAAAAGAAAGAAAAAAAAGAAGAATAAAACCGTTACATGCATTTTTAAAGCTATTAAGGATCTTAGGATCAAAAATTCGGAGCGCATTAACATGGTTTGATTTGCAATTCAAGCGAATTTGTTTAACTAAACTTAAAACAAACACATTATATTCTTGAAACATGAGATTCACTAGGGAAACACTCCAATATTCAAATCCTAGCCTTTCAGTAGTGCATGGTTGGCCTGACATTCCACAGGGCTCACGTACAAGATGATGGAGATTGTAAAAGCAATCATTAGCATATCCCTATTTTTCCTGTTGAATCAGACTCGCCATTTTCTCTACGTACATAATCACAAGTACATAAGTAAGTACATACGTACATAACATAAGTACATAACTCGTCATTATCTCGTACATAATCATAATCTAAGTACAAACTACTAACATCAGATTATTTACCATACGTCTTTTTTATAGCGATATGGTTTGGACACATGATTAAGATATCTTAATATTTAGTATAATCTCAAATGGAGTTACATGTATTTATGTTTAACATTGATATACATGGTGGATGATCAAGTTTTGGACGTATTGGTGACGTCTGAGCCCTAAAGAAGACCAAAAAAAAAAAGAAATTGCATACTCTAAAAGAAAGTTTCAAGGCAAGCATGGAAATGATAATGAAAACTTCATATAACTTCAAATAACAAAATTCGATGAAATTTTAGAAACAGACGTGGAGAAGTCTTAATGCAATTAATGCAAATGTCGCACATATATCGTAGTCTATGTATCTCCTATGTCTCTGAAACCATTGTATCCTTATATATATATTTAATGATTTATTGCATATTATGAACTTTTGAATATTTGTGCTTTCACATTCTAATACTGTCTAAGCTTATGATAAATTAAAGGTTCTTTGCTTAATGATTTAATTACTGGTTGGCGGGCATTTTCACCCTGATGACACTGGTCATAAAGACGCCATTTACGTAATAGAATATTTAAATAGTTTTCCGACGTATCTTACAAAATCAAAGATTGGATTGTGTTTTGAGTATGGGTTAATGGTAACTCACTGACATCATTTTATCCTAGCCGCGTCAATCGTTTAAATTAAACTCAAATAGAGTATCGATATAAATCTTGGAGGGATATAACCTTAGAATGCATTTCATTAAAGTCTAAAAATTGTAAACGGGTGTTTAAAGGTTTTAAGAAAATCAATTTCAGGGTCATACCAAAAATTCGTGTCTGTTCAGTGTTGTATATCGTTTGTATTACGATATTTATTTTATTAAAATCTGCGACGCCACTATGTTTTTAGTCTTAACAAAAGGCTAAGTTCCCCCCGACTATTAGTCAGCCTATAATACAACACACACACACATTGATGTGCCCATTTAATTCCTGCTGTAAATAAAATCGGCAGCACGAATGTCATTTGATTCCTATTAATGGGGTTTCACAAACTGTATATAACTCCCCCCACTTTTGGTATTTAGGCAGTTTATAGTCATACCTAGGTCAACTATATAACAGTTTCACAAATGAAATACACTTGTCCTTTTGAGTAAAGTAAGTTGATCGTTCACCATGATGTGATTAACTCTTCACTATTCAATGCTTTATTGCCTGAAACAATAATACATCTTCATAGCAAAACAAAATAAATAGCATGTTCACCATGTGCTTCGATTGGATAAGCCGGTTTATGTAAACAGGTTTAATTGACAAAGAAACTCTCGGTTGCATTGTGAGTCATGTAATTACTACAAGAAATCTTCCATGGGCAAATATAATCAACACCCTGCACTGGCCATCAAAAACACCAGATTTAAAACCACAGAGAGACTCAGCATGGGAATCTATTCAGGGCAAAATCCACCATACAATCTGTAGGAGTTTCGAGGCAAAGCTCACACAAAGAATGGAACACTATTTAGAAGTATATGTAGTTTAATAAGAAATGAATACTCAACAGAGATTGCATATTTCATTGTAATGTTTTATTTTGTTTTTAAATATACATTTTTAAATGATTATACCACCGGCATGTTTAAAGCGGTTTGCAAGTTCTTTTGATATTTTCCACATAAATTTAATTTGCATTGCTATTATTGAAAGATACGTGTAACATATAAAAAATCGTCCATGAATCACTGTCAATTTCAATGGTAAGATTTCGGCTCTTTGACATGACGTCAGAACGACAACATCCATATGTATGCACATGGTGTTTTAATGAAGCATTATGCGTTTTGTTTTAGTATAGATGCATTTAATTTCCTTATGAAAACGTCGGAATACAGTACAGAGGTAAGCATCTGTTTCGAACAGAGCTATACTATGGAGCACTTATTACAATAGCGAATGTAGAATTAGATATTACTGAGTAAAATATCGGGGGATTCCACTCCAGCACTTTCTTAGCTAAAGTCAATATTCACTTCCGATACGTATTAATGCATATTAACATTTCATCACATAGGCAAAGGAAATGTTCTTGAGTGCACATTTCGGAAACAACATTTCAGGGAATCTTTTGCATTTTACAGGAATGTTTAAAATACAGTAGTAAACATATATCGAATTTAACCAATGAAATCGTATGTAACGTCCTATCACTAATGTCATATATATATAAACAAAGTGATAGACTATTTTTATTCACTCTGTTCGTATCAGAGAAATATCTTGCGGCCCCATGAAACATTGTTTAAGCACCACAGTCGGTACTTTTGCCGACTGACCAATCCAAGGCAGTAACTGTTTGTATTTCTTATGTAATGTCCTGTCTCCGTTTTTGTTTTTCCTTTGTGTGTGTGTTGATTTTTACCCTATGCTTACATATTTCGTTTTTAGTTAGTTCATTTTTAATATATGTGGGATTTCTCTGAGGACCTTTTCGCCGCTGGGCCGCTTGGCCGCTGTATTAACGCCGCCAGGTCACTTGGCCGCTAACTTCACGAATATTCGTGTTGTCATTTCTTTTTGCCATTAATTAATTCGTTATATTATACTTATGTCGTCATTATTCATTGTTTTATTTTGTTTTCAGTCGTGAAATATTGAATTACCATATTAATGAGTGTGGAGGGTTGGAAATGTTGACCACGCGGTTTGGATATCAAATGATACTTTCATTTTACTTGCTTGTCTTGTTGATTTTAAAACATCAAGGTTATGCCAAAACCTGTATTATAGAGTTTGCTTATCGAATAAAATGGGTAGCATGAATGTTTTCACAATAAAGGATGAGACGTTGACTTGTATCTCTGCAAAAAATTATTGACATTTGATTTTACATACTAAAATAAGTCATGTTCTCATAATTATTTACACATGCTGAATGAAATATTTATTCGATAGTCAACCAACCGAGTTTATTGAAAACTTTAAGGAAAAAAAATTTCAAATAAAAGTTTCTTAACCCGATATTTAGGTTCACTTTCAATGCAACCTCAACGTCATGCACATTATCAATGACACACTTGTTTTTTGGTTACGGGTAACTGATGTTTATAGACGGTCACTATAGACAGAAATGTGTTTTCAAATATCTGCACAGATTTACTGTAACAGTGGTGTCGTCGAAAAGTGTCTAATGCCATATGGTAATGTGTCTAGAGGTTGCGACATCCCAGGCTTGACTGATCTTATTTAATCATAGTCTAGAAAAAATGCCCATCATGAGATATGTCTGCAAGTCTCTTTTAGAATTTTTATTACACTTAATCCCCCTAGTAAAGCCTTAATGTAAGGGTGGGCAGCTAACATAATGTGTTAGGGGCTTTACATTTCATGATACATTCTTACTTCCATGTAATCATCGTTTGTTTTTTTTGGTATGTAAGTCCTCTAAGTATTGTATGAAATAATCAATTTTGTCGAGCGTAATTCAGCGTTGGCACTGTATATGACAGGTCAGTTAATGTTAGTTGCAATAAATGTATTGATACTGTATCTGTATGTTAGAAAATTAAAATTATGTATATGGAAGTAATTGTTTAAACATTTTTTTCCAGTCAATTCGCAATGTTTGTTAAAGTCTTGATTTAATTAAGCGATATGTTTGAAGAAATGAAATCCAAAAACTAGAAAAGAAAGGGCTGTTTCATGCAGTGTATATATTATCAAAGATTACACGTTGTGCAAAATTTCATTTTTGTACAACTGCGTTTGCAGAACATGCTTTTACATATAATGAATTCATTATTTGGGTGATCCGATTGCACGACAAGTGCGGTTTCAGTCAGTAACATATAAGTTCTTTTGTCTTTTATTGCTACACTAATGATCTACTTCTTTTCAAACAATATATGTGGTAAATTATAGAAATAAATTAAAAAATTCATATTATTCCTGTTTAAATGTGTTGTAAGGTCAACTGGGGATGGTTTTCCGATCCCTTTTGAACTATTACGAGATCAAATTACGAGGTAATAAACGGGGATACCAATATAGGGGCCTCAAAAAAAGGTATGAACAATTCACCTTTTCAAACATTGAAGCTAAATAAATGATATCTGCGTAAATATACAATTACAAAACGGCCGGTGGCCGAGAGGATAAAGTCGCTGACTTAGCTCTCAATCAGCCCTTCACCGCGTGGATTTGAATCCCGGCAAGGTCTTTCGGATTTTCATGCGAGGAAACCTTCTAGCTGGTTGTTCTACCCGGATGCCTCCGTGCATTCGGGGTCTTCCTCCACCTGTAATTAGCTGGGCGTCGCTATATGACTGAAGTCTTGACTGGTACGTGTTTGTTTAAATATTCAATATATGTTTAAACTAATTTTATTTTCAGTTTAATTCAGTAGATTTAGGGGTGTTTTTTTGTATTTTAACAAACAACTAAAACTAATAAATACCTAAAATCAATACATTTCTAAAAGTATCGTCACTTGCCCTAAGCGTAACAGATTACGTTTAACGCCCACCAGTAAGGCCGGCATGTGTACTCTAATTAATAATTCTTTTACATAACATCCATATTCATTCAGTCTGATTAATGAAGTTAAATGCAACATAAAAGTTGGTGTATTGATCTGCAATATGAGAGTACTCTGGTACTTCAAGTATAATTATGTTTTAGGTAAACGTAATGACTGGTAAAAACAGTTTGTGAGGCAGTCTCTTAATAACAATCCGAGATATTGCATTCAGTAATGAGCAGTTTGGCATGGTATATCTGATATATATACAGGTTTCACGAAATCAGATAATTTCAATTAGTTTCCTAAAGGAACTCTTGATACCAAATCCTTGCATTACACCAGAGAGATAAAATCAATTAAGTTTATCTAGCTGGGTTGTTTCCTGTTTACAATCTGTGTAGTTCCCAAATCTGATATAATCTTATGTCAAATTTATTTTAAAAATTGATATAAAAACAATGCTGAAAAATAAACTGAAAATCGATTTCGGTGTTTTCAAGAAATCGTGAAAACATTTGTTAAATCGGCAGTTTACCCAAGATACACTGGCAATTACTTTTATTGCTCAAATATTATCCCCAGCAGTGTTAATTCTTGACACACTGTGTCCCATTTCAATGTAATATACCCCAATATTATTAAACTATTTACTGCTTTTTATATAAATTTTATATATTCATTAAAACATGTGTCACTTATATGTCGTTTCTTTATAGTGGATGAAATTTAGTTATCTGAGATCAATGATTAACAGGTTGTCCAATGATTTATTTAATATTGCTTTCCACACATGTATTAGCTGGCATTTAAAAGACATCCATGGATATCCAAACTGGTCTTACAACGTGGAAAATATGAAAGTTCCAAGAAAGCCCAGTTTAATCTCCACTGGTTACCAATCAAAGCCCGCATACATTTCAAAACTCTTTGCTTTATGTATCACTGCTCTGTGGGAAATGCTCCATTTTATCTCAGTGAACTTTTAACAAAAAAAAAAAAAAAAACTCCAAAAAGAGTGGGATTACGATCCTCGGACACTGCAGAATTGTTATATGTCGTTCCATTTAACTAACGAAAAACATTTTATGATAGAAGTTTTAGTACTGTAGGTCCAAGTCTTTGGAATCAACTTCCATTGACCATCAGACAGTCGACAAATACAAACAAGTTTCAAAAAAAGGTTTCCTTGTATCTGGTCGTTTAAACGGTAATAACATTCATTTGACACTACAATTAAATTTACTTACAACTGTCAGTTTCGACGACTTTTGTCGCCATCATCAGAGATTCTACTGATATCGACTACTTCAACAGTTGCCTTGGCAACATTCGGGTCCCAAATGTGCGAGGGTCTGGATGGAGAAACAAATAGACAGTAAGAAATACAACAAAAGGGCATGGAAAGTTTAGAAAGAACAAAACGAGAACATAAGAAAGGTTTGTCGGAGTGAGCAAACTGTGTTCCCACAAATCGCCTTGTCAGAACTTTACTTGTAATGTACACCCTTTGGACAAAATTGAAAACAAATGTGTAGTTGTGTACTCTATCCCGTGTAAACATTTGACCAAGTACATGTATACATAGGGGAAACAAGTAGAAATTTAAATATAAATTGGAAGAGCATTAAAAGGACGTCGAACGAATCAAGTTAAAAACTATACCAGATCCGAAACAAGACTTCATTGACAGATTTAAGCAAAAGTGCAATAGCAAACCATTTAGAATCAAAACATATTAATGACGGGAAAGGCACTAAATTAGCGGAAAGGGAGTCGGGCGTACGCACAACCAAATGAAAGAGGCCATCCAGATTAGATGTACAAATTGACTAAGAACCGTGAGGAAGGGCGCTCAAACTTTCTAACTATTAGGGCCCGATTCTCCTCAACGCACCATTTGACAGAAATAGGCGATGATTCTCGATATGATTAGAATCTCTGATGATAGGGACAGAATAGAGCAAAATCGATGCTTCTATATCGACTACAATTATCCTAATAACCAATATATATAATATATAATATAATATATAATCCTGATGACAAATTTTGTAAGTGTTCATTAGGACAGTAAAACTTTATTCTATTGATGAATATCATCGCAGGAAAACTGGTATGTTGACTATAACATACATGTTTAATATCATTTTCGGTTCAATTTTCCTTTTCATAAACTACGGTGCGGTGATCAAGGAAACAACAAAACGCCAAACTGCGCGGGAACATGATGAGTTGGCCTGCAAAAAGAATATCGTACTCATTCTGAGTTATGTATCCGATCTGTGCGGTCTTTACATCCGAAAAGTAACAATTGGGTTTCAGAATATCCGTTTTATTTTGTAAATTGTATGTTGCATGCATCACTTAAACGTAACGAGCATTAAATTCATCGCTCATTGTTGAAATATGGGAACACAAGTTATTAATCTATTTTTAATCAGTCTGCTAAAATTTGCCACATTAATCTATTATCACATTTATCTTTCTAGTTTGATAAAGAGTTGGATTAATGAAACAAAATAGATGAAATATCGTTTAATGCATCAAAACTTTGTGTTGGAGAGTTCAGCAATATATCAGACTAACATTAAACGAGATACACGAGCACAGCTTATGAGATTTGTTCAGGCAAAGTATTATTAGTAGTCCAAATATCACTAGTGTCATGTTTATTTGATCCTTTGCCAAGTAAGACTTTTATTATTGTCATTAATATATTGTATTAAATTTATGAGGAACACGTCTCAACTGATGTCTTCTAGGAGTGGTTTGTATGTTTTATCCCCCAGAGGTTATTAAATAGGGTCGTCTGCAGAGGTTATAAAATAGGGATCCAATTTTGCTTAATTTTGCCTCACACCTTTTATCTGTTATAGAAGGAGAGAATGAAGTCATGTTTTCACTCATTAAGTTGCATCACAGTTTTCTATTCGTTTAGTGATATATTGATTCGAATGAAAATATATAAGGAATATATTAAGGGCGCCGTGGTCCAGTGGTAACGTATCCGATTACGAATCCGAAGGTTGTGGGTTCGAACCCTGAAGAAGGCAAGAATTCTTCACAACCTACCCGGGCCAACCCAGGAACCGTCGAGAGGGGTTAGTTAAATTAAATAAGTTAAAACTAACTTAAAATTTATGAAACTTGTTATGAATACGTGCATTATATAACCTATAAAATTGTAAGTTATTAGTGTATTATTTTTTTTACGATTACGTATGTTCGAAACATGTGCGCTATAGAGTATAAAAATATTTCAAATGATTTAGGTGAAACTCTTCACAATTAGATCACGTATTTGTTAATGATCATTCTACTGAGTGCGATTCATAATCGATGGTTGATAATAATAATGTTGTTGTTGTTTTGAGTTTACCGTCACTGCGACAGTATGTCAGTCATATAGCGACGTCCAGCTAATTACATGTGGAAGAAGACCCCGAATGCACTGAGGCAACCGGGTAGAACCATCGACCTACCGCTAGCCAACTGGAAGGCTTCCTCACATGAAAATCCGAGTGACACTGAAGGGACTCGAACCCACGCGGTGAGGGGCTGAGTGAGTGCTATAGTCAGCGACTTTTCCCTTTCGGCGTCGGAGGTCCCATAATAATAATGATTAAAGAAAATATTTAGATATATATACCATTTCAAAATAATGCAATGTTTGAAATCATATCTACGAGTACGTATATAACATTACTTTTTAAGCAGGGCATGTCGAAAACAAAGAAAATTTTCAAACATTAAATAACATAGAGACGTCATTTCTAAGAAAGCCTTCTGTATCTTGCTGGGATATACAAATCTGGTTACAAATAAAATGTTAATACATGTAACACTATATACATAGAGGGGTGTAAACGAAATGTCCGTGAAAACATTTAAAAGACTTCACATGACTTGACCATTTGAGTTTACCGTCGCTTCGACAGTTTTTCAGCCATATAGCGACGCCCAGCTAATTACAGGTGGAGGAAGATCCCGAATGCACGAAGGCATCCGGGTATAACCACCGACCTACCACAAGCCAGCTGGAAGGCTTCCTCACATGAAAATCCGAATGACTCTACCGGGATTCGAACCCACGCGGTGTGGGGCTGAGTAAGTGCTAAAGTTAGCGACTTTACCCTCTCGGCCACGGAGGTCCCCGAAAACATTTAATTGTAATCTTCAAGTTCAGTTAACGTAAATAGTTTGTATAATAAACGGCTTATAAATTACGTCCTCTGTTGATTATATATACATTTTTTCTGGATCATTTCAATGTGTTTTTTTTTTTTCAACCGATAAATTCCTTCTATCATTTTTTCATGCAATTACTCCCCCCCCCCCCCCTCTCATTGTCGTGGTTGATTTAACTTAATTAGTCAAACACAACGAACATTTATCAATTAAAAGCTTTAGAGGAGGAATCTAGCGAAACTAAGGACTGAATTGAACCATTTCATGGAAATAAACATACACATATCGAAATAAATGACGGCTTTTATGGTGTTCCATTCATTTTTTATTCAAGTCTAACTAGAAAAGTACATTAAATGGCAGCTATAAAGGACAGTTTACAGAACAAGAAGTATTAAAATCTACAAACGGAGCCAATTAAAAGGATTTGCTATGAAAAAAATTCGATTTTACCAATACCTGGTCAAGTTGATGCCAGAAACATGAAATGAAGGCACTATATTCTTAAAATATACAAGGCAATAAGGAAATAAATCTATATTTATATTCTTGTTTTCCCTATCTATAATCTTGGGCTTCATTTTTTTAAGATAAGCCGTAACGTATAAAGAAGATGCAGGTTAAAATTGTTACAAAAGGCACACTCCTATCAAGTCATATTGAAATTTAAACTTGAGACTTTGATATGGTTTACTTTATTTATGTTTATGATAGCCATGGCTTAGTATTTTGATGATAATGATGATTGTGATGATGATGATGATGATGATGATGATTTTTTGAAGATGATAATGATGATAATGTTTTAATTTATTAATTATAACATATTATTGTGATTGTACATATAGTTATCGCTATTGTCTGTATATACATCCATGCTCTTCATATTTGGAGGAATAAACGAAAGATGCTTGACCCTTTATTGCTATGCAACACCTAAGTTTCTCAATCCAGCGTGTCACTATATACCTATTTAATGATTCATTTCGTTGCTGATGCTAGAGATGAGCTCACTTCGAATGTATAGTAGTAGTATCTTTATTTACATCTCATCATTGTATAAACATGAAAATAATAACGAAATCAAAACGTTTTAATTAGTACAATGCCATTCCATATGGAATTATAAGAGATGAATATTTTAGATGAATATGTATATGTAGCTCCCCGGGTCTTTCTAGATCACAGGAAAGCTCTATTCGCCGAATATAGCTCTCGTACTAACTAATCAGCTGTATTCGGAGTACATGTTGCTTTTTACGGATGAAGTTCTCCAGTTATCTGATGCAAAATAAAATTCATTTAAATCCCTTGTATAAATACGCGAAGACGAGAAATGCATTTAGAATGTAGAAGCCTTATAGTTTTGAGATTGTTTGTGTGGTTGTCTGAATGGTTTTTATCTGTCAGTCCATCTGTACATGCCATAAAGATACCAGGGACTTATGAGGTTACATCTTGTATCAGTTATCTATGTCATTATGGGGATATGAAGTGTAATATGAGGTTAAAATGGTCTAATAAAGATCAAAGAGATAAGCAAACGATCCATCTAGTGAGAACATTTGACTATCTGTCTGTCGTCTAACAAATATCATATGAGTTTACAATTCGAAGTCGAATAGACTCACATCAGAAACAAATACATGGTTTTCGTCTGACTTCCCGTATCATCAGTTTGATCAAAGTGGATGCGAGCTATATTTGTAGGTTGTGCTTTTTTTCGTTTAAAGATCGCTAAGTCAAGGAGTGCTATTCATAGACGACAGCTACACCCGGGAAGCTAAAGCTATATACTCGTACGACGTGACACTGCTAAATCACTTAGGCTTTCCTTCTTATTGTTTTAGCATCTTGGTTTGGCGTATATAAATGGTGGCCAATTTCAAACTGTGATTGCATAATATTAAAGGAAACTTTCATATTTAACTGTTAATGGAAGAAGTGTATTGTACATGCTTTTTATTGACTTATTCAAAACCATAGGTGATTGCTTAGATAAACTTGTAATTAGGTTATGCATGTAATTGATTAATATTTCATCCTGCAGTAAGAATTCTATCTTAAAACTTGCTTTCTGGATGAAAATATGGTTTCATTATCGAAGGTGTCTTGATTTTGAAAGTTAAAATGATAGAGTTATTTTCTTTCTTTTTTTGTATTTTATAAGGTTAAAAACAGAAACTTTGTAAATTTAGAAATAATCAGATCATTTGAATTTATATAAATAATAAGATATGCATTTTTAGCATAGTTTTATATATTTAAAATGATTGATTGTTGAAATGCATTAAATGTTGTGTATTTTTGACTCATGTAGCCAACTTTTATATTGTGTATTAAAAAAGAAATAACATGGATACCCTTTTTTTTCTTTTTATATTATTAAGTATTAAATACTGTGTTAATATTTGAAATTTAAAAAAAATCTGTTCGTTGAAATATTTTATTAATGTTTTTCCTTAATCACGACTCAAATTATCTCTCCTTTTTAAAGTGATTTTGGTTATTCAACGTATTTTTAATAGAGGTAAAATTGGACTGATTTTGTACTTTAAACCATAATTTTACTATATGCCTATTAAAAAGGTGTACACAATTTGTTTTTGGTGAAGAAATTCAGTTGTATCAGTCGTTTGAAATAAAAAAAAAATAAAACCGCCTTAAGGGTCTCCAACAAAGGGACATAACTCGCCAACGAGTGGCCTATATTTTTTCTTCATATCATTGTGTTAGTAAAGAATTAATCTTTCTAGTTCAAAGTTAAAAACAATTCTGTTCGTTTGAACTTATTGTGACATACGCTTTTAATATACTGTAAGCGTCGAATAGTTTTACTTCGTATTTTATCACTCATTTTCCCTAATTATACAGTTCTATATTTCGATTCAATCCAAGATATAATTTATTATATGCCTAAGGTCTAATCCTCGTTCTCTTATTTTGTTTATTCCAGTGCGCTTGTCGTTTTAATGAGAACGTTATGGAATTTTAATGGCTACTTTCTAAATCAGTGGCTGGCTTGTGGTGTCAATCATTTATAAAACGAATGTACCTTTATTGTTTCTTTCGTCTTTTTATATGAATTTAACGTAGGTAGACGAGTAAAGATCGGTTAATACACATGCACAGTATCTGTTTTTTTATTTAAAGGAAATTCAAGACATATCTAAATCTCATTTAATCTCCATCTTAGCAAATGTATGTGTATAGTCCTAAATATCAATGACAGGTTCACTAAAATGTGAATAATATGTACCTAAATTGAATGTGAAAATGTGAAAAAAATATGTCATCCAGGAAACGTCAAATTGTTAACAAATCAAATTATTAATATTAGTGTACAAGTGCTGTTCAGATAATAAATGTTTCTATGGAAGCTTGCATTTTAAATAGAATGTGTTATTAACCAAAAGCGAATTAATATGAAAATGAAGTAAATTTAACATAGAGCTCTATTGTCATTCTTGTTGTCGTTAATGAATGTTCTACTGAAACCTAGTGGGTAAATAAAGTCATCCTTTTCACTTTCATTCAATTCTTTTGACATAAATATTGTGTGAAATGCTTTTAGCGTTCCTGTTGTGTAACATATATGATATTTCACAAAAGGTATTCGTCAAATTCATTTACAAACTACTATGAAATGCTGTATTGTACGGATAATAGTGGAGATAATGTCAGCAAAGCAAATAACTGCAGTTAATGCGATTCAACAGATATTTTAAACATTGCCTCCGTAATTGTGAATTAACATAGCTATTTTTTCTATAGCATTAATTTTAGCATTTCGGCTTTAAGCACTTATAATAAAAACATCGATCGAAAGGCGCTAATCTTAAATTCAAATCAGTATGAAATAAACATTAACACAAAACAAAATTAATGCACTAATATCATTTATTGTATTCATGTTGTGATTAAAGTCTCGATAGCGGTCGATTCTGTACCCCCAAGAGAGTTTTTTTTTTAGGAATACAATTAAACCCCTTTACCAACTACGCTTAACGTTCCTTCTGACAAATGGCATGCAGACGATTCCAATATTAGGTAATCACATACTGCTTATATCGATTTATCGTATCATTCCTTTCAATGATAATGTGTAATTTTATTAATGCATGTCAAATATAAGTTTATTGTTCGCTTAGAGCATGCATATTATAGAAATAATTATAAATATTGTCCCTTTTTTTTTTAAAATGTAACTAAAACTTCAGGTTACAAATTTTGTCACATATTTCTTCATGTAAGTTAAGTTTCTTTTCTTTTTATTTTTAATTTTACTTTTATGTATGACATGTAAAAGGAGATGACTCACATAGGCTATTAGTCTGTTATGCAGTGCTATTCGTTTTTGAATAAAATATGTATTCAATTAAGGAAGAGTTTCTCGTCAGAACTGTTTTGCAAGAACGTTATCCTAGCATTTAATGAGTTGATTTAAATTATTGATATACAGGCTTGAAAACACCATATAACCATACTTACAATCATTTTTATATCAGGTTGAATGTAGATGAATTAAAGAAAATACCTTATGATTGATACAGTCTTCAGCCCACTACCTATAAAATTAGTCTCAAGTTACACTGTCGATAGAAAAATAGGACTAGAATGGTAAAGGGAAGCATTTCCTGGAAAGCAATTTCTCACATATACTCCCAACTAGAATTCTTTTGTCCGCGTGATTTACAGTTAATATAAACTGATGCGTATCGGAATTAGATATTACCTCAGCTTAAGACTGGATCGGAGCCCAGATATAAGGCACTATCGTACATAATCATTCATCGTATTTTGTGATTGTCCAGACGTAATTCTTGACCTGAACAGAACGGGGAAAATGGAAAATATAATCATAAGACTGCGATATGATTCATCAAGTGATTTATGCACTTTACTTTAATTATAAAGTTTTAATAAATGTCTATATACTAACGTATGTCCCCTTTCACGTTATGTAGGAGTATAAGTAATGTCTATAAGTTCTTGCTTTTAACGGTCCGTGCGTACTTAGTTTACCGGTTAGAGGGAGGGGCGGGTTAGCGATCTCTACTTACGTCACATACATAAAAGAATCATTGAAATTCGCGACTTATTTAAACAGGAAGTTTAATGATGGGGATGATGCAAAAGTAAAAGTGTGACCCGTCTTTAAATATTTTACAATCATCCCTGTAATATAATAATATTGATAACGTAATAAATATAGGTTTTGTATGACTTTCAAGGAAGTATTTCTTATCATCTCGGAGTTCCCTCCCCCCGCCCAAAAATGTATATATGTTACAGCATATTAATTTGTATCGATTCTGAGATATGGAACTTCCCACACATTAATCTTATTTAATGAATCGAATGAGAGCAAAAGGAATTAATACAGCTGATGAAGAGTGACATGTGCGTGTACGTGTGATATGCAAATAAATTAATTGTTCTTGTGGAATTCTTGATTTATACTATTAGAAATATATTTTTGTGTTAATTTTAATAAACATAATAAATAGATTATTTATGCATGTTAACTTATAGATTTCTCATAATTGTCATTGGAAGATTTTTTGAGGGGATTGATTACAATAAAGCATGGCTTTCAGATTTTTATACACATTTAATCCTTCTAGATCGTACACTCATAACAGATTTAAGCATGTACTTCCTTATTTGATCTAAAAGGACAAACACAATTACATTCCCGATAACAATAGCTACCAAACTAAATACTTTATATTTTGAAAAGAGTATTGAAAAAAAAAGTTCTGTTCAGGCATGCATTTCATTTTTAGAGAGTAACACATTCGCGTCCCAGTTGTTGTTCTAGAAATATTCATTTTAATTTATAGGTAATATGTGTGTGATGAAATTTCAACACACACACATACATTGTTGGCAAATACTTGCAATTTTGTTTTATGGTGCGACCAATACACTATGACTAAATTCCCGGTCACATTACGAGCTGTTCAAAGATGAACTCATTCATTGTAGCGCCTAAGGAATAAACCAAAACGTAGACTGATAAACATTGGCGTCCCTCTTCCACAACAACGTAAGCTGAGTCGATATCCAATTCCGAATCGTATTAGAGTATATTAACATTAAATAACACAGAAAGATGACTCGTGACTGAAGATGCATCTGGGGAAAGACATTATAGGGAATACATCAATTCATTTTCAGGACACTTGAGGACTCGGTGCTCATTATGAGTTACAGTGACCACCTTGCTTTTGTCGTCAACGATTTACTGTAAATATGATCTCCCTTGACATATATGACAGAACATGGTGAAATTTGGCTTGAATGGTCCTTCATAAAAATGCAAAACAAAATCTGATATAAGCAGAACGATAGGGGAGGGTGTTATTAATTCCATTTGGCATAATGGATATAATATAATATTTATATTTTGGCATATATATATATATATATAAAACTGTAAATAATTACAAATTATTCTGTGACATTGCGAGTCAAACTCAATTAATTTTGTACAAACGATTTCTTAATGGCCCATTACAATGATTTCTAAAACAATGTTTATCCCTTGGGAAATGTGGGTCTCAGGGGGTCGGCAATTATCATTTTACAGTTTATATTTTTGTAGGACATTGAAAAAAGTCTCACTCATAACTCATCGTAACATGATCAAATTAATTGCTGAAATAAGAACATTCATAATAAAAACAGGCTTCAAGTGGGTGAGGGTTGGAAATGTCATGTCTTGAATCTAATTGTTGTTGAAGGTCACCAAGTCACTTATGTTATTTTTGGCCCTGTTTTAAAGAGCAAAATATACAATTTTACTTGTTACCATGAAAACAATGGTGTGAAACCTTCTTCAAGTACCTTTTGTATTAGTGACTTAATTGTTACTTTTCTTTATAATTTCAATACCTTAACCGACAGTACATAAATTAAGAAGTCGCAACACGTAAACCGGTTCCGCCTGGAAAACGAAATGCCAAATATTGATAACAATATTCATAAATGTTTAACTTTCGTGGCATACATCTTGAAAGCTATATTTCCAGGGCTCTCATTAAGTATTGCTTACACATTTGGTTGTGAGTTTTTATATGACCTGACGCCGGGAAGTTTGTCTTTTAAACAATATCATATCTGGTCCAAGTTCAAACGAGTTATACATCCGTTGAAGCCGTATTTCCGTTATCACGGCAATCTGAATTTTTGATCTGAGGAAAAAATAAAGTAAGTATTTTTTGTAACAACTCCTTATGCCAAGTTTTATCAACTATTATCATTCGTTTTCAACACGGCGAGATCAAGATCTCCGGACAAACAGACAGACGGATGGCAAATCTGTCATGGCTTCCGGTGTAAACATCAGTAGGGGACATATAACTTATCACATATAATATGTATTGTTTTATTTATTAACCTTTTTAAAGATAAATTGACCGTGTTCAACATTCATGGATGAGACATTATGAAACACTTGGTGCGATATTAAATCACCTAGACATATTGAAAGTGTTTGTATGTTCGAATCTGTTCCGTGAAGTTGTCTTTTTTAAGTTTATATGTAAATAGAATGTGTGTCATGACCCCGTGTTCTGGAAAATACTAAAGAAAGGTTCGATCTTGGGCTAAAATTTGAGTTTCATGTTCAAGTTCATATTGATACTTATGGGCAGAGTTTCAGTGTGCAAATGAAAATCATACTTATGCACACTTTTTAGCTTCGAGAATAGGGGCCTGTATAGATAAATGTTGCATCTATTCTTAACCTTATAAGACATATAGCTTAAACATTACCACACTCTTCACGCCTCTTCAATCCCTCCACCGCGGTCTGTAGACCCGTTCGAAATATTCAAGAGTCCATGTGTTGAGTGTCTAAAACTGGCAAACGAAAATGTGCACTTTTTATTACGATCATGCAACTAATTGT
>CM037783.1:2484530-2534530 GCA_021229015.1 Solen grandis
TAGACTCATTTTAACGCTTTCCCTCATATAGACTCATTTTAACCCTTTCCCTCATATAGACCCATATTAACACTTTCCCTAATATAGACTCATTTTTACCCTTTCCCTCTAATAGACTCATTTTAACCCTTTCCCCCATAAAGACTCATTTTAACCCTTTCCCTCATATAGACTCATTTTAACCCTTTCCCTCATATAGACTCATTTTAACCCTTTCCCTCATAAAGACTTATTTTAACCCTTTCCCTTATATAGACTCATTTTAACCCTTTCCTCATAAAGACTCATTTTAACCCTTTTCCTCATATAGACTCATTTTAACCCTTTCCCTCATAAAGACTCATTTTAACGCTTTCCCTCATATAGACTCATTTTAACCCTTTCCCTCATAAAGACTCATTTTAACACTTTCCCTAATATAGACTCATTTTAACCCTTTCCCTCATATAGACTCATTTTAACCCTTTCCCTCATATAGACTCATTTTAACCCTTTCCCTCATATAGACTCATTTTAACCCTTTCCCTCATATAGACTCATTTTGACGAACTCAATAGGTACCACATAAAGCCTGATCTGCAGAAAACCACTGATAAACATTTCCAAATTTAATTTAAAGTCCTCATTTCCAGACCACTGAGGAGCAGCGAACAGCATAAAACCTGATCAGCCTGCGAGTTACTCGCAAGCTGATCTGGTTTTATGTTGTTCGCATAGGTCTTTTCATGGTTTCCTCTGTGAGGGAAAGGGTTAAGTGTTGTTTCGCCAGTACAGGACACCTGTTTGTATTTACATGTATAACATCTCATTTTTAAACAGGTTATTATTTCTAAATTAAGAACGTTTAATAGATTTTATAATTTGTTTTGTTGTTTAACACCAGACACTTACCTTAGAAACAGCTCAGTAGTTCGAAATAAGTCGGTTACTAACACTTTCTGCATTGTTTTGATGAAGCAATAATTCAAGAATATCTAAAAATGAAAATAATATATTTGAGTTTTTTCTGCAAAAACTAAAATATTTTTAAAATCAAGCTATTTTATTTCTCATTTGTCCAACAATTATATGAGGATTTGTCCATTTTGTAAAAATGAGGTACCTGTGGGTATTTTATTCATTATTCAGATATATACTATTCAATTATTTTTTTTATTTTTTTTTAATTTTTTTTTTTACATTTTTGTATTCAGCGCATTTTTATACATTTTACATTTGTGAAAATCAGAAAATTCTATTGAAGAAAAAAAAAAAAAAAAAATGAAACACACGCCCTTAAAGGTGATTAAAATGAATTATATCTGCAGTACTTGGAATCATGCGCTCCATCATTGTAGACACGAATTTTAAAATGCCTTTACAATTTAACGATAACTATAACTTTTATATCATGTTCTTGCATCAAGCAATTATGAAGCTGATGTTTTACAATATTAGAAAAATATTTTCTGAGTTGTAAATAATATTGATTGGTTTATTTTCAATTACTGTATACATGTAATTGCATGTTGGAGGCAGACCTCGTGATGAACACAAATTTTGATACAATTAAATTGTTATCTCATTAGGGACATCGATCTATTTTTTTTTGCTTTTAGAAACGCAAATTGAATCAATATAAAACAACCCTGTGGAGTTACATGGGAGTATGGGTTATCTTATTAAAATCCATTTTGCTAACAAAAACATAGAAATTCCCAAAATAAAATTTGCAAAATTTAAACTAATGCAGGAATTGAAATAAACATCTGGTGTGTGATAACAATACTTCATGAAAACCGTATCGTAAATAAAGTGATTACTAAGCTCACGCACATATTTTCTCTTTTCGTAAATAAAGAAAAGGAAACTCGATTATCCGACAGTGATTCGCTGTGCATCGCATTTCGCGCTTCCACAAATATGTCTTTAGTAAACAGCTCAATACGTTTCCTTTTCAAATATATGCTGCTGACAACTGAGAATATGTTTTATTGCATACAACATTAGGTAACTGTTAAAATGTTAAAACGTTAATGTATTTCTTTTAAATTAGTTATTGCAAAATGTTTTACATCTATTTTTGAGCCGTTGTCTAGCATGATATTTCACAATCGGGATTTCAAGGTCACTGTTGACCTGTCCATATGTGTTATGCTAATGTTACTTACGTCACAAGCGGCGAGCGCAGTTCAAAAACTTTGTTAAATCTGTAAATGATTTGAGTTTGAACTGTGTCTAAACACATATATAATTATGCATTTCCCATGTACGATCGAGCAATTTCATACACTATGGACGTAAGTGACATGATCATTTGTCAACGATTAAGATTTGATTAATTGCACTACTCTAAATTATTAGATTAATTTATATCTGATTAGTTTAAATAAGTAAACCTTATGAATTAAATAAGTTAACAAAAACCTTCCTGGACCGTGATCTACCTAACATTATTATAGAATATATAAGTAGATTATTGTTATGTTATACCGCTTTTGGAATGAGAAATTCATACAATAGAACGGAACAGACATTTTGTACTTTAAACCTATAATAGTGCTTCGCTGTATGTTAAATTGTTTTCGTAATGTCGGTCAAAGTTCCATATTTCGATATTGACTACGTGTTTGTACATGTACCGAATGTTGTAAAAATTTAAAAAAAAGATATATGATCGAAATGATATTTACCAAAACACATTAAGAGAATTTTAAGCAAAGAATAAACATGATTGTTTTATCCTAGTTACTAAGATTCCGAAACAAACACTCGGTAATTAGGGGGTATCACATGATCTCAGAAGAATTAGCAGAAATCACGATAAATCATTGCATCAAAATAACTTTTTAATTTAAAAACCTATCATTTTGTAGGTCTATATGTAATGTATTTATCAGTTTGATTGAACCCATAGCACATTAAATTAAAAGTAGGAATTTTCGATTTAACTATAGAATCCATTGACATGATGTGAATTGATCCCTGGTTTAATGATAATAAAAATAAACGTTTTCTGAGTACTTTTTGAATGTAAATCATTTTCAAATACAGCTACTCGCATCGCTCTAAAACAATGATTGATGTGGTTCTAAATTAATTAAAATTGCTGGAGCTAAACAGTAACGAAATTAGATGACAAATAACATTACTAATTCAATGACTCTTTAAGGCACAAATTAATGGCAATACAAGACGTCTTTCAATTCCAGATATGCTACAGCTGTGTGTCGGTAAAGGTCAAGTCAATAAATATGTCAACCTGCTCAAAAATGATCTGAAAGTCGTTCACGAATACTTGTGATAAGTGGTTCTTCGAGGTAATTTAAAGTTTGTTGGTGAAAGATCATAGAAATGAGTGTTGAATGTTAGACTGTTGTTGAAATATTGACATTATTAGTTTCTCTCTATGCATATACGTCTATATAAATAGTCAGATAGACGCTTTTGTTCCATTTGACATATTGCAAAACAAGTCCTTATTAGATCATGTTAATGTATTAAGAAACACATATATGAAAAATAAACAATTGAAGCAAACAAACGTTTAATTCTACAATATATTAGGTGCAGGCGCGACATACACACGTACACACGGGTTTGTAATATAAAGGACAAGAAGGTCACAGCATATATATATATATATATATATATATATATATATATATAAATCTGTACTTGTAATCATCAATAAGTAGTACAAAGGCTGGATGGTTTTTGGTTTTTGGCAGGTGATTTAATGCCATATTATTATTTATTTTATAATTATATTAAATATTATGTCATTATTTTTACCCGACAAAGCATATTTTTAAATTAGAGATCCCTGCTTTAGATCCATCAAACTAGAACAACAGGACACATATCAAACTTATCTTACATTAATTTAATCTTGTTTTATTTAAATTATATGAGTATAATTGACAGTTGAGAATGACAATTTAGTTTAGTAACGTGAATGTCAGTTTTCCCAATATATTTAATTAATGTTTACGATAGAATTACATCCTTAATTAAATTTAATTTCAGTGGTAAACATAATTTCTGTTGAATGAATGTAGATAAAAATCACATTGCATGTCCTGGATTTTTTGTTTATTTTTCATTGCTAGGATCCAGTTTACCAGTTTCCCCGAGTGAACATTTTAGCACAGGTGCAAAATATACCAAGTTTCAAGGTGATATATTTTTAAAGAAATTAATGTTTCAGAACTTTTGATGATATCATTTTGATATTTAAAAAAATTAATTAATTAGAAAAACAACATTTATTTTAAATATGAGTGTTTTAAATCTGAGTTTAAAATATGTACTCAGGATATTGGTAAGCTAGGTACGAGGTTTGCATTTCAAAAAGAAAAATCAAAAGAACCCAACAAACAAACAAAAAACAAAACAAAAACAAACAAATAAACATATTGATATTTTTCTCAACTTAAAATATCAACGGATCATACTCGCTTATTTATTGATCTTGAGAATACAAAGTTTGCATAATATTATTCGCATGTTCTTACAGAAATGTTTAATTATTCCATCAAACTTTCGTTCTTTAAAATCTTGGGAAACGCAGACAAGAACCATAAAAGTAGAACACTAATATTCCTTTTATCTTTTTATTAATGTCATTTTAAACTATTCGGTTATCTATCCAAATTCAAATTTATTTCCGTGAAAACGAAACATATAAGATAAGATACTGTAATTTTAATGGTATGTTTAATATTATAATTTTACATTTTACATTTAACGTATCAATGCAGGGGCGATTCTTAAAATTTTCAGCTTCTTATTATGCATGTCATTATATTTTAACATGACGGAAAACGATTGAAAGGTTCCTGTGTTTCTAATATCACAAATGCAATTACTTTATTTTTCAACATAATTGATACTCCAATCGATTAGATGATACTAATGAATTCCTGTAATTGCATTTATTCATTCTGATTTGCAAATAATGCAGATTTTTTTTTAATTAGTTTAGTTTCAATTAAAAATTATTTTTATTTTATTTTAATCGATTTTTTTTTAAGTTATGTGCATGGTCACACAAATTAGGCTTGATATAGATATGTATAAAAACTGCACAACGACGCGTTAAAAGAATATTTTGTAACGTCATTGAAACAAAACACAATTTTTTTCTGTCTGTCAAGAGAAATGAATTCATAGTCAAATAATCTCATATCCTGCGATCACTAAACACTAATACGTTAGGTGTCGAGATCCAGGTGGATGAGCGCCACGTTAGTGGCAGGACGTTGGCTCGATCCCAGGCCGTGACAAACAAAGTCGTTATAAATGATACTTGTGTTTATTTCTTGTGATTGACTCTCAGCACTGAACGATAGTTCCAGGACGCGCTGGTTCAGTGTCGGGTTGACGTGACTGAGTGTGATTCCATGTTCTGTGTCTCCAGAACGATATCGCACTGATGCAACACTATATCTGTCTTACGTAAGCAAATTTTAATAAATGACTCAAACACTGTCTGCTGGGCGTTAAACGCAAACGTACAGACATATTAATGTGTTGAGTTTTTTATTGATATTTGCAGGACGCCAATATTCTTTCTGTATATTTTGCTCATTTTGGATGACGTGCTCCACAAATTTATTGAAATGAAATACACACCGTCATCGTAAATTTTTGGAAGTTAAATGACATGGTGTGATATATTCATTTTCACCGTGCTGTCAGATATGGCCTGCTCCAAAAACATATTTCATTTTCGTAAATATGTTTCTGACATTCGCTTTTACCTCAGTGTCTGTTATATAAGATCGAGTGGGGTTCCTAAAATATTATACATGAAAATAAGTCAACTTATTAATATATATATTCATTCGTTCCCACTTCTCTAAAGGTTTAGACATTGACGTTTTGCTAACATCCAGTATATCTCTGTGTAAGAAATTTAAAAATAAAATTTTAATTTTTAATAAAAATACAAACCATAGCTTAATCCATACAATATTGCTTACAAATATCTAGAGCTTCACAAAATTTACATTTCTCCCGTAATCATCACGTAATTGTTTTTGGCTCCTTAATATGATTTAAAGCCATACAAATGTGAAGATTGTTTAAGATAAGCAAATATACATTTAATAGGAGAAGGCTATTACCGTTTAATTCTAGAAAATAGTCTGATTTCGTAAAAGTTAATGATTCAATATCTCAAGCTGCTCGTTATTTTCTCAGTAAAAACAGTTATCAGGTTTCAACTGTGTTTTGAAAGTCTAATATGCATTCTCAGTTTTATTTCCAATTAAAATATAAATTGAAATGTTACAACGGCAACAGATAGCTTTATAATTGCTGAATAGTAACCACCCTAAGCTTTGAATCTGTATCTAATGATATATTTTGGATTATTTTACCCATAATTTAAAAAGGTAAAATGCATACGTATTTGTTTTACATGACATATGGTCTGGATTGAGGCCTTTTTTTCGCTTATCTCTTTCAATTGTATATGATCTAGCGATAATTTTAATAAGTATAAAGCATTTAGAGGTTTGTCCTCTTTTCTTCCACTTTTCATTTTTTTTTTTTTTTTTTTTATTTTTATTTTTTTAAATTATATTGGGTTCCTTTCAATTTTTTTAAAAAAAAAAATAACATTTTTATTTGTCATTATTTCATTATTAGGATATCATGTTTTTGAAATATGTCATAATTTGGCCAATCTAATAAAAAACACACATAAACACATTTGTTATAAGAGCAAATATATCAATGTTAAATTTGATCATTTGACATACGTTGTGCTTATTTGCAATACATACATATTTTTTTTAAAATTAAACTATATTATATTATATAGGGTATTATGCTTAAATAGTACTATTTTTGTATTGATTTTGACGATGTAATTCCTTACTAAATACTTAAGGAGTATTTCATCATATTTGTTTACATAACAAAATGCGTAAAATACTTATCTAAAAAAGAGAAAACAAATACGCATATCTTAATTAAACAATAATAACTGTCATTTGCACAGAAATCAGTGCAACAATAGAAAAAAAATATCTAAAAATAGATCCAAATAGTGCGTCAGGACGGAGTGAATCTTTCGTTTGTTTGGCGATGCGATCAGTCAAAACCGGAAGTCTCAGGACTGGGTGCCCAAGTGTTTTTGTTTAAAAATCCACCCCGATACCCGAATGATAGAGATGTGTTCTTCTATAAAATGTTGTTCA
This sequence comes from Solen grandis, assembly GCA_021229015.1. Classification (NCBI taxonomy): domain Eukaryota; kingdom Metazoa; phylum Mollusca; class Bivalvia; order Adapedonta; family Solenidae; genus Solen; species Solen grandis. The sequence goes on from CM037783.1 coordinate 2,491,721, forward strand.
GTTCGAAGCATTTTTCGCACGTAAAACATTTCCATTTATAAAAATAGCAGACACCAGAAAATAAGTTAGAGAGAATTGCTGTTTTTTATATATCAACTAGAAAGCTGAAATTCTATACGGTTGTCCTGTGGAAATATTGTGTGTGGGAGTTTGGGGGAGGCAAACATCATTAACATATTCGATCGAAAAGTACGATATTCTATATGCAGGACTGTAATAACAAACGATTACTAAAAAAATTGTGTTAGTTTTGTGTTACATATTGCAAGAAAATAGGTACCGAGTAAATACATGAGGAGAAGATAAAGATAGTGTTTTACAGTATATGCAAATAACCGTTTGAAATCAAATTGCAGACTGACATATAATTAAAAATAAAACATATAGAAAGCGAAAATTTCAATCTCGATAATCAAAACCATGAAAAATATTCGTCACTCGGCAACTAGTATATTTACATTAAATTTTAATATATAACCTCGCCAAAACCGTTGAAATAGAAATTCTCCTCTAAGGACAAAGAAATCAATCGAATTATTAAAATATAAATAATGGCCTCTTCAGAAATAACCAACTCCACTGCGAATTGGCTTGTTGAAAATTAAGCGACTGCTTGAAATAATTTTTTCAAGAAGCTGTAATTGAAGTCTGACAGAAAATCCAAGTGCAGATGAATGAGCAGTCAAAACTAATTTCTTCCCTATTCTTGTGGAAATGATATTGTGCCTTCCTTTGAAAACCCCTCGACACCACATTAGGCTAGCATTTATTTATTGCTTTTTCACGTTTTGAAATGGAAACATATGACTTAAGCGGAAATGTGTTGTCCAGTTCTGATCGATATATTAAATATCGTAAATGTAAGGAAATGATAAGGAGCTTCTTTTCTCTTAAAGAGATTTTGAAACCTGCATTGTAAAAAAGAACGTAAACTTTATTATACATGTACTTCTGTTATTTGAGGATAAAGCAATATAGATATTGAGTGATGTTCATAGAATAAGAACTAAATAAACTTTTGCGTATTATTTTAGATTTGAAATATTGGTGCCGTAAAAATTATTGTTGTTTGCATAATGGACCAAAATTAAGAATTATTCTTTAAAGAACTATCAGAAAATCCTGTCCATATAAGATAGCTACAATGCTTTCCACAAGGAGAGTTATGGTAGAAGTTAGGCTATCAAAATGATAATGATATTAAATTTAATTTTGGCATGGCAATTTAACTGTCTCCTATGAGGATCTTTCGTTCATTTTGAATTTCATGTCTTGGCATGATCTAATTTACATCCGTAGACTCGCTGAATTACTGGGTTGCAAGCAGAAATAACAAGCTTTTTGGTTCTTAATATAGTTTTTGTTTGTATATGTTTATTTGCTTGTTGGGTTTAAATTCCCACCGACAGTATTTCAGTCATTAATTTTCGTTGACATTTATTTCGTTGAGTTTGTACCTAAGGGAATTTCGTGATACATTTATTCGTGGATCTATGTTCTAGAAAACTGAGGTCTATATAAGAGACAAGTTTTCGCGGGGGCTTAATATTCGTGGATAAAACCCATCACGAAATCGACGAAACTTAGTGCCCCACGAAAATTAATGATTATGCAGTACCCTACAATGCTACACAACGCTCTCTCCCGCAAAGGATGTTTAAAGAACTTAAGAGAAGCTGTTAATACGCTATATACAAAAAATAGAAAATAAAAAAAGATAAATTGAAGTTGCAGCGGAAGACAAGAAACAAAAATAGCATATTTCTTAAATTAAAGATAAAGGTTTTAGAACAGGTGAAATAAGATAATAAGAAAAGGAAAGGACCAACTGCAAACACGGATATTACAAAATATAATCAATGCTTTTAATACTTTCGTGCACCACAGTAATGTATATTTTATGCGATTTTCGTTATATTTACTACATACCGTATCAAAGCTGTAGCGTCTTCTCATTCATTAGAAGTTTTCAACCAAATTTATAGCACTTCAATACCAGGATTCCGAAACTTCTTTTCTATGATTGCTCATCATTGTCAGAAATGTTTCATAATATTTAATTTATATTTCTCCCCTGTCTTATCGATGCCTTCCTATTTCTCGCCAGTAATTCATTTACTAAGCAAGCCCAACTAGAACATATATACGTTTATAAGTCTTAAGATATATAGCATTTACAGGTACACATTATTCCAAGCATGCACTTAAAATCATGACAACGTGATAATCAATGCTCATTAAGCAAATTAAACAAGCCTAAAATGTATTGGTTTTGCCGTCTAATTTTAAAGCGAAAAAAAGTCTCTTTCCTCATCCATCTCTGTAGAATTCACAAAAGACGAAATTTCTGGTTACAATGTTTATTTTAAGTGTCGCAGACGAAAACTAATCTGATTGTCCAGTTAGCTTTACTTTTCTAACTTAATCATTGTAGCATATCTCCCGCATACGAAATCTAGTGTCCGCAGCTAAACAATCGAAATCATATATACAGTCAGTGTGCAATAGCATTGTTTTGCATATTAGTGTTACAGCTTATACGTTTGCAATTCATCTTCCACGTTGTTGATGTAATATATTGTCAAGTAACCGAAACTTTACATCAATATGGATAACAGAATAGGTCATGATAAGTTTAATTAAAATACAGTGAAACCTGTATTAGCGGCCACTGTATTAAGCGGTCAACCTGTATTTAGCGGTCAGTTTTGAAATATTCAACGAGCATTTTATAATGTGTCTAGCCACCTCTGTTTAGCGGTAACTTTCTCTTGTTTCCGTGATTGACCGCTTAAAACAGGCTTGATTGTATAAGCTACCGTAGGTTAAATCAGACAGACAAACAGACGGGACATGACATGGCAGCACTATTCCGTTTGGTATTAATTTTTCTTAGTTTCAAATATTAAACATACCGTTCTCTAGCCATCAAAGAATAGCATTTTATACCAAACGTATTTTGTGTAATAAAGCCGCTCAAGATACATTACAGAAACATAAATATATCACAAATTTATCTCATTTTTAATATTGTTATTAGATTATAAGCGCTTTTAAAATGAATAAACTTAAATAAAACCATGGAAATAAACATGCCGTAGTATTATACATTAACAAAAAAAAAAAAAAAAAAAAAAAAAAAAACCAAGTCATAGGTTCAGGTTAAATAAGATGTCTATATACCAACATACGTCACATTCTAAATCCCTCTGTAATAGAAGTAAACTTTAAAAATGTTAATTGTAAAATCTGTAAACGACAGCCGTTGATTTTCCGCTTGATATATGTATGTGTCTAAAAGGTGTTACTTTTAATTACAATATTTCAGTTTGAACACAGATTCTCACAAAACGGGTGCACCAGAGGAAGGAATTGTCAGTCGCCAACTGAAGAGAAACGTCGTATTTGACTGACTTTTAAATTGGAAAGCTGCGAATTCCGATGAGATTTCACACGCCAGAGTAAATATAGCTGTTTTGGCTTTGCAAGAAATGACAGTGTCCAGCCTTAGGTCTAACTGCAACAAACTGTTGCTGAAGATGATAAATACAGTAAAGGCTGACAGAAGATATATCGGATGCCATATTAACCCTTTCCCTCATATAGACTCATTTTGACGCCCTCAATAGGTACCACATAAAGCCTGATCTGCAGAAAACCAAACTCAAACCTTACTAAATTTAATTGTAAAATCCTCATTACCAGACCACTGAGGAGCAGCGAACAGCATAAAATCTGATCAGCCTGCGAGCTACTCTCAGGCTGATCTGGTTTTATGCTGTTCGCATAGGTCTTTTCATGGTATCCTGTATAAGGGAAAGGGTTAAATAAACATAGCAAATAAATAAACAAAACAGAATCGTGTTTGCAACAACTGTGTTAAATGTTTAGTTTTTCCATAATGCCTAATGTGGTTATTGTCTCTGACCTCTTACCTCGCAGCCCTTCGTCGCTTACTATCCAAGTCCCGCCCAGTCTTTGTACTTGGGTACAAGTGCAAAATACTTCTGGTTTTTTGTGTTTCTTCACGGGTGCATCTGTATACTTGGGATACCCCCATCTGTAATTATATAGACAATGTTTCAATAGGTCTTAAGCATCTGAAGATTTAAATCAAATATGAATATAATTTTCGAATGTTTACTGCATGGTGTGTTGGTATGCCAGATTGATCCTTGAAAACTTATTTTGAATAGATTCTACATATTTGTACTGTTTTCCGATTTCAAAGTGTATTCTTACATAGTTCTCTAATGTTCAGTACTTATGTAAAACTAAGACCAAATTCCTGTTCAGATTATTAACATCGATTTTAATAAACCATTTAAATGATCTATATTGCCATAATAAACACATTCCTGTAATTTTGGAAACCTTTGTGCATAACTTTTCAAAAATCACTCACGTCTGCCATGTTCCATATAACCATGCCAAGTTTCAGAAATGGAACTTGACACATTTAGTAACACTAAAAATTCTAACTTGTACTCTGATAATTTGTGATAAAAATATTTTCCCAACGTCAGTCGTTGTATTTAAATATTTATAAGTTACAATTGTGCATATGTTAAAACCAATGTCGAAGGTATCATTTGAGCAAGATTCGTGTAAAGAATTGTTTGATTTTATTTTTGCATTCATGTTTGAGGTAGTAAAACGTATATAATAGGACCCCTCTTCGACTAGTTAATAGAAACACTTAGATAGAAGCCATACTAGCACAAACTTTGGAAGTATTATAACAAAAAAGTAAACGTTTTTAAACATAATTTATACATGTTGCCAAAATACGACATGATAAAACCACTGTTCCTTTCAACTTAATTATCCACTGATTATAAATTTATGAAAGTAAAACGCATTCCATACCATATCAACTATATTATGACAGTTGTGAAGGGAAATCTTATTTTCGGCACTGAAACAATAGGGGAATCTGTAAAATTATTTAAAAGGCTGTAATTATATACCCATGCTTACTTCTGTGTTTATTTAACGAACTGCCAATTCTTCTAACACGAAATACATTAACAGTGTATCTACGAGTCTCAACGGGGTTTTATATTATAATTTACAACAAAGAGAAGCAAAGATCGATTAACATCCATGTTTTCAGCATTTCTGTTTAATCGTATCTTGGATTAACGAATCTGTTACACTATATTTGAATATAAACGATCTGATTGAAGTTGATATGAATGAATTATATCTGCAATATTTGGAATTATGCGCTTCAATTTTGTAGACACGCATTTTAAAATGCTTTTACACTTTAACGATAACCGTCAAAGCTTTAATGCGATTACTATATTATTGTTCATTATTCATTTTCTGAATCAAGCAATTACAAGGCTGATGTTGTTCTATATTCAGAACAACATTGTCTGAATTGTGAATGATGTTGATTGGTTTATTTTCAATTAGCTTTTAAATTATATGCTAGAAACAAACTTTGTGATTAAGAAAAGCAAATTTCGCAAACAATTTAATTATAATGTCATTAGGGACAGTTGTCTTTTATGCCGCTTGAATCGATATAAAGCAACCCTTTGGAATAATGTAGGGAACTGGGTTATCTGAACGATATTGATTTGACTAACAAAACTATAAAAATGCGTAAAGTATTATTCGTAAGGTCAAAATTGCAAAACATATGTTTTGTGGGGATTAAAGGAAACACCCTGTGTGTTAATACATTTTTTTATGAAATCAGAATCGTTGGAAAGTAATTATTAAATTAATAGACATACGAGTCTTATCTCTGTCCGTTAAGGAAGTAAAGAAAACCTTTAGGACCGATAGCGTTTCCATGTCTCACTACCGCAATACAGGAATGTGCCAGGGAGACAGGAACGTGTTTTGTAATATGTCATTCCTCTAAGTGCAAATATTTGCCCATTTCATGAGATTGTTCGGAGATAAATTGAGATCAGAAGCGTTCATGCTAGTCGCATTACGTCACCTGATGTGTGGAGACGTTAAGACGTAATATGTATAATTTCAACACGTAAGTTTATAAACACGTTTCTTCTCTTATATATTTTGTTGACCTCAAGGACTTGAAGATAGTAAATTACATTTACATGCTGTATCATAAAAGAGAAAATAAATGGAACCCGATTATTAAAAAAACGTATGTTTGAATAAATGCTTTTGGGAAATAATTTAAACATCATAAAGCCACTTACCTAAATCCTCAAACTTGCTTATCTGTCATTCTTTCCATCATAAATGACCAACATAGCGTGTTTAATGTTCTGATCAATTTTGCAGCTGCAAGGACAAATGTGAAAGTCTGCTTCATCAATAAACAAAAGTAGCCATTGTATTTATTTTTTTCATAAGATTAAACTAAATATTGCAGATATATACGTTTATTGAACAATATCAATGAATAGGCTTATTATGAGAATTGTTTAAAAAAATAGTTAGGACTATTGGATGTTCCTTTTTGCATTCAATTTAACAAACAGTATTTATCTTAGATAACCTGCGGATAAAACCGGTAGTAGCTTGTCCAGGGAGTTATCAAAACCGTATTAAACATTAAACACATCTTTCTTTTTTTACATTTTGTACGTTTGGTATTAGAAGAATTTAGTAACACATATTTTAGCATTCGAAACGTATCCGAACCGATTTTTTCTACGATATCTATGAGGAAATGCATCTTCCCTATTTATTTTCTCCGTTATCGTATTTACAATTCAACGTATCAATAGTTGTAAAAGTGATTGTTTACTGATTTTCCTTGGTTTTTAACCTTTCAAGGTAAAATTTATATCTCGTATGATCAATCGGTACTATACATCGTCTTACAGATAAACATGTATATTTTGTCAATTTAGAAAGCGTCAAATCAAGTCATTTCATTGGTTCCATCGCAGTTTTACAAGGTAATACCAAGAGATTTTCTTTTAAAAAGCGTCATATTTAACAACTGCTGTAAAACGACGTTTTGCCAGCTTGTTTTCCCACGGCTTGATGTCAGAAAGTGATACGTCAGCCAAGATTTATCCACAATGGTATACTATTGTCAATTCTAATTGTATTATAATGAATTAAACGTTACTTATATTACAAGCGACAAGAGCTGTTCAATTCAATAAAGTATCATGGGTTACACTTGTCAAGGATATGTTATCTAGAATGGGTTTTCTTGATGTTTGGCTAGCTCAAGGTGTTGGAAATATTGAACTTTTTCTGACTATTTTCAAACAACGTTTAAAAGACATAAATATTCAATCATGGAATGACAGATTACAAAATTCTTCAAGAGCAATTTTTTACAAAGAAATTATCAAACACGAGTTTCAGTTTTATTTATCAAATGTGTCTATACCTAAATTTAGAAATGCTATGTCAAAATTATTATTACCATCTCATAACTTGGCTGTGGAAACTGGTAGATGGCATCGGCCAGCAAGTATTCCCTATAATGATAGAAAATGCATGACATGTAATATTGTGGAAGATGAGTATCACTTTGTGTTAGAATGTAAGCTATATATTAATTTACGCAAACAATTTATATCACGATTCTATTGGTTTCGCCCGAACATGCATAAATTAGCTCAATTATTTGAATCAAAAAATGAAATTGAGTATTTATATATATAAAGCTTTCGAGATAAGAAATTCCATTATTTGATAGTGTATATGTTATGCATTTGATATTGTATATGATGTGTGTACGTCAGTTTTATCTAAATGTGAGTGTGGATGTGAATTTCATTTATGGTCTATATGTATACCATTCAAAATCAGCGCCTTCTCCGCAAAATTATATCCTAATAATGTCCTAATTAAAATAGGTCTCGTAATATTACATAAACACGAGCATTAATATTATTAGCTACTTAATTTATTTTATAACTGGTCAATTAATCAGAGTATTTGTGTACGAATTGTCAAATCTAAAGCAGCAGTTTTATTTATATGTATTGTGTAATGTTGCCATGTTACGTCATGTACTGTTTATGTATGATGTATATTATCTCCTGGGCCCAAGGCCTATTGACTTATGAAATATACTTCTTCTTCTATGTTACTCTCAAAATTGAATCATGACCTGAATAATGTTTTACATTATGTTTAAACATACATGATTTGCATTTTCCATATATATCTCCATTTTTACGTCTCCAAAGCGACTGTACACACAATGAATATATGCATCCCATACCATCTTTCAATAAGTTCCTGGATGGAGCCATATATTTTGCCTTTGACGTTCTTCGATTTTCATATCAACAGCGAAAATCGAGCTTAGATAAAAAAACTCTTAGATTTGTCGTCGATGAACACAGCAACTTGGCAATGATTTAAGCTTTACTTGAATACAGTGCTCATATATTTTATACGTCACTTGTGACCATAAAACATCGATTTTAGACAGGAAATTGATACCAAATAACTAAACAGACATTTTGTAATTTAAACCTATAAAAGTGCTATATTGTAAATTATATCATTTTTCTTTGTAATTTCGGTGATATTTCCATATTTCGATATAATCCACGTTTTTACACCCACCGGATGTTGTAGAATTAAAATATGTAATCGAATTTTTTTTTTACAATAACACATAAACAGACATTTTCAGGAAAATATGCAAATAATTTCTTTTTTTCCTTTCTCTTTTAAAATGGCTAGCACTCATTTTTGTTCCTGGGTTTAACAAGAGCAACTTCATTTTGCAAAGTGCCAGGCAAGGGTGCAGGGTGCATCTGGTATCAATCTTATACGTCCTTGGTTTGACGCAGTCACCGATGGAAGTGCCCCGGCTGGGATTCGAACGCTGACCTCACGAACGTAAACGGACACTCTACCACTGAGCTATTGCGCCGGTTTGATAAGATAAATGTGATAAGTTAATGTGATTTTGGTATATACACTTAGTGATTAAAAGGTATCACTTTTGATCAAATGACAACAAAGCATTTCATCAAAATAAGAAACAAAATGTAAAAAGCTTGTCATTTGTAGGTTTGTCAGAATGTATTTATCAATTTAAATGAACCCTCACACAATAACTTAAACGAAGAAACAAACATGATTATTTTCTAAATTGTCGATTTGGATAAAGGATTCATTGACATGTTGCGAGTTTAACCTGTGTTTCAATGATGATAAAAATAGAAAACAAAATACTCCGTACTTTTTGAAAGAAAACCCTCTTCACTGACAGAGTAGTTCGCATCGCTTTGATACAATTGTTTGTATGGTCCAAAATAAGTTGAAATTTCTGCGGCTAAACGGTAATGAAATATAGATAACAAATAACATTTATTCATATTGTCTTTTAAGGATAAAATAATGGCATTTCTGAAAATGCTACAGTTGTGTGTCGGTGAAGGTCAAGTCAATAGATAAACTGACCTGCTCAAAATGATTTAAATCGAAAGTATTCACTACATCGTCTTATTTGTCTTATGATAAATTATTCTTCTTAAAATAGGTTAAAAAAAGGTTGTCGGTGAACTACCTTAAAAATTAATAATGAGTTTTAGACAATAGTGACATTTATTTAGTTTGCATTTTAATTTCTTTCTATGCATGCATGTCCATAAATAGTAAGATAGATGTTTTCGTTCGAAATGGCATAATGCAAATGTTTTTAGCTTTAAATATATTCTGTCGTTTGTCATAACGTAGTTTTATAGGAAAAAAGGAACATGGATCAATTAAACATGTTCCGATCACTATCTAATGATTTAAAAAAAGAAAGAAAATAAATCTGTAAAAAAATGTTTATTTTAATCAATGTCTTAAATGTAAAAACACACAGAAGAGAACCACAACAGAGTGTCGTACAGTTCCGTAATGAAAAGGACAAGACTAACTTGACTTGACTATTTGAGTTTACCGTCGATTCGACAGTATTTCAGTCGTATAGCGACGTCCAGCTAATTACAGGTGGAGGAAGACCCCGAATGCACGGAGGCATCCGGGTAGAACCACCGACCTACCGCAAGCCAGCTGGAAGGCTTCCTCACCTGAAAATCCGAATAACCCTGCCGGGGTTCGAACCCACGCGGTGAGGGGCTGAGTGAGTGTTAAAGTCACCGACTTTACCCTCTCGGCCACAAAGGACAAAAAGGTCGCAGTATGGACTGTTGAACTATTCTTCATGTCGTATCAAACTCATTTTGAATTTATTGAATCTTATTTTAATAAAATAACATGAGTACAAGTGACAATTATAAATAAACACTTTTATTTAACGTGAATGGACCTTGACCTAATATGCGTAATTGGATGTTTTTTTTTTTTAAATAGAATTACAATTCTAATTGTATATCAGTCAAATCACTACCGAACTACTTTACAAGAAAAATTGTAACAAAATTTGAGACTGCTTTTAAGCTAGGGGCTTTCAATATAAATGGGGTCATATATTGATGGATTATTATAACCAAACTTACATTAATTTCAGCATTCAAACGCATATAATTTTTATCATTTTTTCTTACTTAAAAGTCAAAACGTTACTTTTTCGGGATACACAGTTTTATGTTTTGAATATACGAACGTTCAACTGAAGTAGTTTGTTATTTATCTGAAAAAACGGCATATATGTAAGTTTCACAATTCTGGATTCTAAGAATTACTGACTAAACAAGCGTTTCAAATCAGATACACCACAAATATTCTTGCTGAAATGTCAGCAGGCAAATGCTAAGTTATTACACTGACTTTTACGATGAGAAACTGCAAATCCTGACCGATGAGATGCCACATGCCACCGTCACTTAAGCTGTTTTGTCTATGGAAGAAGTGAAATCCACCAGCTTAAGGGCCGATCAGATGCATAGTCACAGCGAAGTATTTGTTTGTTTTGTTGTGTTTTTCCTTTTTTTTTGCAAAAGGCATATGTAGATTTTACTTAAGTTTTATATACGAATACATTCCGGATCAAATGCTAAATAGGTAAAGAGTCCGACTCGTAATTGGTAGGTCGTGGATTCGATTCCCGGTCCCGACATACCACAGTCATTACAAATGACACTGGTACAGCTCACTTGTAATTAGTGTTCATCACATAGGTATGTTTCAGATAACTGTTTTTTGTCAGGATATTGCGGCTGGGTGTGTAATTATAGCCTGATATAACATTAAGACAGCAATATATTGCTCATAAAGACAAATATACATGGTATAATATATCATCTTCCAAGGTGAAAAATATGTTTACTAATCATGGATATTTCTCAGTGGTCCTGCTTTCGTCCTCCTTTCGTAAAATGTTTGCTACGATCACCGCCGAAATATTATACGATTTTACCAAACATATCCTCTTCAATGTTTGGGTTACTATACGGGAATCCGAAATTCTATTAAAAACTCAAATATTGTATAAGTTCTTCCGCCGGACTGGCACACATTATGACTCTAGTAGCATATAAGGTTATTCATCAAAACTTAATTTCAATAAGAACGAAAATATAAAAGATACACTCTAAATTTGGCGATGTATTTATTATTATTTATATATTAACATTTTTTTTACAGTTAACATAATCATCCACCTAAAGGAAAAGATACGATTCTTAAAGTTTTCAGTTTCTTATCATCTATTTCATGTCTGTTCATAATGTGTTTACTTTGAAAGATAATTTGAAAGTTTTATTTTGGTATTATAGATGCAATTACTTTATTTTTCATCATGATTAATTTTCCAATTAGATGTTATAGTGTTGCTGTTCTGTAATTGAAAAAGAATCTGAATTGCAAATATTGCAGATTAGTTTCTATTAGTTTATTTTCAAATAATAAGGAATTTGAATGTTAGGAGGAATATTTTGAAATTGTTTTTTTTTTAATAATATTATAGCTAATGTGTTATTTGTGCCGCATTTTTGCCTGAGGGTATATAGTAATAAATATAATGAAACATTAAGACAAACATTGTTATATCACACATCTTGCTGTATATAGATGTAACAGGTGTGAATACATTCAGAACGACGCGTATATAATGTAATTTTCTAATTTAGAAATGTAACCTCATTGAACAAAACATTGATTTTTACCTGTCTGTCAAGTGAAATTACTTCATAGTCGAAAGGTCTTATTTCCTGCAATCTCCATCTGAAAAGACAAGTGATTTCAAAGACCAACAGACTTATTTCCTGCAACCACCAAACACTTATGCCTTAGGTGTCGAGATCACAGTGACTGGGTGCCATATAAGCAACAGGACGTGAATCCAATCCAATCCATGAATACTTAAGTCCTTATAAATGATACTTGTGTTTATATCGGGTGTTTGGTGCTCAATACTTAAAGAGTGTTTAAGGACGCGTTGGTTCAGTGTAAGGTTGATGTGACTAATTGTGGTATCAATTTGCGTGTCCACGGAACGATGTCGCATTGAGGCAACACTTTATCTGTCTCACGTAAACTGACTTTTAAATGACTCAAACACTTTCGGTGGGATGTTACACCCAAGGATACAGACATGCTGGTGTGGATTTAAGTTTAATATTGAAAGTAACGCGAGCGTGACGTCACAATGCCAACATTACTTATGTTATTTTGAAAGTATCGCGAGCGTGACGTCACAATGCCAACATTACTTATGTTATTTTGAAAGTATCGCGAGCGTGACGTCACAATGCCAACATTACTTATGTTATTTTCTTGCTCATTTTGGATGATAAATTTATTTGGATGAAATACACACCTTTCTCATCAATTTCTACACTTAATGATTTACAACCAACAGACGAAGACTGCCTTGAAACACATTTCATTTAAATAATATATTTCTGACATTCACTAGAACACCTGTGTACGTTATCTAAATTTAAGTGAGGTTAATAAAATATTTATAAAAAACGAGAAGAAAAGTAATATGTCTGTTAACCTATGAACGTACATTTTTTTTATTCGTTCACAACTTCTTGACTTTTTGACATGGAAAAATATAAAGGTTGTTTCTCAAGATTATCTTTAGCGTATTTTTGCGGTTAGATCATTATAAACCAAACATTTCATATAGTCAAATATTGTCACTATGCATAAAAGGTGACGATTGTTTTTGTCGTGATGAAATTATGTACGGTACGTTTATCTTGGAATTGGACCATAATAGAAATCACGTTTGACATCAAATACATTTATTATACCCACAGCAGATAGGAAGTGTATGGGGGCTATATTGGAATCACGTCCGTCGGTCAGTCGGTCCGTCATTAGACGAGATTTGTCCACCCTATTTCTCAGCTACCTTTGTGCCAAACTTACAAGACTAATAGATACCAAGCCTAGTTGTGTATATGGTTGGCACGTCATGATTTGCTTGATTTTAAATGAGTTATGGCCCTTTGTTATATTTCTCAATTTTGTCCGCCCTGTGGTTTGATTTTGATTAATATTCACAGCATTAAAACATGTAAGTACTAAGCTAAGTTGCGCATATCGTTGGCATGTTTTCATCTGCTAGATTTTAAATAAGTAATGGTCGTTTGTTATATTTATTGGATATAATATGTCACCACTATATTTTGCATCTTTGATACGAATGGTCTGAATTTCACAGTCTTAATAAGTACCAAGTCTAGTTGCCCATATCGCCAGCACATCATGACTGGCTTAATTTTAAATGAGTAACGGCTCTTTGTTATATTTATTGAAGATATTTTGTCAACATAAATTATGATAAATTCTTCTCAAACTGTCAATAATAATCTATGATTCCTTCTCTTAATTGTCTGAATTAATATAATAAATGTTCTAAGATGCTTGTTTTGTTTTTCAATAAAACTTATAAATTTTCAACTGCGTATAGTAAATTTAATTCTAATATATAAATATATAAAACTGCTCATTTTCATATTTGAATTTGCGATAATGGCCATGATTGCTTAATGAGATGTGGTCTCTTATCACGTCTTCTTCTGTTTATTCTTTGGATATGACTTGATGCCAGTCTAACAATCCTAATTCGCGCTAAGCCAATACTTAAATACTTAGGGTATTATTTCATCGTTCATTTTTCCATTAAAATACAGTTTTCAGTTTTAAGAAATATTAATATTAAGAAAGTGAATTCTTTGTGTCCATTTTGTGTTCTTCTTAAAATATTTTGCACAACAAAAAAAAAAAAACAACAAAAAAAAACAAGAGGGCCATGATGGCCCTAAATCGCTCACCTGAGATAAATAGCCTTCAATGCCAAACATGCTAAACATACTGCTTTAGAAATAGAGATGTTGAGGCGTAAACAGTGAAATTTGAGGTTTTCAGAAATTTCTTAGAGTGCTAACAAAGATAAATAAGCCATTTTTATCATTTCAAAAGTGGCATAACTCCTGTCCTAACGGGCAAATATCAGCCAAAATTCAAAATTTTATGACACTTAACATTGTCAAAATTTCAGAGATGATTGGTTAAGAAGGCCCTAGATCGCTCACCTGAGTACAGGGTTACATATTAACCTGTACTAAACATGGCCAGGAAAAACAGAGTTCCTTATGTATCAAGTTTAAATAACAAACTTTAGTTTAAATAACTTTAGTAAGTTAAGTTTTGCCACATGATCATTCCTGCAAAATTTGATCAAATTCTGTGCAGCTGTTTCAGAGGAGATGTCGTTTAAAATTTCACTATATACATATAAGGCAAATTAGCTCCACCCCTGGCGGCCATGTTTTAAGGCAGATCCAAATAATTTTAGCATCTTTGGTAAATAGTCAGCCAAGGATCATCCCTGCAAAATTTGATCAAATTCTGTGCAGCTGTTTCAGAGGAGATGTCGTTCAAAGATTTCATTATATACATATTAGGCAAATTAGCCCCGCCCCTGGCGGCCATGTTTTTTGGCAGATCCAAATAATTTTAGCAACTTTGGTAGATGGTCATGCAATGATCATCCCTGCAAAATTTGATCAAATTCTGTGCAGCTGTTTCAGAGGAGATGTCGTTTGAAAAATTCACTTTATTCAAATAAGGCAAATTAGCGCCGACCCTGGCAGCCATGTTTTTTGGCGGATCCAAATAATTTTAGCAACTTTGGTAGATGGTCACCCAAGGATAATTCCTGCAAAATTTGAACAAATTCTGTGCAGCTGTTTCAGAGGTGATGTCGTTTAAAGATTTCACTATATACATATAAGGCAAATTAGCCCCGACCCTGGCAGCCATGTTTTTTGGCGGATCCAAATAATTTTAGCAACTTTGGTAGATGGTCACCCAAGGATCACCCCTGCAAAATGTGATTAAATTCTGTGCAGCTGTTTCAGAGGTGATGTCGTTTAAAGATTTCACTATATACATATAAGGCAAATTAGCGCCGCCCCTGGCAGCCATGTTTCTTGGCGGATCCAAATAATTTTAGCAACTTTGGTAGAGGGTCACCCAAGGAACATCTGTACCAAATCATTTTGAAATCTGGCCAGTAGTTTTGGAGGAGATGATTTTTAAAGTTTCCAAATTATTTTTCTTTCCCTTGCCATGGCAACCAGAGTTCTTCATGGATCAACTTTATTTTAGCAACTTTTGTAGAGCCTCACACAAGAAACATTCCTGCCAAGTTACATTAAATTCTGTCCAGAGGAGATGTCGTTTAAAGAAAATTGTTGACGACGCACGACGCCGGACGCCGGACGAAGGGCGATCACAAAAGCTCAATTGAGCACAAAGTGCTCAGGTGAGCTAAAAATAAAAAAAAATTGACTTTGTTTCAATCAAGCTTTCTAGTGCTGAAAAGTCTTTTACAGTTATATCACCCCATACAATAAACCATAAGAAACATAAATGGTATGGGCCTGAATGTAAACGAGCTAAGAAAGCATAAAACAAAGACAGAAAACAATACAATAAAATTCCTAGTGAATATAATAAATTAAATGTAAAATATATGTGTAAAAGCTATAAAAATACTATGAACAAATATATAAATAGATATAATTAAGACAATGAACCAAAACTGAGAAAGATGCATGACCTAAAGAGTACTGGAGAATATTAAATAGACTGAACAATAAACCCACCAAACCACATCCTGATCTACAGGATCTATATAAGCATTTTAAGAACACAACTGAGATTATTGAAAATGACAACATAGATATCCATTGATAATACTGTTACATGTTTAAATACTCTATTCACAAAAAAACAAATCTCCAGGTATTGACTAAGTTATAAATGAGTATATTAAGTGTACATGTACAAAAATGATACCTGTATATGTACATTTATTTAACCTTGTCCTCAATACTGGACTTGTCCCAACAAATTGGTCAGAGGGAATAATTATCCCAATATATAAAAACAAAGGGGACCACAGGATCCATGCAACTATAGACCAATCACTCTCCTGTCCTGTGTTGGAAAGCTATTCACCTCAATAATAAGCTCAACACATTTCTAATTCAAAACAATATATTAAATGAAAATCAAGCTGGGTTTAGAAAAAAATTATTCTACAACAGACCATATTTTTACTTTAAATGCATTTTAAAAGTTATTAAAATATAATATAAATGACAATTCTTTTAGAATAATACAAAGTATGTACAATAATTTAAAGTCGTGTGTGTAAATCCCTCAAAATAATAAAAACTAAGTAAATGAAATTACCACACAAAACAAAAATAAAGATAATTATGCAACATCAGACTTTTTTTCAATGTAATATCGGGGTAAGACAAGGCGAAAATTTATCACCTGTACCTTTTTTCATTCTTCCTAAATGACCCTGAAGAATTCCTGACAGAAAGAAATAACCATGATATAAATTTAAATGAATTTACAGAAGAAATACTCCCTTTATTGAAAATTTCATTACTACTCTATGCAGATGACACAATATTGATTGCAGATGATGAAATATCCCTTCAAAAATGCATTGATGACTTTGTGAATTACTGTACACAATGGAAGTTAAATATAAACATAGATAATACTAAAGTAGATGTATGTGGGGCAAGAAATATAAAAAATATAAGTTCACCATTGGTCACCAAGGTATTGAAATGGTTAAATCATATAAATACTTGGAAGTAGTCTTTAGTACATCAGGGTTATTCATCCAAACAAAGAAACACTTAACAAAACAAGCTGGAAAGGCATTACATTATCTCTATACAAGAATAAACAATCTTAATTTACCAATTGACCTTGTATTAAAATTGTTTGATTATACAATTGTCCCAATCTTAACATACTCAAGTGAAGTGTGGGGGTATAGTAACCTTGACATGTTTGAAAATATCCAAAACAAATGTTTTTGAGCAACATCCTTTGAAACTTAAAAAGAGTACACCATCATGTATGATTTTTGCTGAACTAGGCAGATACCATACAAATAAAATTAAAAGTAAGAATGATTGGATTTTGGGCCAGAATTATTACTTGAAACCATGATAAATTATCATATAAAACATATCAAATCATGCTAGAAATACCCAACTTCCAATCAAAATGGATAACACACATTAAAACCATCTTATTTGAAACAGGCAATATGACTACTTGGTATAATCAGGAATTATTAATACACATGTCACCAGTAAAACAATTTATTAGACAGACTCTTATTGATCAGTTTAATCAGCAAGGGAAAAGTTCTTTACAAAATTCCTCCAAAGGTAATTATTATTCATTATTCAAAGAATCCATCAATCTTGAACAGTACTTGTTTAAATTAAGAAAACCAAAATATTTAAAACTAGTGAAATTTAGAACAAGCTACCATTATTTACCAGTAGAAGTTGGAAGATAGAGTAACACAGATTTGTCCGATCGAAAATGCATTCTCTGCACGAAAAATGACATTGGTGATGATATGCACTATCAACTCATCTGTCCTGGTTTAGTAACTCAAGAAGACTAATATTATTACATGCATCCAAATATCCTGAAATATAAACAGCTTATGAATGAATTATCACTGACCACACTTACCAAACTCTGTATGTTTGTGAAAGTAATCATGGGGGCATTCAAGAGCAGCTCCAATTAATAACAGTGCAGTGCTTGTTAATCTCATGTACACTTTTCGTGTAAACCACATGCAATGATAAAATACAGACTGCCTATCAAAATAAAGTTTTTTTTTATTGTTTTTTTTTTAAAATATAACTTACCCCCACTCACCGTACTTTTAATGTTGAATTCATAGCAATTAATTAAATCAATCCAATTAGGTTTTCGAATACTGTCTCACTTATTTGATATTCACGTTTCAACATACTTCACACAGTAATGATTTAACCAATCACAAATCCTTTTTTCAAATACACAATAGTTATGAATGAATCCACCTTGAATCTATAGTCTGTTTCAATCTCTGTAAATAATGCATAGTTTGATACATTATACATATTAATTATAGTAATGTATCCAATTACATGGATTTCCCAATCAATACCAATGTAGATGTACGTAACTATGCACAGTGTAATTGAAAATGAACTAAACATTCTTTATACTGTATAAATTACATTTTGATATTTTTCCTTTGCTCTCAAATGTGTGTATAAAGTTACTGCTTAAACTTTCCTCTTGTAAATGATACTTCTTTATTTTCCTACTCTCTCTCCATCTCTACTTACATATTATCAAAATATCAATGCTTTAATCCAGAAAAAAGAGGAGAGAGGCTATATTTTACTTTTTCTCTTTTCGATTTTATGGCATAGTTTGTTGACGTCAAGTAACAAATATATCATTCAAAACATTTAATGTAAAAAGAGATACTTAAACCTTGTCATGTGATCTATGTTTGACTGTTTTTCTATTACGACATCATATAACTGTATGCTCTTGTATTGTTTGTTTGTAAGATTTTAGCATTAAAGATTTGTTCTGTTCTATTCTGATATCATATCACTTGTCTAATACACTGTCTAAATTTTTTCGGTGCATAACAATCAACATAAAAGTATGACCTTATTAACTCGAAAATCGTGGGTTCGTATTACTGTCGGGACATGCCATTTTGTCCCATTTGTCAAGATAATGTGGCTAGATATAATATCATGCCACGTGTATTATATAGATATATCTATCACTATATTTGTATCATATAGATATCAGTATATATGTATCATATAGATATCACTATATATGTATCATATAGATATCAGTATATATGTATCATATAGATATCAGTATATATGTATCATATAGATATCAGTATATATGTATCATATAGATATCAGTATATATGTATTATATAGATATAACTATATCTGTATCATATAGATATCAGTATATATGTATCATATAGATATCAGTATATATGTATCATATAGATATCACTATATATGTATCATATAGATATCACTATATATGTATCATATAGATATCAGTATATATGTATCATATAGATATCACTATATATGTATCATATAGATATCAGTATATATGTATCATATAGATATCAGTATATATGTATCATATAGATATCAGTATATATGTATCATATAGATATCAGTATATATGTATTATATAGATATAACTATATCTGTATCATATAGATATCAGTATATATGTATCATATAGATATCAGTATATATGTATTATATAGATATCAGTATATATGTATCATATAGATATCACTATATATGTATTATATATCTATCACTATATATGTATTACATAGATATCACTATATATGTATTATATAGATATCACTATATATGTATTAAATATCTATCACTATATATGTATTATATAGATATCACTATATATGTATTATATATATATCACTATATATGTATTATATATCTATCACTATATATGTATCATATATATATCACTATATATGTATCATATATCTATCACTATATATGTATCATATAGATATCACTATATATGTATTATATAGATATCACTATATATGTATTATATATCTATCACTATATATGTATTATATAGATATCACTATATATGTATTATATATCTATCACTATATATGTATCATATAGATATCACTATATATGTATTATATAGATATCACTATATATGTATTATATATCTATCACTATATATGTATTATATAGATATCACTATATATGTATTATATAGATATCACTATATATGTATTATATATCTATCACTATATTTGTATCATATAGATATCACCAAAATGACTGAAATAAGTTGATGGGACATTAAACCCTTGCAAATAAACACGATTAATTCTTCAAACATACCAGATATAAAAACAGTATGCCTCACCATAATAATACACATACCGGAATAAAAAGAAAACTTTCTTTCCCCGGACTCGAGAAAATACTAAAAGGTGAAAGCGGATTTCCAACTTAACTCTGGATAAGATTTGCTTAAGCCTAAGTACATGAAGTGACATGGAAAATATAAGGTTATCCATGCAAATCCAATTTCCGTCCTTGCGGAGAGAATATATACTTGAAGCTCTACATTTGGTATTGTATTTGTTGCTGATTTATTGGAGTTTACCGTCCTTGCGACAGTCATATAGCGACATTAAATTACTTTGTTCCATTACCATGGCGTTATAGTTATTACAAAAATATTCCAGTCAGCATTAGTATCAACTATTCCAAAACCACATTTGAATAACCTTAATTTTTGTATAAATATCTAATTAAGTTACATAATCGTAAATTCGTAAATAAATACATAATACAAGACATTGAGTTAACACTCTTATAATGACTTCTACATTCCTGCCAATATGTTTTAAGCATCTTAATGTAATATCGTATGTATATGAAAGAGAAGCATTAATAAAACATTTATGTGGCGTAATGGGATCCTACCTATATAAGAAAACATAGCAAAAGCCGGTCAATTATTTCATGGAAAAAACTGAACGAGACCCGTTAGGCCAAAAAGTGTTTTTTCCATGAAATTATGAAGAGTTTGAATCTTTTTATGCACTTAATATATCTATCTTGTTTAAAAGTCAGACACCAGGAACTTTCTGTCCTACATTCTGTTAACAACGGCATGTATCCTATATTAGCTGTGTAATAGAAGAATAAACATTTATGTACAAATATTATGGTACGAAATGTGTGTGTTTGTAAATTGTATTGCTAAATAGTATATGTGTATATATTTGTGTCTCTTTTAACCCAAATGTAACTTTAGTTTCTTCAGCTGTATCAACTTTCTGATTTCTTCCACCTTTTCTCTCGTTTGTTCCATCCCATCTCTGTTCACTCAATTATGCATGGTTGTCTTGCATAAACGTGATAGTTCATATTGGATTAATACTGTACAATTTGCCATACAAAGGATTACGTCACAGATATTTAACTTGATTAACAGCAATGGAAAATAGATTCTCTTTTCAGCATCTGGTATATTATCACATTGGATTCCTTAGTTAAACTTTTGAAATAGAAATCGTCTTCTTAAAACAAAGAAATCAATCAGACTTAAAAGCATAAATAATGACTTCTTAAAATCATCCAAGACCATTTCGAATTGGTTTGTTGAAAATTAAGTGACTACTTGAAATAAAATGTTCAAAAAGCTGTAATTGAAGTCTGACAAAAGACCCAACAGCAGATGAATGAGCAGCCAAAACCAATTTCCTCTCTGTTCTTCTGGCAATAATATTTTGTCTCCTTCTGAAAACCTGTCCAAACAATTTTAGCTAGCGTTTATTTATTGCTCTGGGGTCACGTTTCGACATGGAAACATATGACTGATGCGGAAAACTGTTGAACATTGCTGGTCATTTATCTTTGTTTTCATTTTTTTATGCTTGATCTTTTTTTCAAATAGAAATGTAGGGAAATTACAAGCCCGTTTTTATAGCACAAACACCGTATATAACAAGCTTTTACGCGTTTGTCTATGAGTACGTGTATGAACAAAAACCCGTGTATGATATCTTTATTTTCGAGGAATGGAAGCATAAACAACCCAAGGATTCATTTTATAACATTTATTTAGCATTTTTTTCTAAAACGAATGCTTCAAAATGACTTTAACATGGATTTAAATATTTGTATGTTATTCAAATAAGAGCAGTAACAAATCCCGACCATCAACGAAAACAACAATACTTAGTACCAAAAGAGGAAGTAGTTGGATTATAAACAAAATGATACAAAGGATATAAATGATCATGAAAATAAATTCAAACATAACTGGACAGGTACGATGTTACCATTAAAATATGAGCCTGCCAATTCAAATCATATGTTTATCAAAATGTTATCTTTATTAATAAAATCCATGGGTGATCTTGTGGGGTTATGCTTTTGTTCGCAGAAAAGATAGTTCGTTTAGGGTTCGGTACTCATGAGGCTCAGACAATTTGATTCAACCAAGAGGTAGTAGAGAGAGTATTTATTTGTATCATCAAACGATATGTTATACGGTAAAATGGAGAGGTCCGAAGGTTGGTAATCCGAGCTAAACATTAAAAGAAACTCGTAATTCGAGATTCGCGTTTAACCGAGTATTTATTACTCAAACGTCAGTCCTCGGAGACCCAATTTGCTGTACTTTGTATTGCAATATTTTGGAACAAACGTCCTTTCAAACGATTATTTACATTTAATTGTAAATGCAAAGTACTTGTATACTCACAAAAAGAAACATTGGCAACCTTTTCTAAGGAGAACGTTACTTTGCTAATTGTTTACTTTGAACGAATCAGTTAATGTATTCTATACAATCCAGTGTTTCTTCATCAATTATACAGCGTTATCATAGCTCTCTTTCCAAAAGGATATTAACAAAACATACCGAAAGATATGATTACACTATATAGGAAATCAAAACCTAATTGAAAAGACAGCAAAAGGAAGAAAAGGAACAATGCTAGGACCAAAAGCAAGCATGAATAATACTTAAAACGATCATTGATTATATTGAGTTCGTGTACCGCTCTACAAAATGTTTAAATCATATTTCATTTGATTTTCGTAATATCTAATACAGTTTCCTAAATGCGAGGAAAAATAAAGTTGGTCCTAAAACTAGAATTTCATTTTTTTTCTCCAGAATGGCAAAACTTCGTCGTTTCTATGATTACCCAGCAATGACAAATAATTCACAACATCAATTGTGTATGTTCCGCCGTTTAATCGATTCCTTCCTATTTCTTGCCAGTAATTAATTTACTATCCCAGCCTAATTAGATTACAAGGGAATGTTTACTAATGTTCCTGCTAGTTCACACTATTTCGTATTTGTCGAGTTTGTGCTTTTTTATTCACTGAGACCAAGGAATAAATGAAGGGAAGAAATGAGGCGAACATGTGATACAATGTTATGATGTAGACGAACATAGTATAAGAATTATGAACAGACAATCGTAATTTGCAATGTAGATTGAAATATATTTTTCCCACGACAAAAACAAAGTACCTTCTTCCTACCAAGTCTCTTTAGTAATATCGATAATAAAACTTGTCATCTTTAAACATTTTTATGCAAACACAATTTCCAATATCATCTTAAAATAAAGACACTAGACTATTCAACGTTTTTTAAAAAAAAATAAGCATTAATAAAATGTCTTTTTTGGTTTTGTTGCATTCTTTTAAAGCGAAAAAAAAATCCTTTGTGGTTTCCTCGAACCACTCAAAAGAATTTAGTGCAGACGAATTGTCTGGTAACAATATCTATTTTAGGTGCCGCAGACGACAACTAATCTGATTGTCCAGGTTAGCGTTCTTTTCTAACTTAATAAACGTAGCAGATTTGAAAAACGGACATTGACACCTGTGCAAGACAATGGAATATCATATTTAGTCTGTAGGCAATAGCATATGTGAATACATATTATTGTTTATTATTTTGTAATTTGCCTTCCACGCAATTAATGCGATATAAAGTCAAGGTAACAGAAACTGAAATCGACTTTAATAATAGATATACACATGATATCATCCGTAAAAAATAATATAGGAAACAATCATTTGTGTAATTGTAAATTGAAATGACACACACAAATGCATAAATATGAAAATAAGATACTGGAAAACAATCTTATTATTTCTTCAGATAATATAGTTATGATATTTGAAGGTTGTACAAGCTAATGCTGCCGAAAGTCGCACAATTACTAAAACACTATAGAAACAATAACTCTCTTATGATAAGAAAATAACTATATTATTGATTTTGGAGATCGAAACGTTTCAGTAGATAATGGAGATAAATTCATCATCCCTAAATTTTAGATGACATACTCAGGAGAGAGAGAGAGAGAGAGAGAAAGGGAGAGAGAGAGATTTCACTAGGGATGCTTTCTTTTGTCAATGGATATTTCTAATCCATAAAGACGTTTAAGATATGGGGTTTGCATAAGGCGACGGGACGGGAAACGCGCATATTTACTAATATGCATCAGTCTCCCATTTGTGAAGTTCAGTATTCCTTTCGTTTAAGTCACAGATCTGAGTGATATAAACGCACAACAATGCATTATTCTGTGATATAGCACTAAAAGAAGAAAATCTCTTTCCATTCTGTCACGCTTAACAAGACTGTTAAGTTTTTAAAGTAAATTATATGAATGTATCGATGCATTTCATAAAGCTTAACTTAAGAACTCATATGACGTCATATAAAATACATTATTTAAACCGTGTTTTTATCGAAAAATAACGCACGCAATAAAACTTTCCATGTTAATATACTTTTGTTCGTGTGTCTAATATCAATGGCTGAAAACATAAAACATTCTATAATACAGTAGAAGTTATAATATCGTACATGTTTCATATCCTTTAAAATAATGTCAGTGAAAAGAAAACAAATGTATAAAACCGGAAATGCATTCATCTAGTTAACAACATGATTCTAACGAACACAATAAGACAGTCATCATTTCTTTGACATCAAATTGATTTAAACAATCAATTACTTTGGCCGAAATGTGCAAATTATGAAATATGTAACAATAAATACACGTTGCAATATCAATATCATGGTATAAAGTTAATCGATTATCACATTACCTAAACATGATGCGCAGTTATGGCGTTCTTCCAACCGGTCGTTGAAAGAAAAGTTATAAATTATAGGACTTGGAAAGGAAATGTAATGTTTCTCACAATGGATCCATTTTACATTGCATGCATTTAATATTAAGCTTAGATGAATGCATTATCCTAAAGAAATAGTCCACGTACATTACAGGAATGGGTTAAACGCATAAATGCAATGCATTTACAAAGTACATCTTTTTTAAACAAAACAAGGTGGTTATATATAAGGAATAAGATCGACTGTTTGAAATTTACATAATTTTTATTCCATTTCAGAGGTAACATAAGTTATTCTATTATATTAATCAAAGAGTCAGGATTGACACATAATCATAAGTTTATTTATTTATTTTTCCCCCAAACTGTTCGTTTAAATAATATAACCATATATTTCTTTAACTAAATAAAGTGTTGTAGATAGGGGGCGTTTATCATGATACGTAGTAAAATATAATGTATCAGTTTTTATGCGAAAAAAAAAAGCGAACAAGCATCTGACAAATATGTATTGTGAACGTATACTATTTTCAGAGCACAATAAGTATCATAACATATAATATAAAGATAGATAATTTGGAAAAGTATGCAGAACATTTTGTTTTGTTTATCTTTGATAATATTCTCCTTTCAGTTATGTTAACTGTCATAAACTGTTCCGATATTTACCGTACAGTTGTTTGATTAAAGTAAAATACGATATACTTTATAAGCAAATTATAAGTAGTAAATGAAAGATAATCAATAATTTGTATTTGATTGTTTCCTCATATATACAAGGTAAATTATGAAGCAACGATGATAGTACATATATATACCGGTATAATCAAAGATTAATTTTTTGAAGGCTGCACTACATATATCTAATTTGATGGAAAATATTTTGTTTAAAAAACGATAATGTAAATTAATGGACATGATTTACTCTATGGGATATCCATGATTTCATATTACCGAGTTAACATTACTTATGGTCTTTCTGGTGTTGAACATGATTCTAAAACGAAAGAGTCGAACTCACAATTCGAGAATTATTTGTTTTCGTTTTGATAATTTGTTTAAACAAACAGAGTAAAAATGATACTGTCTGAAAACAGGAAATCGATTATTCATATGAGAAAAAGGCCTTAAGCCCATTGAACATTTGAGACATTTTATATAACTATAGAAATGTATCCTCTTGTGAAACCTAATTTATATATTTATTTAGCTCTAGACACTATGGATCATACATCGAACCACTGACTGATGTATCCTATTGACAAAAATAACATCACCACTTCCTCTTTTGCTATTATCTCACTACTTATATCCCTACCTCTACATTTTCCCTAGTATTTCTATCCTGTATTCAGTCGAATGTCACGTTTCGATACTACCTACGCCCTCACTGAATTACTTTGTGTATTTTTTGCAAACCTCCATGCTGTATTCCTTGTATACCTGGATGGAAATAAAGATATGTCCTGTTCTGTTCTGATAACTAAAATTTAATGTTAAATAACGTTTGCTTTGGTACATCTATTTACTCGAAAATGATAATTATGAGTGAATATTTTAATGTGTTATGCCTATATGTATGACTTAGTTTTATTTTTAATGCTGTACTCATAATGTGTCAAACAGCAGAATATTTAAGTATACTAACATGTGTATAGAAAACTTAACTTTATGTACAAATTTCAATTTATCTGTACCGCCCAAGCTACATTGTTATATTTCAATCATTTGAATTTTTTTTGTCTAGACCCCACTCCCCCCCCAAAAAAACAACAACAAACAAAATAAAATTAAAAAAAAAAAAAAAAAAAAAAAAAAAACTTCCGTTTCTGGTCTCTTGCAAATAAAAAAGAGGATCGGTAAGTCGGGATATTATATTTGTTTATTTTTTTTTTACATGAAAATAAATGTAAAAAAGGGAAATATTTTTAAGGCGGAAAAGTAAACAAAAAACTTATGTGGCTAAAAAAGAGGTTCGGTCGGGAGACCAGAAAAGGAACTTTTTTTGGCCTACATGAACTACATGATATAGTGATACACACATTGTATACCTAACTGATGTTGAAATGATTGTGATAGGCGCATAAAATGTTCACGTAGATATTCGTCTACATAAAGATCTCACACTATTAGTAACATAAGAGACTACACTGAGTCAGAGGCTATAACTACTCGGCCATGGAGGACCAACAAATGTTGTAACGTACAAAGTTGAAATATTGTTACGAATCATTGTTGACTCTATATAATATTTTCACCCGGTTCCGATGGCCAAGTGGTTTTTTTACTGGACATATCTTTTATGAGGAAAGTTCCGTTTGATACATTATTTCCAAGTTTTGTGTTATGCATTTATGTTTTCTTTTTACTGTCGATTTATTGAACATTATATTGATATGAAACATGCTAATGTACTATCCGAAAACTACTACAGTATAATTGAATATTATTGTGTTTTTTCTTTTTAAATTGGTTTACAAATTTACAAATATCATTGCATAGTCAAAAGTGTCTTGTGTAATAACATTATATATAAAATCATATAAATTAAACATGATTTGGCAATATTATTTGTATACTGTTTAGGGACATCGAACTGAAATTATTATTAAAAACAAATTAACAAACAAACTTGTTTTAAAAAGTTTTCAGTATTTTTCGCGTATTCCAGAATAAAGGAAATAGTCGATTTAGTTGATTAATGTAAGAAATATTGCAAAAATGCATTAATCTTGCAGTGGGACAGCTCAATTGTCTCTTGTAGACAAAATCCCGAATATGACTAATAATGTAAATGGGACGTTATGCCAAAGGAAACATATCATTTGGCTCTTGTTTAACTACGTTGGAAAACAACAACAACAACAGCAGCGGCCGCCGCAACAGCAAAAACACGTTAATTCAGCAAACAAGTTCGTACTCGTATACTGTATTACCATGCATGAATAATGATTACAGAACTTTTTTGCATATATTCCATCCACTCAATCATTTAAGTAAATCGGGAATTCGTGTATATATTGTTTTTATATCTATATCTGTATATGTGTCATTTGAATCTGCGGTAACATATATTTTATTCTATATTTTTTGTATACACGTTACGATGAGTATGTCTATGTCTATATCAAAGTCGATGAATAGTTTCAGTTACCATGGTATTTTATAACATAATTCGTGTCGAAGATGAATTACAAACTAATAAGCTGCAACACTTATATATATACCAATGCTATTGCCTACAGACTGTATAGGATATTTGATTGTCTTCGTAGTGACAATAGATTTTGTATGCGGGAGTGTCAAGGTCTATTTTTCAGATATGTTGCATTAATCAAGTTAGGAAAGTAAGCTAACCTGGACAATCAGATTAGTTGTCGCCTGTTACAGCTAAAATAAACATTGTTACCAGATATTTTGTCTGCGGTGAATTCAACTGAAAGGCATGAAGAAGCCACATGCGATTTTGTTTTCGCTTGGAAATAAGGCCATAAGACTAAGGCATTTCAGTTTTTTTTGTTTTTTTTTTGAATACCCATGTGTCTTACTTTTAAGAGAATGTTAGAAATAACGTGTAAAAAGAGACTATGTAGAAAGCAGATACTTTGCTTTTATTGGAAAAAATCTATTCTTATCTACATTGCAAATTACGATTGTCTGTTCATAATTCTTATACTATGTTCGTCTTCATCATAACATTGTATCGAATGTTCGCCTCCTTTTTCCATTCATTTGTTCCTAAGTCCCAATAAAAATATTCGGCAAATACGAAACATTATAAAATGGTAGGAACATAAGTAAATATTCCTAGTAATCTAATTTGGCTGGGATAGTAAATTAATTGCTGGCAAGAAGTAAGAGGTAATCGATTAAATGGGGGAAGACTTATACAATTAATGTTATGAGACATTTCTAATATTGCTGAGTAATCATAAAAACAAAAGTCTTCCAATCTGGTAAAAAATTAAAATCAATGTTGACTCGTTACCCTTATGTTCTCATAGATTTAGGTCCAATTTGATTTTTTTCTTTGCATTTAAGGAACTGCATTAGATATTACCAAAATAACATGAGGGATTACTTACATATGTTCTGGTTTAAGCTTAAGAATTACACGGAAACGTCCAAAAATATTGGCTAATTGTATGAAGTTACAGCTTATTTTGCCAGATTATACATTATATTGAAAATAATGAAATAATACAATTAAAAAGATATACATGTATATCATTGAATTAATATATATTGCTATCTATATATTAATTCAATGATTATTATGTTAAAGTATATTTTAAACCACAAAGCAAAAGAGTGTATCCCGATTTAAAAATTATATTGTTTTTTAACTGATTCTTTTGGTTGAGATTTCGAGATTGTCCATAATGTTTTACATTAAGATGAAAATCGAAATAACTGTCAAATTTAGATAGATTTAGTCCATTATTTCCTAACTTATGCGATAGGCCTAGTTATGAATAAAGTTTTGGGGTGATCACATGTTATATTTACTTAAAGCAAAGTGTAGATAAAAGCTTGTCCTGATTAGACTGGGTATTAATGTTGTTTCGAAATCCTGCACTAACAAATTATAAAGCTTGAATTTTTGATACAGTGTAAAGCCTTTTGCATGTCTGTCTTAAATCTTAGTCGAATTACAAATTGTCTTACCTAATTTTTAAATGGCATGTAAGTATTTGTTCAAAATTTGAAATTGGATCGCATAAAAAGAACCGTGATACCCTGATCTGGATAAATATGGTGCCTCCGAGACAGCAACAACAACAACTACACACTGTCGATTCGAAAGCCTCCTTATGATGCATTAAATTTTAGTGGTCACATCTGCCAAAGGATAGCAATTGATTAATTTTGTCATACCATTAGAGTAAGTTTGTTAATTACGTTACAGTTTCTGTCATAAATAATTGGATGTTTTACATTTCACAATCTCTGCTGTCCTCTGCTACCATACATTGAAGTTCTTTACGAGTTCTATGAAGTTAGATTACATAGCCCGTCTACATCGGACATTAACTGCAGTCTGTTTACGAAAAAGCACCCCCTCCCCCCCCACCAAAAAAAACAAAACAAAAAAAAACGCATATTATATTATACAAAAGTACAATCAACAGTAGTCGCCCACTTACTATTGAACGGTAAAACGAGATTTGACCCACTGTACCGCTGGACGAATTGTTAGATACAATTAGCGTAATGTGTATATGTTCAAGGACTACTTGAATACATTTAGTAATGTTAGAAATATACTACTTATTGGCTAAATATATACAGTATATTCAAAATTTAGTATAATTTGGATACAATAAAAAACGTAATCACATACATCTACATATTTACTTACCATTTTTTTGCAAGTAATATTTCTTTGAAATTATTTGGAAATTAGAAAAAAAAGTATTTTGAGAGGTATTACGTGTTCTTAAATGGATATGCAAAAACAGAACACAATTACCGGTACACGGAATGCACAAAACAATATTTTGGTACCAATGATATTTCCGCTCGGATATTATAAATTTGAACGGTTTAAACAGTCAGAAAAGGCGTTTAAATAGTCAAAACCAACAAACGCATTGAATAAATAAATAAATAAATAAATAATGATTATTCGACAGCATTCTTTGCCTAGCCCCAGTTGTATGTATTTGATAGTATAAGCGCGTACGTATGTACGAGGGATGTACACGAAATGTCATATCATTGAAATATAATACAATAGCAGTTAAATTACAAAATTTCACATGATTCGCTTGCATACACGCCGTACAGCTGTAACAATAGTAACGTTATCAAACGACACCCGGCCAAACTCAAAACGACGTCAGAACATTTATACACATCCACAACGAATGAAGAACACCGCTTAATCCTTTTCAATATACACAAGCATGCACATACATGTCGCATATAATTTTATATATTTAGCAGGTCATGAATTATGTTGAAGATAGTCCCATTGCTACAGTCCGTTCTGTACATGATTGCAGGGATGGCAATGCGCCGATCTCTGCCAAGCAACTCTTTGACGGCGGTGTCGTGCGACGTCAGGAATTAAAATTACGTCTTGAACGACGTTGCAAATGTTCGTGCATAACGTATGTGTAGTTTGAAAAGCGAACGGTAAAAAGTACATTTGAAACGCTTTAATTTGAGACCATTTTCATCAAATCATAAATATCGGGCCGGATAGACGACGATGGCGTTACTACGGAAACCACATTTTATTCCACGACATGGCTACAAATCTACTTTTTGCACATTCGAATGACAATATATCGACCTACATTATAATGCAGTTTCATGACTTGCCATTTTAACACATTTCCGCGAAATTTTTGAACACCCCTCGTAGTTTTAGAAATTTACACAGTGTTTAATTGCAGATATACATAATATGTGTGTGTGTGTGTGTGTGATAAGCAACCTATATTTTTTTCATCTATTTTACATACGAGGAAATGCATACAAACCGCAAGTACTGGTCCAGTAAAGGAACAGGCACGAGGGCTTATCACAAGTGCTGTAAGAACGTCTTTCCCAATCGATGTACAAAATACAATATTTAAAGACTACATGCACGTAACAGACAATTACATGCACGTTGTTTAAGTAACTTGTCTTTCTAACGTTTTCACTGCAGAAAATTAGAGAGTACATAAAATGGACTTCTTATGTCATTTTTTGGAATATTCACATTCTGAGACATATCTCTGAATCAAATAGATAACAATAACCTACAGAAAACTTAATTAGGGTCTTTCTTAGTATGGTAGAATTTGAGCATGGAACATATCAACAATGACGTTAATAACCCGTTGCCATGGTACCCTTTCAATGTGCATATATTCATAAGTTTTATGTAAAAATGTTTGTCTGCTGTATGATGTTACAGATCAGACGTGTGTTAAACCCCAATATAGTGTGGTGTATTAAGCAATACTGTATTAGTTTGATGTGTTGCACATCTGTACATAGACATTAGCTATTGAGCAGACAAAGGGAGTGTGGAAGCGATAAATACGTTTACGAAAGAGATTGTGATGCGTCATGTTTCTTTGATTTATTCTAGATTATATACTCTTCACCAAGCTTATCCGTCTTAGGCCAAGTATATAAAGCTCCTGTTCTACAAGTGATCCGCATTGTATGTTGATGCCTCATTGCTATATCATAATTGGGACCCGACTATATAACATTAAAACAACAGCAACAACAACAAACACAGCAACTATGTTTTATATTAAAACATTCATACATACATACACATTTTATTGACATATCGACATTTGGTCATTTACAAAATAAAGAAATATGGCAAAGACACAATTACTAAAGCATTATAAAATGACAGGATATTTTGTTATAAGACTTACAAATATCTAGGAATTAATATTAAAAAAAAAGCGAAAAAAGATAAAACTGTTTGTTTAAACGATTCGAAATCGAGTTAGAGTTTTCTCATTTCAAACGCATATGATAGAAATCTAAACATATTTTTCATTCATTTGTCTTCGACAAAATTGTACATTTATTTTATTGTTAGGCCAAGTTAAATAACCAAGAATTCTTTCTTTTGATATTAAAGCCGTATTTGATATTACCCACCATCAAACTTTTATTGTCCATAAGTTATATTTTAACACTTTCCATAAATTTTCCTATACGAAAGAAATCATTTCCCGATCCAATGTTCCTACATGTTTTATTGCTGGACAATATCTAAGTAAAACGTAATAATTAAGCTAACACAGCTTCTAGCCGTAATCGATTTGTTCTTATCTTGAACTGTAACTCATTAACCATCCCTATCTAATTAGATCATCGGCAAATGTTTGCCAACGAACAACGGAACTAGTTTGGTGCACCGTGATTTGAAATCATCGCTGAACATTAGGACACGATTTAATGCAAAAAAAAAAAACACGTTTTTATTTTAACAATATTAACTATATAAGGATGGCACATTTTCCGCAATTTTGTCATAGCGATATGTAATACATATTCAAGATAATTAACACAAACCTATTTCTCTCCGGGACACTAAAAAAAAAAAAGATCGAACATCTAAATGGCCCGACCAAAATCTAATCTCTCTTGGCAATAACCAAGTTAGCCATATGCTGAATGATTGAAGTCAATTGAAAAAGGCTTCCTTAGTGGAGTAAGTATGCAAAACATCAATTTTTTATCCAATGAAATGAATGAGTTTTTACCGGACAATAACAAAATAATTATGAAATTAAAAGGGAGATAAAAAACTTGGTGCAGGTAGAATTAGGGTTCTTGGTTACTGAACTCCTAGTCCAAATCCTCTTCTATGTATATCAATACCTTGCAGACAGACAAACAGACAGGCAGGCCTCTGATCTATCGATTCGAGCATAAAAATCTTCTTGAATGTGAGTGTTTTTTTTTTTCCTTTTAAATAATTTTAGTTGGTGCCTTTCCTGGCCATTTAGTCGTTACCTAAAAAATGAGAAAGTGAAATAAAGTTTCCACCTGACATATAATTTTCATTTTAAACATGATAAACAGGTTCTTATAACTTAAAATTATCCCTTTCGACGGTTCCTGGGTTGGAGCATTCGTGGCGTCTGTGAAAGACATGATAAATGTTTAGCTTTACGGTGTTTGCATATACAGTTATAGTCAAAATGGTGTTCAATAAAATAAATATTAACAAGACAAATGATTTATAAGAAGAGAAATTTATCTCCTCCCACCAATATAAACAATTATCTTTATATAAATTCACATGTAAGGGTCAGGTCGGAAACACCGGCATCGGCGATGGAATATTGTTACACTTTTATTGTAATTGAATTAGATGGGTAGGAATATACTTTAAAGATGTATTCGGTCCAATATTTCTCCGTACACATCTTGAGAGATAGTTTTATGTTGAAACACTGTATAGAAATAAAGCGTTCTATATTTATATTTCAAGAATTATCGAAAGATTGAAAGACAAATTATATGAAAATCTTATAAACCGGCCGACGTTTTTAGGGTGACGAGACATATGAGATTACCTAACATAGTCGAAAACAATCCGATCGCATTCGGAAACGCTCGGAACGTCATGAATATTAATGAGTAGCAAACAGGCTTCATGTTTTTCTCGCTCAATTATATTAGCTGAGGGGGGCTGTGACAGCATTAGAAACATGCTTGTTTACATATGCAGATTTCCAGTTCCTCGTGGTTTTTGTTTTACGGCATTGTCAATATTTCTACAAAGTAAAGCATGTATGCCTCCATTGCCTCATATTCTTTTTTTATTTCAAATATTATTACATAAGGAAAAAGTTTGAAGTGCGCTAAATGCCTCAAACTATCAAATATTTAATATTTTAATATATTATAGATAAGTAACTCGTTGTCTTAAGCAAACTTACATACCAATTACTTTTTAATTTAATATTAAAACGTATTCACTTACGTCTATCGGGAAACAAGTGCTTACTAATTATACTAATTCCTATAGTCGGATCCTCGGTTGGCCATGTACTTGAAGCCAGAAATGATAATGAAAAATCACTGCCCCCATCGGGGATCAAATCCCTTATCTTCGGTCATACAGTCGGGTATGTTGCCACTGGACTAAGAGGTCTTTTAAACCATTGAAATCCTTTTATGGAATTATTTTATGTACACTGAAAAGTGAAAACATCGACAACTTCAACTTTTGAAAAATGTGAATGGCTTTGGTAAACGTGTGTTTATTGCCTTTCGAAAATGCATCTTTCAATGTTTTATTCATTCACGTCGGCTTTTGAAAGTTTATTTGAAAATGCCTTGGCAGCTATTGTAAATTAATTGCTTTGAAGTGTGGATTTCTTGGCACAAGAAGTGGAAATAAATGATAAATTATATAAAAGAACGATTTCAACATTTCATCGAAGAAGATATTGGATTCATATCGATTTTCCAATGAAACTGCATTAAATAAACGAAGGGAATTGAATGATCAAGCGTTTCATGCAGAATATGAATATTGTCCCCAGAGTAGGAAACTACTATAAACTTCGATTCATGTACTTTTTTTAAAAAAAAAATAATGGTGTGATATATGAATACGAATCTCCAAAGAGAGCAAAATGTTTATGGTTTCAGTTTTATTATGGTACTCTGCTGAAGTAATTTTAATTAATGCAATTTAAGTTTTACACACACACGAATGTACATACATTTTTACCAATGAATTGATATAGTTCTCATTACGGTAAGTTATGTCTTTAATTCTAATACAAAGCTATATTTTATGTCACCAATATCTTTATACAAGATTACGCAGTGTTGGACTACTTTCGATTACTTGTGCTGTCCGCGAAACATTTTAATAGAAACCGAAAGAGCAGGCTTATCATAAGCAAGGGAAGACACATAAAACTATAATCTTATTATCTTTATTTGTCTTTAACGTTGCCGCATTAGCTATATGTTTCAAAACTGGGATTAAAGAAACTTTGCACAAAGCCTTAGGTATATTAGCCGAAAGTACCTTTTTTTCTTTAAGATATGTCGTTAAATGTTTTATAGCAAGCAATCTGTTAAGGGTCAACTGCCTTACAAAGATAAATCGTGTCTGTTATAATATTGCATCTTGAATATAAATTAGAAAGCGCTCTTCAGGGATGGATTGCCATCATATTTCCCAAGAATTAATATTTTGAACGCCAAAGTAGGATTATCATGGCTGCAATCTCAATTTAGTCATAGAGCCGAAGAGCTGTATGTGTCGCAAGTTAAAAAGATACTAGTTTATGATAAACTATATCTCATCCTCTGTTTGATATTTGATTAGTTCAACATATTCTCCTAATGACATTTCTTCATCACATTCTAGACAACTATTTTAACTCCTGCATGAAGGTTCCGAACAATGTTTTTTTTTATTATGTCTCCGTTTTACTGAACCAGGCTATAAAGGAATCCCTCTTGCCTGGGTCCGTCACGTAACGCCACGTCCTACACCAACATTGCATGAAGACAAAATGGGATGCGAGAGTATTAACCATTTTATGTTTCTACTTATTTTTTTATAATCTTTTTGTCCTCTCTTCTTTCGTCTATTGTTATCTTACATTAAGAAGATTTAGCATACACCATCAGCTTTGCCAAACAACAGTTTCAAATCTAGAAAGGCGTTTTGTTCCAATCCACGTGATATAAAAGTAGTATTTTAATTAAGTTATCACGTAATTAACACGCTTCAATATCTATTTTCTGCAACACATTAGCACGCTTTTTGATGCTGATTAATCAAATTACAGTCGTTTATGTGAATGTCTTACTGATATTAATTAAGTTGGTACAGGTAAAGGAAACTTAAGTGTAGCTGGGTTTCGCTATAAATTGGCGAACTGTCTTAAGTTACTTCATTTGATGTATTTAATGTTCATTATATCTTTACAAAGATAATTAAGTTGTTTTTGAAAACGATATCGAAATAGAAAAGACCCAAAACAGCTTACTCTTTATCACCGTCTTTATTAAGCAATATTAAAATGATATAGACAGTTTATTTGACGTGTAGATAACATTATTTTTGTTTGTTCATTGGGTTTATCGGAATTTGGAGACTATGTTTTCTTGAAATATATTGCTGCCACACAGTACTATCAGGCCGCAAACATGTGGCATGATACCACAATCAGTCTCATTGTCCTGAAAACAGGCCGATCAGTCCTGGAACTAGCCTAATATGATAAGTGCCAAGGAAGGGAATTATACCAGTACCATTTGTTTACGACTTTTGTAAGGTGACCATTTTCTTTTAGGGTAAACAGTTCAAGATGGGTCAATGTACTTTAATATGATGTTATGTCAAAGGAAATGGGCTATCACACATAGTGCCCTGCTCGCCCGATGGTCTCACTAAACGCTAAAAAATTGATGATAAGTGCATAATATAATAAAATCATATTATTTCCAATTGAAATATTATATACGTAACCTATCTAATGACCCATGCAATCGCGGAAATCTAACGTCGAAACTTAACGTCTTACACCGTCGAATGGGATAGACTTGTGTAGATGAGATTCATCTGATTTGTAAAAAATCTTAGAAACTCTCCTCAATTTCTTATATTTCCATCTAGCAAACATTTGACTTATCGGTAAAACTTTTTTTTGATGCAGGAGACTCATAAGATCGTTTCAGTCACAATAGCTGTCGCTTTAAATGTTATTTAGTCGGGTGTGCAAAAGGATATACCTGCGTGTGTGTGTGTGTGTGTGGGGGGGGGGGGTATTTAAGCAAGTAAAACAAGTACTTTCAAAATAAAGTCGGCTATATTGGCTAACGTTTAACACAATAGATTTCCTCAATCCCAGAGTGTTAGGTTTTATATAAAGAAAAAAAGTATAAAGATGGTTTTAACTGAATAATATTTGCTTCAAATCTCACATCGTCATATACACTCCCCACGTATTTTACGCTTGCTTTTTCCCAATTTTACCATGTAATGTAACGCAATCATATGTGTCGTTATTCTTCTTAGTTTACATGACTTTCAAGCATACACACGAAAAATATTTCATTCAAAAATGGACTACTAACTTAATTCAGTATTTGGAATATTCACATTCTGAAACATATCTCTGAATCAAATAACGAACGATAACCTACAGAAAACTTAATTAGGGTCTTTCCTAA
Organism: Solen grandis; assembly: GCA_021229015.1. Taxonomy (NCBI): domain Eukaryota; kingdom Metazoa; phylum Mollusca; class Bivalvia; order Adapedonta; family Solenidae; genus Solen; species Solen grandis. Next base: position 2,529,364 of record CM037783.1, read on the forward strand.
TATGGTAGAATTTGAGCATGGAACATATCAACAGTGACGTTGATAAGCCGTTGCCATGGTACCCAGTCAATGTGCATATATTCATATGTTTTTTATGTAAAAATAAGTGTCTGTTGTATAATGTTACAGATCTAACGTGTGCTAAACCCCAATATAGGGTAGTATGTTTTGTAATACTGTGTTAATTTGATGGTTGTACTTAGACATTAGCTATTGAGCAGACAAAGAGGGGGCGTGAGAGCAATTGATATGTAAACGAAATACAGTGTCATGTGCCATGATTCCTTTGCTTATTTAAAATATTCTAAGTTCTATCAAACTTATCAGTCTTAGGCCGAGCACACAAAGCTCCTGTTCTATAAGTGACCAGAATAATATGTTGTATAGCATAATTATCACAAAAGATATGTATGTGTTGTGTATTTAGATGTTTTGAAGTATGGGTCGATCGGTGCATTGACTGATACTTATAAAATGTAAACATATAAAATGCATTCATGAAATTCATATATAAACTGACATTCATACATACATACATACATACATACATACACCTTTTATTGGCATATCGACATTTGGCCATTTTCAAAATAAAGAAATATGGCAAAGACACAATTACGAAAGCATTAAAAATGAAATGGTATTTACAAACATCTAGTGTATAAATATTAGACGATTAGGAATCTCAGAGAGAACTATTTCTAATTTCAAAAGCATGTTTTCATTTGAGTTTGACTTAATTGTACATTTCTTTTTATGTTAAGCCATGCTTTATGACCTAAATATAAAGGCCATATTTGATATTACCCACTTTTAAACTTTTATTTTCCAGAATGTATATTTTTACATTTTCCGTTAACTTACCTAAACGAAACAAATCATTTTCCCAATCCAATGTTTCTGTTTTAGTTCTAGATAAAGTGTAAGTAAAAATAATTAAGCGAACACAGCTTGAACTGTAATCGATTTATTCGTATCCTCATCTGTAACTCACTTACCATTCCTACCTAATTAGATTATCCGCTTGCTTGCCAACGAAAAACGGAACTAGATTGGTCGTTTTTAGATTTGAGAATATCGTATTACATAGGGAAAACATTTAATGTAACTAGCACTGTATGATCGTCAACACGTAATCTATTACAATCATCATAATAAATTCTCTGATATCCTTAAATAACCCGTCGCAACCCGCAGACGCTCACACCACTCGAAAGGGTCTGTGAAAGGAGATGTATTTTTTGACAGATCGTTAACAATAGTTTAGATTATTTTAACAATTTTTACTCTTTTATAATTTTGAAAAATGAAATAATACATTGATATGTGTAAAATTGTAAATTTGTACGGTAATTTGGCCTTACTGTTTCAGTTTTTGGCATATCGACATTTGGCCATTTTCAAAATAAAGAAATATGGCAAAGACACAATTACGAAAGCATTAAAAATGTGCGAATTTACATTTAGGAAAGTGTTTATTGCTATTTCAGTAACTAAAAATAAAACACACAAACGGACAAATATAAATAATCCTTAAAATCAATTGAAGACGATTAAAGGTAATGTCATCTGCGTGTGTTTACGCACACGTGCACGACGTAATTGATTAGCAACTCGTTGTCTATATGCAAAATATCATAGGATTATCAAATCATTACGCTTTAATTTAAGATAAAAACATTTTAACGTCGATTGGAAAACACGTTCTTTCAACTTATATTAGCCCCTTTTAGACGGATCCTCGGTTAGTGAAGTACTTTACGCCAGGAACATAGCCCTCGACAGGGCTAGAACCCATGATCTTCTTCTCCACAGTCGGGTGTGTTGCCACTTGACCACAGCAAACCCTAAACCATTAAAATCCTTTTAAAGCATTCTTTTTATTCACGTTGAGAAGTGAGAATTTTGACAAATTCAACGTTTGCAAAATGTGAGTGGCTTTAGTAAACGTGTGTTTATTGCCTTTTGAAAATGCATCTTCCAATGTTTTATTCATTCACGTCGGCTTTTGAAAGTTTATTTGAAAATGCTTTGGCAGCTATTGTAAACAAAGTTTTGAAGTGTGGATTTCATGGCACATGGAAATGATAAATTATATAATAGAACGATTTCAACAATTCATCGAAGAAGATATTGCACTCGTATCGATTTTCCTATGAAACTGCATTAAATTAACGAGGGAATTTGAATTATCAAGCGTTTTAAAAAATACGTTACGGTCCATGTACCTTTTTGAAATTTTTAAATAACAAGAAAATGTGTCTGTGAAACACTTATGCCCCGCCAGGATATGGTCAGAATCAAATATTTGCTTATATTTTTTAAGTTTATATAATGATGTACATTTGTACAAAGTTTCATAATGATGTGAAGTTACCTTTACAGAAAAAATAGCTTAAACACAGAGGTAAACCAATTTTACCGAGTCAAAGCCATAAAATTAAATAAATACTACCAGAAAATAATCCATATCATGATGTATATGTATGTCATGTTTCAGGAAGATGTAAAGTCATCTTCATAGATAGGTCACAGCATGAATTCGCATAATAAATAGATGATATCAAGATGTACATGTGTACCTAGTTTCATCAAGATGTTAAGTCATCTTCATATAAAAATACATTAAACGCAAAGGTAAACCTGAGGAAGAACAAGCAATTCCAGCATGATCATCCAACCGTGTTATAATGGTCACAGCGATAAATTTGCATTAATATTAGATAGATCGTATAATGATGTACATATGTACCTACTTCTATGAAGTCACCTTCATAGAAAAAAGCTTAAATGCAAAGGTAACCCTGAGGAAGAACAATCAATTTCAGCATGTTCATCCAACCGTGAAATATAGGTCACATCATTATTTCGCATAATTATTAAATAGATCATATCAAGATGTACATGTGTACCTAGTTTCATCAAGATGTTAAATCATCTTCATATAAAAATACCTTAAACGCAAATGTAAACCTGATGTATGACGGACGGACGGACGGACAGACAGACGCACAGACCCCTCCTCCAAACAGAGTTGGCGGGGCATAATAATGTGAATTACGAATATGAATCTCAAGAGGTGAAAGAATCCCCCCAAAGGTGTAGCAATTTAATATTATTATGGTACTGTACTACAGTAATTTTAAACAAACTAATATCCATTTAACACACACACACACACACACACACACACACACACACACCTGAATGTTCATGACATACGATTTCTCCCAGGAATTGATATAGGTCTACATTCCGCTAAGTTACGTCTTAAGTTCTAAAACAAAGCTATATTTTATGTCGCCATTATCTTTAAACAGGATTACGCAGTGTTGGACTACGTTCGATTACTTGTGTTAGCCGCGGAACATTTTAATAGAAACGGAAAAACAGGCTAATCATTAGCAGCGGAAGACACATAAAACTAAAATCTTATTATCTTTAGTTGCCTCTAACGTTTCAGCATCAGATATATGCTCCAAAACTGGGATTAAAGACTAAACTTTCGACAACTTGCACAAAACCTTAGGTATATTAGCTGAAAGTACTCTAGTTTTATTATCATTTTATACACATTGTTACATTGATTTTTTCGTCTAGATATGTCATTAAAGGTTTTATTACAAGCAGTCTGTTAAGGCTAAACTACTTCACAAAGACAAATTGTGTCTTTAATAGCATTGCATCGCGTTCCATCATATCACTTCACGCTGTGTACTGCACTCACAGTACATAAACACAAGGTTAGATGCTCATGTAATATTTTAATATTTTTACTTCAAATTCTTCTTATCCTTTTTGATTTTGCCTATTTATTTTTGCATTAAGCAGATTAAACATCCACCATCAGCTGTGTCAATAACAGTATCAAAACTGGAAGGGCGTTTTTGTTTCAATCGATGTGAAATTAACGAAGAAAATGATTTCGACAGTTTGTAAAATACGTTAGCTTATGTTTAACGCTTAAATATCTACTTTTATAGACATTTTATTTTAGACGTGTAGTTGACAGTATTCTCTCAGGGTTTAATCTCGAACATTTATGATATATCTCAATTTCTAATTGAAATGTTTATAACATTTTTAAAAAATCATACAATGACGGAATACTTACGCCCAAATGGGACAAAATATGGTCGAAATTTTATTCATATGCGTACTAAAATTTTTGCTTTGCTTCAAAGGTCTTCAGTGGGTTCGAATCCCGGCAGGGTCATTCGGATTTTCATGTGAGGAAGCCTTCCAGCTGGCTTGCGGTAGGTCGATGGTTCTACCCGGATGCCTCCGTGCATTCGGGGTCTTCCTCCACCTGTCATTAGCTGGACGTCGCTATATGACTGAAATACTGTCGAAGGGACGGTAAACTCTAATAGTCAAGTCAAGTCAAGTCAAGTCAAAGGTCTTCATTTTTTTACAGTAAACACGTGGGCAGGTTGAACACGGCGTCATGTAGTCCTTACACGTATCTTATATGTCATGTGAAAACAGATGGTTTCAACTGAAACTTTGCTTGCATCAGGTTCCTTTGTAGATAATGTATTTACAAGATTGAGTATAAGCAGCCAGCCAGAATCTTGCCCAAGCTACTGTTTTTCAATGTTAGCCATATCAAAAAGTTGTATGATCATTAAACTAGACTGACATGTGCAACTTTTAAAAAGATAAGCAAAAAAAAAAAAAAAAAAAAAGAATATAATAATAAAATATTGTTAACAAAATTAATCAATCAAACACGAAAAAAAAAAAAAGAGAGATTAACTGAAAGATTGGGAAAAATCGATTAATTGAAAATCGCTGAAACATCTGATGAAAAGACAAACTCTTAAAAAAATTATTATCAATAAACAATAAGGAACTCGACAAGCTAAATGCGAATCTTTATCTAGAAAAAATAAATAAATAAACGGGATAATCTCATTTATATTCATTATTTTGTGGTGTGCAAAAAGCGATACTACAGCCATTTATTTCAATTATTTACAAAATTTATCAGTAAATGAAATAGACGCTAACATAAAGCTGACATAAAATAATTCAGTATAATGTTCATGAAGCCCATTTCATTCATAAAACATTCGTATGATATTGAAACGTAAAACTATCATTTCAGATTCAATTGTTAAAACATGTGTTTCACAATACACAAGATTTTCTTCAGATAAGACGC
>CM037783.1:2534630-2584630 GCA_021229015.1 Solen grandis
ACGTTAAATGACGCATAAGGCTTGATATAGATTTAAAGCAAATATTTGAGGAATCGTATGGAATATATTGACCTAATGACAGAAGTTTCTGCAGGTCCTCGTAAGGTTTCACCCCCTATATTGTGCGAAATAAACTGATGTGTAATTATTGACTACCGGAAGGTGCTATCAGCCTTCTTTTTGCATGCGGATTAACCTTTTTGGTCTTCAATGGACGAGTTTTCAGGGGTTACTTTCTGGCTTTCAATGGACTAGTTTCCAACGGTAACTTTCTGGCATACAATGGACGAGTTTTTAAGGGTAACTTTCTGGATTTCAATGGACGAGTTTTCCAAGGGTAACTTTCTGGCATACAATAGACGAGTTTTCAAGGGTAAACTTTCTGGCATACACTGGACAGTTTTCAAGGGTAACTTCTGGCATACAATGGCTGAGTTTTCAAGGTAGCATTCTGGCATACAATGGACGAGTTTTCAAGGGTAACTTTCTGACATACAATAAACGAGTTTTCAAGGGTAACTACCTAGACTATCAAAAACAAATCCTTAAAATTTCACTCGAATCGTTCATTAAATCGAGGTAGTTCCGTTGAAAGCCCTTGTACTTTTACAAGCGGTGCGTTAATTTGAGAAACCTCAATAATTACTGATTGCGAACGTTTCTCGATATCCATAGCTGTCAATAAAAGAGGTTCTCAAAATTAATGAATCTTTCTTCAAACATTAGTGGACAGTGCGTTTGCTTTTTCGAGCACTTTTGCCTCTGTCTGTCTGTCTGTTCATCAACCTAGAACTAATACAAACGATAATTGTCAAGGTAGCTAAATGGTAAGAGCATCTGAACTTGAGGCCGTGTGTTAGGTCCCTGGTAGCGACATATCCTACCTCCCGAAGGACTCATTTTCAGAGGGGCCAATTTCGACGTAGCATTTTGTTGATTTGAGCTATACGTTGATACTTGTAGTCAAATTAAACAAAATATGATCAAGAGATGTCTTCATTTATATTAAGCAAATACGTAATTAAAATGGTTTATGAGGTATGTTTTCAATAAATTGCACCTGCGTACATTGTTGCTTTCAGCACTTCGTGGCTCGAGTAACGAATATTTCCCTTATAGACTGAAATAAGATCGTCTGAGCATCAGGTAGGTGTCTTATTAAAAACGGAATATGAGCTTCATTTCGATCTTTTTCATTACGGCACGAACAATGCTTAGTTTCAGTTGCCTTTAAATGATCCTAACGTTAGTATCGTAGAGGATAGAGTGCAAGCAGGGAACCAAACCCCTAACTGTTGCTAGCATTATTCCTAACTGAGTGAAACCATTGATTTCACCTGGTGTCTTACGAACAACAATTAAAAAAATGCAGCAAATATCACGACGTAAAAAGGAAGGTGTTATGTACTTACATTTGTGTATGAGTGCAACAGAAGTAAGGTTGGGTTGTTGGACTCAGAAATGGAATCATGCTTACTTTCGGTTTGGCTCTCAGGGCGACGGGCAGTTTAAAATGCAAAATACAGCGATTGAACAATTTACACGTACTATCACAATAAAGCAGTTTGATTTATAAAAAAATAGGGAAGAAAAGTGCAAAACTTAACCTTGCTTACATATGGTGCTATTTATAGATTTGGATCTCGCCGCACTATTGAACCATTTAACACCTAGGTCAACTTGAAATTACAGGATTTTACTGCGAGTAAAAAGTACATTATTTTGTTATAAAATAATTTTTTAGTTCTGATTTCACTGTATTTTTACATGGTCCATTACAGGACTAACCAATAAATGTGTTGGTTCGAAACAATATTGGGCGAAAAGACTTAATTTGAATATTGGTACCATTATTGAGCATTCCACTTCTGTGACAATGCGGGAAGCAATAGGTCATGTGCTCCTCCACTGCAAAGAATACATGGCGCAATAAAGCAGTCCATTAATCCATCCATCTATCTATTTATTATCCCTCTTTCCACCCGTCCATCCGTCTGTAACAAACGGACGAGGTAGTCCGGGTTTCGTCTTGGGTCAGTGTTATATTGTTTTAGTACATGCAGTATTTTTGTTGTTATTCATTCTCTTGCGGGGTAAAAATACATCAAAGGAAGATCAAAGAGATAACCCCAAAACGTACGCCTTAGAGCGTCCATCTGTCCAAACGAAAATAAAGAGGATTTCTTTTTATTTATTTATCTTTTTGTGGGGGTGGGGGTGTCAGGGTTTCACTTTATGAGGTTGCAATAGTGCATATTTCCATATCTAGGGTTATTATTATCTTCTGGGTAGATTTGTCATTTTGTTGGGTAACAGAACAACAATGGACGATTTAAAAGATCGCTTGTCCGACCGTCCGTCCGTTCAACTTTAAGGTTCTCCCTCTGCCACGCCATTCATCTTCATAGTTTCATCCATTGTTCCATTTCCTGATTGCCTGCATTTTCGCCTTGTAATTCCGTTTCTAAACATTTCCCGTGATTGCCCACCATGAGGAGGAAATGTTTTTCCTTCAGTGATAAATACTCGCATATATCCCAAATTATCACTACCGATTTCTAATCCTATTTGAATATCAGCACTATCGCGTAAGAAATTCCAACCCTTGAAAGCTTGCATATCGACAATCCCCCGTATCACACCATCATATTACAAATATAACAACATTATAAATCCTTTGAAATGTACATTACCATTTGATCGGATCTGGGAAACGAGTCTTTTCAAACGCGTTATTTTATCAAACAAACATTAAATCTGGCTACCCCATGCATCACAAGATTCAAATTCTCTCAGATCAGAAAAATGGGAACCCCTCTGACATTTACGAATTTTTATATGCTTAGAAGTGTTCAAAGATTCCCTTAAATATACAGACAGAACTGCGTTTTATTTCCGTTTATGATCAATAAAACGGAAGTAGAGTCGTATATTTCTTATCATTTTGTACGGATTTCAGCAGTTTTGTGTATATTATACATGTTTGATATTGTGTATCTACGTATATGTTTTGTTCATACGGAAATTTCATAAGTGTATGTCAGAATTAGTGTATGTGTTTGTATGTTTTTGTATGTATGTTTGTGTGCGATAGTTAATGCTTTTATTGTGTTTATTGTTTATTTATTGCGCTTAACGTCCCACCAACAGTATATCAGTCATTTTGAGACTATATCTATTGAGACAGATATAGAGCAGCCACACTACAGTATCACACCGTAGACACTTGGAATGATACCACATCCATTCACATTATCCTGACACCGGGTCAACCAGTCCTAGAACTACCCTTATATGCTGTGTGCCAAGCAAGGGAGCAATACCATAATTGCTTTTTGGTATGTTCATGCGGTCATTAGTGTGTGTATGTGTGTGTTTCGCGTGTGTGTTTGAGTGCATTCTTAAATATTTTTCAGATATTAGTATTCTGGAAAATCTATTAAATAATTTTAATTGTGAGAAATTATCTCGATACTACTTTAATGTGCATATTTTCATAGATTTCCCAGAAGTTTTAAAGAACTGTAATGTAGTTCAGATTCAGATTTTGGAGATGTTTTGATTAAATATAAAAGAAAATTTATATTTATAATCAGGAATAATTTTATTACCCATCCTTAAAAGTAATATCAGTTTATTTCTTTTTACCGTTTGACAAAAGATAGTATAAAGCAAAATAGCATTGATTACTGAGAATTATCAAGTAATGATGAATCTACTGCAACAAAGACTGATAACACTTGACTAATAAACTTAGCCTTTTATAATTCTCCCAACCTCGTCTGATAAACTTTATATCAAAACACAGTAGCATATTATTCTCTATATCGTTAACCATAGGAGATAAGATAATATCATTTTTCACTGTACAAAAAGATTCCTGCATGCTGTCTTTCAAAGTAATTCTGACTAAGCCAGATTGTATTGGTAACACTGACGCAAAATCGATTAAAAAATACGTTTTATTGAATATATAAAGCTTTGGTAAGGAAATTACAATAGTTCTTAAAAAAGAAAAAACTGAAGAAAAAAAACGACGAAATAACATAAGATAAATATTTTTTTTCTAGTCTTGAATGTAGCCATCTAAAGTCTATTGCATATCAGATGCGAAATGGAATCAAAATGGTTAATTACACAGGACTGGCGTATTAATACTGAGCTCTACTTTTTATCCAGATTTGCCATACACCGTTAATGCATGCACTTCAATTCAATATAGCGGATTCCAACTAATCTCTGCATGTCGTCTGCGTGTTATCCAAGTGGCAGTTAGTGACATTTACGGCTTCAAAAGGTCTGCTGGGGCTTATTTATAGCGACATACCGCCAGCAACATTCTACCATCGCAACGCTTCACCATCCCTACCACAGGTGGAATTTATTTCTATGAAAAACCGAGACGCCACGTGTTCAATAATTCCCTTATACTTTTAAGTCATCGATTTAGCCCTACAATGCTGTGGGGACTTCTAATGACTTGCTTCTTCATGTACACGTTCGTCATTTGTTCTGAGTAATAAGTAAATATTCCATAAAATCGGGGGCTGGGTATCTAGTAGAAAAATAGCAGTACATGCAAATGATCTGTAACGGTATAGTTACGCAGAGCCTACTATGCTGTTTTCGAATGTTCCATTCTTTTGCCTCTATTGTATCAATCATTAAGAATCACAGCTTTTTTCCTGTTAATCCGGCTGCCGTCTCTCAGCGCATTGAGCGCTTTGATTTATCAAGACATCGAAACACATATTGCTTATTTGCATAAACATGTCCAGTAACACAATGTTTATTTGTATAAACACTTACTATAGCAAACAGTTTATTTACATAGACACGTCATTTACACAGTGCCGTTTTGCATAAACACTAAAAAATATCACTGCATATTCTATGGAGGAGAGAAACAATAGTACCATTATGCAATGATTGTTTTTGTTTAATCATTTTGTTTTTATAAACATGAACTTATCAGAAAAAAAGACATACATTGAAATGCACAAAATTAACTTTTCTTCAATTATACCAACTAAGTCTTAAATAATGATTTAGATTTATTTTTGATACGTCTGTATTTTAGAAGAAAATATTGCCAACTCGAGATCTATATCTGTGTAGATAATAAGCAATAGTTACAAAGTCGCTGATATATTTGCAATAAAACGTTACAGGTTTAAGATTTTTGTCAAACACAAAAATTGTTACGAAACATCGTAGGACACGTAATAAAAGTACGAATCATTTCGCCGTAAATCTCGTTTTTTCCGAGAGAGAAAATGGCGTGATTAAGGAAGATGGATAGTTATCTAGAAGATTGACTTAGTCTGATCGATCAGCCGTCCCCTTTCACTGTATCTTCTGACGATCAAATCCGTTTATTTGTTCATTAATTTACTTTTTTCTGATTTTCCCATCAATATATCTTGCTTCGTTAACGCATTAACTTTCTCACCGGAGAGCAATGGATATTCACTAGTCCAAAGAGTCTGATATTACCGTTGTGAAACCCTGAGGGGCGGGTTATATGAATAACGTTGGCTTATCTTATATGTTTGTTTGTTTGTTTAACTTCCTACCGGCAGTATTTCAGTCATTTGGAGACGATGTCTACTTGAGACAGATATAGTGCTGCCACATTAAGAATATTTCTGCGAATATAGTATAAAGTCTGTGGCATAGAATTTCTGCAAATTTTACACAGTGACAGGGAATATAATGCCAAACATTGAGTTGATAATAAATGAGGTGTTGCTAGCCTACAATATTGAGTTATCTGCCCTTGAAAATGACATAAAGAAGCTTAAAAACTCATTTTCAGGGGCAGTTAACTCAAAAAGAAGCATGTAGGTCTCCAGTTTTATCCCATAAATTTGTATTTAGTGTAATTCTCTTTAATCCTGCCAAGTTTAAAAAGTATGTTCGCAAGTTTTAATTTTTTTATCTTTGTCTATATAGTAAAAACTGCTATTGTAAAATACGTCCTTAATGAAAACAACAAGGCCGCAATTATTGTTAATTGGGGAATTACGAAGTCTAAATCATTATAAAGCATAAGAAAATTGTTTACTTATCAATTTAATTTAATGAATAAGATGCATATATACTATATATTATTTAATGATATTTTCATACATAATATTAATAGTATTTCACATTTTTGTGAATATTGCAAGGCTTGAACCGCCATGCCTTTTCATTTTATTATTACTTGGAACAAAAAGCAACATTTTCAGTTAGAAGCTTCCCTCCACCCCGCTCCTCAGTGATATTTGATAATGCATCGGTTATAATTTTTCACATTAACCATATCTGATTTGTTCCGCACATTGATCAAAACCTGATTAAGACTTTTCCACATGATATCGTTAATCATTCCTGTCTCTAAAGTTTAGAAAATCAATTTTGCCAATTCAATTTACAAAAATCAACTCCCGATATTTCAATCCATCATTCCAAGAGATTTCATTTAAATATAATTATTTTAATTTCAAAGTGGCACTCTTACATTTCAAGTTTAGTTTTTTTGTTTTTTTTTTTATTTAAACGCAATCCTTAACTGCAGTTTCAAACCAAAGGATAAAAATTGGAGAGAAAAAGAAACAGATTCGCCTTTTTAAGATTTTTTTTTCACGACCATCCAAGTTCTGGTCCTACCTTGAAACCGTTGAAATGCGTTATATACTGAATAAGTTTGAAAATGATATATTGTCGAAGACTTAAAAATAAAATAAAATAAGATTTAATCTGGTTATCTCCGTAAAAGGCCATGAGGTCCGAAATGTAGCGGAACCATTACAGGGACTTTATCCTGAATGATCCAAACGGGTTTCGAACCCACAATGGCAGTTATCGCATGCGCACGCGTTATAAATAAATATCTTCCATGTCCTTTTAATACTGCCATAGGAAACCTTCCTAGCATAAGTTTGATAATCCCAAACACTGTACCTTTTCCCAGGACTTCCTATGAAATCTCTGCACATCTAAAACAATTTTATTTTATTTTATTTTTTTTATATTTATTTATTTTTTTTATTTTTTTTTTTTGTAAAGCTACGAAAGTTAGTGATATTTAGTAGGACAGGTCTACTTGGGACAGAGTTATGTACATACATTGTAAGACAGAAGCGGGTATTAGATTACATATATTAGTTTTTATGTCTAGAAAAACACATTACTTCAAGTCAATTTTTAATCTAACACTGCTCGATGCAGACAAGTTTGACATTTGCTATAAACGGAGTCAAATATCTTTCCCCAGAATTCAGTAACACGGGTGAAATATATCAACTGTTAGCAGACATTTGCTCTAGGGGAATTTCATCAGCTTATATCCTCGTTTGTGAATCTCTTTCCTTATTTATTGTCTTTCAATATCAAGAACGGCTTGCCTTTTCTCATCACAGTATTTAAATTTACAAATCGATTTTCAGTTTCAACAAAGGCTATTTAAATCGCTTTGGGAAGTCTTCGGAGTGAACACTGTTAATGCAATCCATTAATTGGCACCTATACTAAAATAAGTATATAAATTATTCTTATATTCTCTATATACAAACATGTTTATGCTTATTTATAGATATATAGAAAGACAGTAGGAAATAGAGGAATGTGGATTGACGGACAGACAGACAGACAGACAGACAGACAGACCTACGGACGCAAGGACGGATGAATGGACGGAGAGACACACAAACATACGGAACGCACGGATGGATGGAAGTTTACGTAAACTGTACATTTTTTTGAAATAAGTTTCCTAATAGAACAATTTAACGTGACTGAATTGTATTGTGCATGTTAACGATGTATTAAAACAACAGTACATACATGATGCAAAAATATATTATATATATATAATAACAAAATTAAAAAATAGAATAATTAATAAAAAAAATAGAGAAATATATGTCAGAATTCAGAATTTAATTTATAGAGGATGAACATAAACTACAGTAATAACAAAGATAGATTCCTTGCCACAACATACCAAAGTCATAAAAATGGTACGGGTAGCCTGTATATATATATATATATATATATATATATAGCTTCCTTGCTTGACTTTCAGCATATATAACGTAGTTCCGGGACTGTCAGGTAAATGTGAGTGGGTGTGGTATCATGCCACATGTTTACGGCGTGATACTGCAGTGTGGCAGTACTTTATCTGTAACAAGTAGACATAGTCTCCAAATGACTGAAATACTGTCGGCGGGACGTTTAAACTCAAAAAACAAACAAAAATTAAAATGTTTATGTGAACTATATATAAAGATCAATGCGACTATATTTCAAGCTCATGTGAACCATATCTAAAATCACATTACTATAACTTTATTTCAAATTCATATAAAGTACAGCGTATATGAAGATCACTTCGACTTATTTAGGTAAGTTAATGTGAATCACTTCGACTATATTTCAAGTGCATGTGAACTTTATATAACGATCACTCCGACTATATTTTAAGTTCATGAGAACTATCTTTTGTATATTGCCGTGCAATTCGGAATTTACATGTGTTTACCATTAAGAACGGCAGTGGCATTCTATCTGTTGACTTTAAATTAGCAAAGTAATGACCAACAGAGTTAAGAAAGACATACGTCCCCCGCAAATTGGCGGTAAAACACGCAAAAGCGGATATTGACTCAAAAAAGTTAATTAGCTACATGGGAACAAACGAGTTTTCTTTTGGAGGTCCTAATTGAAAGATTTCTGGTCAGGCAAATGCAAAAGCTAAAAAAGGAAGCAAATATCCATCAAGATGTTACTATTATTGATGCATTTTACTTTTGACTTCATGATATCTTTACATTGAAATACCACATGGGTTTGAAGTTGCGTGGGGCGAAACAATATACATGGGTAATGATTTGATTCACCCCATTCAACTTCGAACCAGGCTTGGAATATCACATAAGTTTAGAAAACGATTTTATATATATTACGATTTCGCTCATCTCTCTCCCTTTCTTTCAGTTTGTCTTAGATTTATAATAGAAACACGACTTGTATAAACAGTATTTATTATGTTTATCTGTGCAAATTGACCTTGGATATTTGTTTTGAACACACAATCTATCATAGCAACCAAAAGCAACAATGCTATTTGCTATTTGGACGATAGAATGTTGCATTTATGAAACTGTCATAAAACAGTGTATATAAATATAATAGATAGTTGAATGAGAGAGAGAAAGAGAGATAGTGGTAGTGCCGTTTAATGCACAGAAAGAGAGAACTTTGTTTCTTGACAGAGAAGGGGGAAGAGATTTTGTTAATTGCACTAAGAGAGAAAAAAGAGAATTGAGATAGAGAAAAAGAGAACTTGGTTTATTGCACTGAGTGAAAAAGAGAACTTGTTTTATTGCACTGAGAGAGAGAGAGAGATGAACTTTGTTTATTGCACTGATATTCCAATCAGTTCTAAAACATTTTCTCTCTTTAGGATCTATATCATTCTGTAAAATATTCATGTTTAATTTCTCTGACTTTTCAAATGTCACTGAATTGTCATCTTTGCCCGGGATTGCATCAGTATTGATTTCCTGATGCAAACATAATAGTGTGCCCTATATTTTTTTACTTTGGTCTCACCACAGAACAATAATGTTTTGCCTCTTTGCAATTTGCGTATAATAGAATGTTGAATAATTTATAGATTAAAGTTATTCAATGACAATCTGAAATTGAAATTGTTTTGTAAATGGCAGATGCATCGCATCACTTTAAGTGTAAGTTCATAATTACAAAAGCGATTAAAATCTAAAAAGAAAGCCTACATCCATGAACAAAACTCATTTTGAAAGCCAACACATTCATCTAAAATAAACAATATTCTTTTCTTTCTTTATTGTAATTGCTAGCAATCATTTTCCTTTTATTATGGTTATATTTAAGACCTTGCGGTCAAGGATTTCTCACTTTTTTTTTTCTTTTCTTTTTTTGCTGAAGAGACAGCATCGGAAGAGACAGTAGTTGGATACAAGGGAGTCCGGGTGCGATACTCTAGCTCAATTTGCGAATAGACCCCATTGTTCTTTTATGTGCCCGGTGTATAGCACCGATACACGGGAGACGAGTTCATGGGTAGAGCCAATACTCCGTCCTTCGAGTTCCCATAGCAACACCATTTTGCCGAGTGCCAGGCAAGGGTGCATCTGATTCCAATTTTATACGTCTTTGGTTTGACGCGGTCACCGGAGGAAGTGCCCCGGCTGGGATTCGAATCCAAGACCTCCCGAACGCAAAGTGGACACTCTGCTACTGAGCTATTGCGAATGAAATATGTCCATGGGCCGTATTCAATATACATCTTAAATTGAACACAGGAATTTCCTTATCGTTTTGCTATTCTTTAGATATTCCTTAACCCTAGTTTTTTCCTACTTAGATTAAATCTACGTAAGAAAAACTTAAGAATAAGATCAATATTAATTTTTTACATACGTTTGTTGCTAAACGTTTGCCATTTTCTTTTTTTTTCTTTTTTTTTTTTTTTTTTTTTTTGTGGGGTGGGGGTGGGGGGTAAACATGTATTTTTAATATTAAGCAATCATGCTAATTTCTACACAATGAAAATTCCTATAATATATGTACAATGTATGATGCAAAAATATTTATGAAATATAGAATAAACAAGGAAATTTCAAATATTTTCATGGTAATTATGGAAATATCCTTGAAGTGTAACCGGGCAGATTTTAGGAGCTAACAGATACACGCATTTTAGGTAGTCAGTTTGATTTACATATATTTATGAATTTCCTCGATTGTGACTATATCAAATCGCATTGATGGTAAATTACGGCTTCTTATTTAAGGGATCACCTGTGTTCCCCTAAAGTAAAGGGCAAATCTAACTTAAAGGAAAAAATACAGATCTTAATAGTTTTTCTTAAACGTAAAAGAAAATCTTACAAGTTAAGGAAAATCTTATTGGAATTTTAGATTTAAGGAAAATTTGAGCTTTTTAGGATTTAGAGTTAAAATGTATATTGAATACCGTCCCAGGTAAAAGAACATTACATTAATGCATTAGTGTTTGGATAGTTTATAGGTAAACCGTTTTTCTTCTCATAAATTAGTCCCAATTTCCCAGTGGTCGTCAGTCCGTCCATCCGTCCGTCCTGATACATGCGTTTACCCGATATCCCCATCTGAGCCACCGGGAGTAATGTTCATGTATATATAAGTTGCAAACTTGTTTCGTAATCGACGTAAAATAATAATAAAAGTTAAAACTTATGCATGTTTAATATCTGCAATTTGTTAAAATGTCAAGTCGGCTGAACAGCAACTGTAATGGAGAACCAATGTTCAGTCTAGACTGTTTTCTTTTGACTTCACATTCCTCTCTCTGAATGCCGTTTAAAATGATAGACGCCATCTATTTTTGCATTTTCTTCCATTTAATGAACATTCGCAGTGAAAGACCTCCAAGAAAATGACGTAAATAAGTGATCTACGAAAATTCATGATCTTACAATATTTTGATTCTCTCTCTCTCTCCCTCTCTCTCTCTCTCTCTCTCTTTCTCTCTCTCTTCTTGTGTGTGTTTGTGTGTGTGATACCGACTGATAAACTGTCCTTTCGCGTTTCAACAAAGCCGTCGGAGAAAATGGTTTTCTTTAATGCAAAGGAAACAGGTTTTGTTTCTTCTCCATCGCGGTGAGTGCTTTTCGTGCATGAAA
The DNA here is from genome assembly GCA_021229015.1 of Solen grandis. Classification (NCBI taxonomy): domain Eukaryota; kingdom Metazoa; phylum Mollusca; class Bivalvia; order Adapedonta; family Solenidae; genus Solen; species Solen grandis. The sequence goes on from CM037783.1 coordinate 2,546,330, forward strand.
ACGAAATTACAAAAACAGAAGAGTTTTTTGCCATTGTATATGTATCGCTCAGTGCCGTATTGATTGTAATGTTTTGATCAATTGTTCATTCTAGAGTGATATAATGTTCTCTGATAGCCCGGATTATCAAGTGGAAAATCTGTAGCCGGGCAGCGTGACAATTACCATCGGGAGTACAGTCGTGAACTTTGTGTCAATGAAGAATCTTAATGTATTGGCGTGACTAGGTCAACGTGGCCATCGAGTAGATATCTCCCTCTGGAAGTTAACTACCAGGCAATGTTGCTGGTGGGAATTTATGACGTGGGCGGCGCTGAGTGTGTTGATAGCAGTGGGATAGTCCAGTGGTAGGATGCATGACTCCAGATCACGCAGTCCGTGGTTAGAATCTCGATCGAATCGCTGTTAATTTACTTGAGCAAGATATCAACCCTGAATTGTTCCACTTTACTTCCTAGGGCCATATGTATGGGTTCCTCATACGCGATGTGCGATTATACCCCATGACCAGGGGAAAAATATTTAAGTAGACTTTATAATTACAAGGATTTACCTTTTACCTACATTCAAATCAGAGTGGTCATATAAAGGTGTCTCTCTCTGTATATTGCTGATGGTGAAAGGTAATGACGCTGACGATGGATCTGATGGCAAATGTAGGTCAGCATGACCATCAGCGGTGCCTTTTTGGAACTACGTGTAATCAATAAAAGGTAATATTTCTGGTGGAGATGTATGATGTCGACAATGATGCTTTTGATTTTGATGATGTTGGTTGTGTAATTGTAGCTCTGGCATGAGGGTGTTTATCATTATCATTGTCATCATCATTATCATCATTGTCACCATCATAATTTACACTATCATCATTGTCACACTCTAAATTGTCACTATCATCATTGTCACACTCTTAATTGTCACTATCATCATTGTCACACTCTAAATTGTCACTATCATCATTGTCACACTCTAAATTGTCACTATCACCATTGTCACTCTAAATTGTCACTATCATCATTGTCACACTTTTAATTGTCACTATCATCATTGTCATTATCATCGTTGACACTATCATCATTGTCACACTCTAAATTGTCACTATCATCATTGTCACTATCATCATTGACACTATCATCATTGTCACACTCTTAATTGTCACTATCATCATTGTCACTATCATCGTTGACACTATCATCATTGTCACTATCATCATTGTCACTATCATCATTGACACTTATCATCATTGTCACACTCTTAATTGTCACTTTCATCATTGTCACACTCTAAATTGTCACTATCATCATTGTCACTATCATCATTGTCACACTCTTAATTGTCATTATCATCATTGTCATTATCATCATTGTCACACTCTTAATTGTCACTATCATCATTGTCATTATCATCATTGTCACACTCTAAATTGTCACTATCATCATTGTCACACTCTTAATTGTCACTATCATCATTGTCACACTCTAAATTGTCACTATCATCATTGTCACTATCATCTTAATTGTCACTAGCATCATTGTCACACTCTTAATTGTCACTATCACCATTGTCACTATCATCGTTGACACTATCATCATTGTCACACTATAAATTGTCACTATCATCATTGTGACTATCACCATTGTCACACTCTTAATTGTCACTATCATCATTGTCATTATCATCGTTGACACTATCATCATTGTCACACTCAAAATTGTCACTATCATCATTGTCATTATCATTACATTGTCACACTCATAAATGTCACTATCATCATTGCTACACTCATAATTGACACTATCATCATTGTTACCATTAAATTGACACTATCATCATTGTCACACTATAATTGTCACTATCATCATTTTAACCAACATAATTGTCACTATCATCATTTTAACCATTATAATTTTCACTATCATCGTTGTTATCGTCATAATTGTCACTATCATCATTGTTACCATCATAATTGTCACTGTCATCATTTTAACCATCATAAATGTCACTATCATCATTGTTACCATCATAAATGTCACTATCATCGTTGTAACCATCATAAATGTCACTATCATCATTGTTACCATCATAATGTCACTATCATCGTTGTTACCATCATAAATGTCACTATCATCATTTTACATAAATGTCACTATCGTCGTTGTTACCATCATAATTATATCATCTTTTTTTTATCATATCAACACCATCATCATCATCATCATCATCATTGAAATCATCATCATCATAATAATATCATCATCATCATCATCATCATTGTAATCATTATCATCACTTTCAAATCCCTCATCATCCGTTAATGATAGGCGTTGAAATCTTCCTCAAAAGACATACGAATCGGATTTATAATGATACATTCTATATATATATGAAAGGTAAATAATTATTTCTGAAATTATATTCTAAAGCACTCATTTCAGGCACTTCCTTTAGTAAACAAGCTCGTTTGATGTTGAACCACTTTCGCCACATTATTACAGATAGCCGTAACGGTTAATCATTTCTCCCCGGACTTAGCTTTCGAACTGTTGGCCAATTCATCATAGCGAAGGAAGTTGACGGCATTTTATTCTGAGCAAACAGAAGTTACAACATTTTGAGCCCTTGTATCGATCCCCGCCACTCTAATTTTAACCCAAAGATAACCAAATGTCACTACGTGGACATGGACCGACGTCGGTCAGCACATTTTTCCTGAAAGAAATTATATTGATAAATGGATCCTACATTCAAAATATAACATTCGTGTGCGAGGGAGCACATTTTAGGTCAGGTTTCTCTAAATCACATGAATATCAATATTGTAGTCTGCAAGAAAAAAAGGCGTCTTGGAAGATTTTGTTTGTAGTCTTTGAGGCTTAGCTCATGGGATGAAAGAAAATACGACTCACGTGATAGTTTTAAAACCATATTTGGAAACGTTTCTTTCATTCGAAGACAAAATGGTGTTCGTTGTTTGTTTAATATAATATCTATTTCAGAAGAAGTAGGTTGCTCCATAGTAAGATGCCTCACTCCCTGACAAAAACACATTTCCAAATGAAAATTGTGTGTGTGCTCTTGCACAGACAGGGAAGTGAGGCTTGCCATCACCTTCAAGTTAGGACAGTGTTCTTTGTACATGTATATATGACATACCCAAGCCCTAACCCGAACGCCAACCCTGACCCCTTACCTAATTCCAACCCTTACCTTTACCTAATCATTACGAAATAAATCGAAGTCAAACCAAATGGGGGCGTCACCAAGTGTGATACTCGCAAGCACGTGACTATAATAAATGACCGCTGTGTGTGTATGTAGAAGGCCTGCACATGTACCTCGATTTGTATATTTCGGCGTTTGGAGAGAGGGTGGGGGGTACCTGACATCAGTTTCATAGCCCTGGCATGCTGTGAAAATGTCAATGACTAAACACGAAAACTGGTGATTTCATACGATTGTTTTTCGGCGTAAGATGTATATTATTAAAATGATTTTGATCTGTTCCTTGAACCAATCTAACTTGGTTAACAAACGAAAAGTTCGGGAAAGCACTCGTTTCATTGACTTGAATAAATTATTTTTGGATATTCCGTTTCAGGTTGCATATCTTTCTGCACGATTTTCAACTGGCAGTGTATAAAATACAATGTAGCTTACATAAGCTACATTTAGTAATAGTCTCCGTGGCGCAGTTGATTAAATGCTCGTCTGCTAATCTAATGTCCCCAAGATCGAATCCCACTGACAGAGCTTTTTTTCATGTTTAGCCTACATTACTTCTTGTCCCTTTCTTTCTTTCTTTCTTTCTTTTTTTTTTAAATTAGGTTACACTTGACTTAGAAATGCCCGAATCCCCACCACACACACACACACACACACACACACCACACACCAAATTCTCTCTCTCTTGTGTTTCAAGATAAACAACGGGCTCTCATACTTGGCCTTTTAAATGATAACTGTATTCATGAACATGACAAATAAAATAGTTATGAGTCGAACAACCATTTTCTTTAATTTAATACCTGTTTAAATTCAATGTCCTGCAATTCTGAAAAAAAAAAGAAAGAACACGGAAGCGGAAAAACATTAACAGAAAATTCCCGACTACTTGAGATGCCCCTTCACTGATTGGCTTAAAATAAAATTGACGCTTCCGGTCCTATGAGACCGATAAAGTTATATTGCTTCCGTTTAGCGGGTTATTTCCAATGGCATTCATGACAGTAATGGACGATGCCGTTTATTTATCATAAATCTTTTTATTGAAATTGAACTACTTTGTTCTTTATTGAATAGCCTTACTTTTAACAAGACCTACTTCGTTTTTGATCAACCCATTCCGGTGGTCCAGTGATACTAGCGACTGCTCTGTAATCGGTAGGTTGTGGGTTTGATCCTCGACCGCATTATTCCGAAGACAAGGAAAATGCAATGTGTCAACGCCCGCAAGCTAGTGACGTTACAGTCTCTATTTGTAGATTAAGGGAAATAGTACCGGTATATCTCTCTTGCTTGGAATTCCGAATATTAGGGTAATTGTGCCGGGTACCATGGGGCCATGATGAAACACTTTTTCACAATTGGATAAATTATGTCGATTTTGTGGAGGGTTTTATCAAAGGAAATTAAACCCCACGAAAACTTGACCCCTATATAGATCTAGAACATAGATCCACGAAAAAATGTACTCACGAAATTCCCTTAGGTATGTTATCATCGAAATTTAATGTCAACGAAAATTAATAATTTTACAATAATCTTAAAAATTTCCAATTTGAACAAATAAACTCGCCTCCTTGATCGATCGATTATTCAACAAATCAGTAATTGATATATATTTCTATTAATCAGTCAATCAGAACATCACATTCAAGGCTCAAATTTCTAGTGCCCTTACTTCACGTTAAAAGGGCTAATGACCCTATAAGATGAATTTACTTGATACGTGCATGTCTACGGTTTTATTTTAAGGTTTTGAAACTTGTCTTTATGCAAGAACATTGCCTGCTTCTTTCAAATACCTATTCACAAATAAAGACATGTTAATTATTTGCCATAATTAGAAACTGAATACACTTATATTAAAAAAAAAACAGTCTCGACAAGGATGGACTGCTGTTACCATATTCTGTGTTTCTGGAATAATTAACAAGACAATCTAACAGGATGAATGAGATTCCCAGAAAACACGGCTTACTAAACATAAAATCTAAACACGAAGACATAAAAGTCGATGTTATCTCAAACTAATAAGTTGCCGTTATGAACAATATTGTTGTTTTCAGGACGTGGCGCAGCGAGAGACAAAGTTGTCTGTGTTACATCACCCTCAGGTAATAAAAGTAGGCCCTGAGCGAAGGAGTATCATGTTTTCGATTTCTTTTTTTTTTTTTTTTTTTTTTTTTTTTTGCATCTTATTTGTTTGGTCTATATAGATTGATTTATAAATAGCCTGAAATATTTGACAGAACATGACAATGTCTTGGCGTTTTTGTTTCGGACCTTCTTAACATAGCAATTTTCTTTTGTTGTTGTTGTTGTTTTGATTTTACCCTTGCTGCGACAGTATATGTCACTATCACGGCGACATACAACTAATTAGAGTGAAGGAAGATCGACCCCTGAACAAAATGACCGAGCTATCAAAAGCCAGCTGGAAGGTATCCTGACCAAACCTGGACTCGAACCCAAAACTTTTAGGAGCTAAGTGGCTAAGTGATTGAAACGTAGTTTGTTGTTGCCGTTTTTTTTTTTTTATTTGTTGTTCTTTTTCATGATTTTGTTGATGTTTGTCATTAATTTTCACACTTTTCTATTTGAGATGTGCGTTTATATTGAAAAACAGTTTTTTATTTCATTTATGATTCAAAATACACTAATACGCTAATAGAATAAGACCATTCATGCATAATAGAAAACTGCTGTAAAAACAGGCCAATCTTTATAGAAAGCGTTTTACATTTTGATTGTTTTGAAAACAGAAGTACGAATGCCCAGTGAAAAATACCAGTCACCATCGTCGGAAACCCACGGAATACTGATTCCGTTTCTCTCCATACATCGCTGATATGCATATGATCTGAAACGTAAATGGCAGTCATGGGTATCCAACGATGGCTAGTCATATATTCTCTGGTTTACAATTTTTATGTCTTTGAGATTTACTCTTATTTAGCAAATTGCTTGACGCTGCTATATAACTGAAATTTGCTTGCAGTTACGGTAAAATCTAATATGGCTAAAGAATCCACGAAGGTGAATGGTAAATCAAAACAACAGAAACAATTTTCCAATTTAAGAGTTCACGAGTGCACTGATGTCTTTCGAGCGAGCAAGCCAGAAGAAGTTAATAGAGCAAAAGTTAGAAAATGAAATATCTTTTAAAAAAGATAAGCGGTGTTGATAGTGATAAAAGTAATGAAGAATGTAGAACGGTTATATGAGGCACGAATCATTATCTGTACAGCATTTCATTTTGGAAGACAAAATAAGGATAGATAAGAACTGGGTAGTAAAGCGTTCCATCCACCATAACCGGCGGGGTAAACATCATTGTAACTGCATCATTGTCATCACTGGACCTTCTTTAAGTGAAACAGCCCATAATGTTCTGCCCCGAAACAAGTTTTAATTTGCATCAAAGAGAAGTATTTTGATAAAAAAGAAAAAAAAAAAAGAACTGTATGTCAGTAAGAAATTTTTATTGAAATTTCCTGGAAACGAAGTATAGATGTTTATGTTTCAGCTAGTTGTAATCTCAACAAACAATGGGCGTAGCTTTTTTCCACGAGTAAATGAATATCTACCAATGAAAACCGTTAAAATACTCATTCGGCACACTCATCATCTTTATGTCATTATCTCGAAGTAGGTCAAAAGTGAAGTAAGACAACTACGCCGAAAAAAAAGTAAAGGAAGAAAACAGGACAAACTGTATTGCAAACTATCTTCCTTCGAACTAATCTAGACGAATGTACTTTCAAAGAAATGAAATCCAGATAGTATTCGAACCACGTGGTCACAATTCGTGACCTGTTTGGTGTCATTATCAGAACGGGAAACAGAAATTGACTAAAAAGAAAAGAATTATCGACAACACGTCAAAATCTAATGGTGTGGTTTTTCTCTCATGTTGTGAAAGATGATTACAAAAGGCTATCAGATTGTGACGTCTATATTGTATTTGTCAAGTTTATTCCCTTCAGAAAACACAATTTCAAGAAAATATAGGAGAGTAAATATTACAAGAGGATAACAGGCACTTCATATGCCCAAACTTCCAAGCTTCCTTCTCATTAATTTAGTTTAAACTTATTTATTTCACATCAGTTGGGATACTAGTTCATATAGCTTATACTAATCCCCGTCGACGGTTCCTCGGTTGGACCAGTACATTGCGCCTTGAAAGGTCATGAACATTCTTTATCATTTTTAATACTAATAAATACAATGTGTTTAAAACCTTTGGGCATTTCAAAACCTTTGCATGAGCAGACCTGATTCCAAGACGGGTTTCCTGAACAGAAAAACTTTTGTTAAGTCATAACAAACAATAGAAACATATGGCAAGAAATAAATTCTGTAATGTAGAATCAGCAATCTGGCCCATGACTTTTGAAAAACAGTATTAAGGCCGACAAAATATTTGTTTATATTCACGATTTGATGCGACTTTGTAAGATTCTAACGACTGAAGACTGATGGGAATCTCTGCATTTCTATCAGGCAGACTTCTTGGACAAATTCGTATTTCAAGGATTTCACAACGCGCATGTCACTTACATGTTTTCACTTATTTATATAACAGCAAAACTAGATGTAATTCAAAACTTGCGTTTCTTAAAACATCTTATGTTGGAATTTTCCACAGCTAAACTATATAAAGATTTGAAATTTTCAAGAAATAGAGGATCATTTTTTGTTCGTGCATGCTTATAATGAGATGTTTGCGGCAGTTACATTTTCTTCAAAACAAAAGATACGACGTAGTTCCAGTTATTTTAAATGTTCTTGAGGTATTTCTGATGAAAGTGCGCATCGTTGGATACTCCATACCAATATTATACATCACTGTAAGTATTAAAACAGAAGAAAAAAAACCTGTCAGCCGGGTAGAGTCAAAATTGGTTCGTTTGCTTGATTTTGGGTTCAACGTTTCACCGACAGTATTTCAGTCACTTGAAGAGAGACTGTTTGAGAAAGAAACAGTGTTTCCACACTGCAGTATCGACACATGACCTGATACTACGCAAAGTTACATTATTCATTCACGGGCTAATCAATCCTGAAACTATCCTGAAATATGCTAAGGATATTGCATAGTGGCAACGCGCTTCGCTTCTCACCAATGCGTCCCGGGTTCGATTCCTGGTCACGTCCGTTAGAGAGTACAGTGGCCGCCCATCCAGCCACGTGTGATTTCTCCGGGCTCTCAAAATGACCACGCACGCCACTAAAGAGCCATCGAGAAACTTTTTAAGTATGCTAAGTACCAAGCATAGATCAACCATCCATTACCATTTTTTTACGCAAAGTATCCTGGTAGTTCTTTTGAGCATAATGTCACAAATTAAAAAGTAGACCGGTTAAAATACTGAAAACATATAAGTAGTATTTCAGCGCAGAAAATAAGATGCCATATTTTTCATTTTGATATTTATATATTCTGCATACCAATTATAAGGTAATGTGGCTTGACTGATACAGGATAAAAATAGTCGTGTCGTATAATTGGAATATTTCAAAGGCACGACAAATAGAAACAAATGGAGAAGCCTAAGAACTGCATGATATGATTAGAATATACGATTGTTATCGCATTTTCTCTCGAATGGCCATTGAAAATTCATATGCTCACTCGTAATGATGTAATGTGTAGGCTATGTGTGTTTTTTTATGTATACATGTATTTGTATTTTAATTTCCAACTGTCAAGCCCCTATTTCGCTATCGGTAGGTGTGTTAGTGTTGGAGTGTTTGCTAAGATTTTGGATCAGTGTTTATACAAACTTACAAATAGTAAATACAATGTTATTCACATACATTTGTGTCTACAGATTATATCAAAAAGACTTACATATAATCGATATTGATGCACATTTCAATGTTATATATAGAGTCACCAATTCTTCATGTTTCTCTCTCTCTCTCTCTCTCTCTCTCTCTCTCTCTATATATATATATATATATATATATATATATTTATATATTTAGGTATTATATGTGTTAAATGTACATGTATGTCCACTTGGGCATTGACCTTCTGTATTTTGAGAAATAAAACTTTGAAACTTGTAGCGGAGGCGCTATGCTTTTGGTCTGCCTAATGTTCCATTTCATTTTAGGCGAGTTACAATCTGCAGAAGATATTCCCATTTCTTGTCATTACCCAAATCACAGTGTGACCATCCTTCCTTCAGATAAGATGGCATTGTTGTACCGATAACTGACATTGATAAGCCGATGTGATGCAGCACTGGCCTTTCTTGGTTTCATTTCCGGTCTGCTACTTGAGTGTCGACGTGCAGAGCGCCAAAATAGCTCCTTGTCGCACTACTAGAAAGATATGAACATCAAGAATCGAATTCACGGGGCTCTTGAAACATTATTTATGTCGGTAAAGTAATTATAATCGCTTTATGTCACTGGGCTGATTCGCTTGAAAGCTTGTATTGACCTAAATTTGCTAAAAGTCCTGGAAAAGTTATGCTTGTCTCGAACAATGATCTAGTTCTATACTTTATCTTCTTTCAAGTTGGTTAATAGTTTTGGATTTGCCGTTGCAACGACAATATTTCAATATTATTGCGAAGTCTCAATGAGAAACCGGATGGAAGATACCACGCCCAGTTACCTGACATGAAGTTTATTAAGAAACACTGTTGTATGCCAGACGCAAAGCAAAGATGTTATATACCAGTAAATAAAATTCTAAAACGTCGTGGTGAAACTTCTCACGTCAACGTTTCAACTCGATTCGGTTATTTAGACCAGTTTTACTTGAGAATAAAGAGAATAAATGCACTTATTTTCAAAACATTTCTGAATAAATAAAACTGGAGTATGTCTTAACAGTTGCTTGGTGATTGTAAATAATGCTCGGCTGTCTCTGATCAGAAGTGTGCCTGTACATTGGTATCACATGCTGAAAGTAGAGTTGACGCTTTCAGATCACTTCTCTGTCGTCTGTCTGTCCGCCTGTCTGTCTGTCTGTTTGTCTGTCTGTCATACTTTGTCTTTCACACTTTCTACCGTCACGCAGGTGACACGTGATCCAAGCAACGCATATTGTGTTAACTTCACAACACATATTTCTTGATTGTTTGTGATCACAATATAAAGGTGAACAGACGATGAATCGATTATTAAAATTAAACTATCAACAGATGATATTTAAAATTCAAAACCCGAGGACCGTAAGAAAATAAACAACTCAACTTTTGAGCCTGTGGGAACGCCCCAAGGGGCCCAAAGCACTATGGGTCTGACACCCAGGTGAGGTCAATCTAACACACTTTTGGGTCAGGTCCGAAAATGGACCCCAAAGTACGTTGATATGCTTCATACTAACGCACTTCGGGGTCCAACATAGACTGAATCATTGACATGGATGATTTCTAATACAGGACATCATGATCCCCCCCACCCCCACCCCTTTCATCGTTTAATCTGATTTGGTATTCGTCATAGTCATCGACTTTACAATCAGTTTTGTGTATTAAAGCTATATCATTTATTTATAACCATTACGAGACAAATAAAGCTCATCACCTTCATTACACTTCACTGTATTATTATCCTCTTAAGACTGCGAAGAGCATAAGCGAAGCAGACTGAAATAACCAGAACTAAAAACAGGAACAATTTTTAACAATTGTGTTTTTTTCTACGCAGGAGAAGTTGTGAGGGCAAAAATAATTCATATTGAAATCTGTACGTTCAGAGAGAAAACTCTGAACATTTCATAATTTCATAAGCAAAAAGCAATATCTATATATATGCGTGTATTTAATATACTACAGTATCTTAGCTGGAACTTGTAAAGCCAGCGACATTTGTCACATTAGGTCTGCTTTTCATCAGTTGTATTATTACCTTTAAATCTGATGGTGATTATGATGACGATGTAAATTAGTATTATATGACATGGCAAAAACGTTTATCATTTATCCTCAATAGTGATAGTAACACATTCATATTTCACTTTTCTTATCATCGTTTTAGGATGTGGTATAAAACAAATTATGAGTGACGTCTCTATATTTTCATATAACTATGGTACTTTAGTCTAAGAAAGTAACATCGAACTGCTGAGCGAGAAACAAATGTATGTTTATTCGTTTCAAATTATTAAATATTGTCCGTTTTATTCATGTCATATCGTAAAATTTGTCCAAAAATTTCCTATCACACTCCTTAATCATTTTATATCAGCCAATTAACTTCCAAGACAACTACCAATTAACTTCAAAGTTCTGACCACAAAGTACGTTTGATTGTTTTCATTCTATCAGATGTAGTAATGCAATAAATGCAACGAACTTTAGGGTCCAATTCTGGCCCCAAAGAACGTCCCCACAGGCCATTTTTTTTTTGACGTGCTTTATGTTCCTAATGCTTTTATTTAAGTAGAAAGTAAGCAGCAACTCCGGCGAAAAGGCAGGAAATTGGCATTGTGTATGGAAGATAAAGGAAATGACGAAAAAGATTGGAGCTTTAAATCAAAACAGATGACGGAACGAAAGCATGCAATAAATGACCCATAATCCTTCGCCGTGACGTGGGATTTCGCCCGAACAACATCCAAATCATCATGAACATGGTTTATACTTTAAATCAGCACTGCATTATCTACATAGGAACTATGAACCAAGGGACGGTAAGTTAATGTTACATATTAACTTTCAACCATAATTAACCATAGCCGACATGTTTTGCGTTAAATTTCTTTTATCTGAGAACCGAACGCGGATTAAAACTCATGTAGTTGTTTCGAATGTTTGAGCGAAATCAGAAACTCTGATTGATGCAAATAAAAGACTATGAATGTAATATTACTTTTTAATGAGAGACGCCAGTGCAGTTCTCATAACAAGCTTGTTAGCTGTGTCCTCGTGACTTAAAGACGATTCGAATTACCGATTTCTCGCTGGACGTCAATTTTTAAGATGCATTCATATTGGAATACTGGCTCGAACTTCTTCAACATACTAAGCTTATCAAGTTATCAGTAGATATCGCCAGTTATATCTCTACCTGCTTTCTCTTTAATTTAGTCATTCTAGGAACCCAGCGACGTTCAGGAAGAAAGAGACGTTTGGATTGGCTGTTTTAACTCTAGACAATTGCTTTTTAATCCCCCGCCGCGTAGTGGAAGGGGGGTTATAGGAATGGCCATTGTCTGTCTGTCTGTCTCTCCGTCCGTCCGTCCGTCCGTCTATCTGCCTGTCTGTCTGTCTGTCCGTAACGTTTTCGTGTCCGCTCCATATCTCCTATACCGCTTGAATGATTTTCGTGGAACTTGCCTCAAATGTAAACCTAGTTGAGACGATGTGCAGAACACAGGTGGCAGCCATGTAGGCTCAAGGTCAAGGTCACACTAGAAGGTTATGTGTTTGAACCTTCAATTTCCATTTCAATTTCGTGTCCGCTCCATATCTCCAATACCCCTTTTAGTTTTTTCATGAATCTTGCCTCAAATATATATCTTTTATATCCATAACTCATATACTCCTCGAAGGATTTTAATGAAACTTGCCTCAATTATAAATTAAATTGAGGCGATGTGCAGAACACAGGTGACAGTCATGTTGGCTCAAGGTCAAGGTCACACTTGAGGGTCATGTGTTTGAACCTTCTATTTCCTTACAATTTCATGTCCGCTCCATATCTCCTATACCCCTTGAAGGATTTTTAATGAAACTTGCCTCAAATATAAATATAATTGAGATGATGTGCAGAACACAGGTTGCAGCCATGTCGGCTCAAGGTCAAGATCACACTTGAAGGTCAAGTGTTTGAACCTTCAGTTTCAATTTACAATTTTGTGTCCGCTCCATAACTCTTATACTCCTCGAAGAATTTTAATGAAACTTGCCTCAATTATAAACCAAATTGAGTCGATGTGCAGAACACAGGTGACAGTTATGTTGGCTCAAGTTCAAGGTCACATTTAATGGTTCAGTGTTCATTCCTGGATATTTTTGTTTCAATGCTATATTTTCTGAACAACGGAAAGTTTTTCAAAAGTCAACTACATCAAAATGTTGTCTTTATTACATAAAATGCAGTTTTAAACCCCACTACAATAGTAGTGCTGAAAAGGTTTTTATTAAGGCAGCGGCGGGGGATATAGCTGTCCTTTGGACTGCCTTGAATAGTTACATTTATATTCACGCGACTCACAAAATGACGAAAGTAGGCAAACGGTTGAAATTGGCGATATCTGCTGAATTCTTAAAAAAAATTAAAAGATAACGCATGATAATGTGAGGTATTACTTTATTTTATGGAATTAATGCATCAGTTTACATCGTCCTTTCGCAGAAACGACTGTTTACACTGGTAAACCGGGTATACGAACCTGATTCAGTATTCTGGAAATAAATTTAAGTTTAGCATGCATACGCTTGTGAAAGGTGCAAATTATTTGAAGATACCACCATAAATGACTGGGATATTGGAATCTTTCAGAGGAAGGTATGAATATAAGTCAATCGAGAGTAGTTTCCCTTGTATTATATAATACGAGTTATTACTCTCTGTTCGTGCCAAACCCCTTTTATCGATACGTTAAAAAAGAATAGAGAATATCTAAATCCTAATGGTCCCACAATGTTCATGCTAAACATGATGCATGAAAAAATCAAGTTCTTGAAACATGATGATGACATTATGTAAGACAGTGAGAAAACTTTGTATGTATTTTTTACCATCGTCGAACCCGTTTGCTTAAAACGCTTTGCTTCTTAATCGACCGTGTGTTATTGATTAGCAAAATTTCGTTCTCATGAATATTAACTAGGCATTTTATTGGATCCGTGGCAAGAAAGGGGAAAATTTGAGCAATAAAACGGCGCAGTTCGATCTACCATGTAGAGGTAACGTCGCGCTCCTTGTCTGAGCGTAGCAATTTAATTTAATATCTTGAGAACACAAAAAGTCAGCTTTGCTTTGAACATGTATCTTTAATGAAGAGTATCCAAAACACCACGAGTGGTTTCATTGGTCACCAAGAAGCTGATAAATACCAGTGAAAACGAAGTTTTGCCAGGTTAAAATCCCACTCTATATGCGGTTGTATTAACAGAATACCGTTGGTTCCGACGATGGTTTTCTACGAGTATGTTAGTCATAATTACATTTTTAACGACATACATAAAATTAAGGGGAAGGTCTGAGTCTTTGTTGGTAGAACTTGTAGACCAACCCCATTTCATGTATTATATGAAATAAAATATGTTAAAACTAACATAAAATTATCGTTGCAATGGTAAGCTTTTAATGCTGCAAAATCAAAAGCCAACGTAATTAAGGGAGTGCTTAAATAGTTTTTTATCATGGCGCTTTTGCTAAAATTCGTTAAATTATGTCAAATATTCCAGTCAGTTTGGTGTTAAGGTAATCAATCTATCATTTAATTATAGCCATGGTCTTCAAATGCTTAAGTCCCTCACCGCATGGGTTCGAATCCCGGAATTTCATGTAAAGAAGTTTTCCAGCTGGCTTACGGTAGGTCGGTGGTTCTACCCAGATGCATCCGTGCATTCGGTGTCTTCCTCTACCTGTAATTAGCTGGACGTCGCTATATAACTGAAATATTGTCGAAGCGACGGTAAACTCAAATAGTCAAGTCAAGTGAAATGCTTAAGAATACATCATTGCAGATGTAAGCATTCATTGACATGGAATTACTTTTGTTATAAAGTCTATAAAGGCTTGTTTTTGTACTAAAAAAAACAACGCCATGATTACTTTATTGACAATGATCACTATTTTGTAATAGATAGATAACCTTTATTCAGTCCGATTTTTTTTTTAAAAAAAAAACACTGTATTTAGTAATTATATTATACATTATGGCATTTAATTGTAGTATTTAGCTATGTAATCGAAAAAGAAATTAAACTAAAACACAACATTCATCCTTTGTAGCAATGATACTATTAGTATAATTCAAAAGCCACTTTCCAATTCAAAATTTTCAATCCAAAGAGCGCCAAGAAGTTGGGGCTGAATCGATGCCCAAACAATGTCCAATAATGAATTTTCTGCGAAGACCTAAAAACAAAACAAGAAACAATCTACATTAATACAGCGCAATATATCTTCCTAAGCAGCTAAACTCTTCTACTAAGACGCGGATCACGTATTTAACCCGATTGTTTAAATAAGATCGACTTTTCTACACTGGGACTTTTATAAATTACTCAAAATTTATTGTCGCCGTTAAGCCTGGTGCATTAGGCTTTATTTCTGATGAAGAAATATGATTTTATATATACAGTTGAATCTGTATTAGCGGTCACCTGTACTAAACGGTCAACCTGCATTTTGATGCCATTTATAATATTACCAAACTGTAGCATTTTGTTTTATATTTGAACTTCATTTAACGATCACCTCTGTTAAGCGACCACATTCTTTTGTTCCCTTGATTGACCGTTTATGACAGGTTTGGCTGTAATTGTTATTTCTGATGTGTCTTTTGGCAAGCCACGTAAAGTTTGTTAATGTGAAGTTTATCACACTAGGTTTTTATGTGATTAAGGATAGGCGACTGAATTCTGAAGATAGGGAATCCTTTAAGATGTACAAATTATCTTCAGACGCGTTTGTGATATGCTCAAACGTTTAATATGATATTTTTGATGTATTTTCTGTACATAATTATGTATTCGAGAGAAAAAGGTAGAAGGTATCTTATAACAGGACAATTGCATGTACGTGAACCCTTGAAATAGTCCAACAATACAGTTGAACCTGTATTAGCGGCCACCTGTACTAAGCGGTCGACCTGTATTTGGAGGTATATTATGATACAATGTATTACCAAATTGTAGCATTTTGTTTTATATTTAAATAACCTCTGTTAAGCGACCGCTTTCTCTTTGTCCCCTTGACAGACAGCTTAAGACTATATAAGGAAATCACTATAGATATTGATATATGAAGATAGCTTCGTAGCCTTCACACAAACACCTTTCACGTGGATATCATGAGCGTCTGCCACATTGTTGGGAGGTCACAGAGTCAATATATCGTGTGTTTGGCGCTTGTCACACAAGGTAGTTCCAAGACCGGTCTGGTATCATACAACTTGTCTGCGGCGTGGTTTTTTTTTTTTTTTTTTTTTTTTTTATCAAACATTGATATGTATCGTATAGCTTGTCTGAATTGACGAATATATATGACATTGCATAATTTTATACACATCTAGTCCATAAAACATATGTGCTTGATTGATGGGTTTAACGACCCATCGACAGTTTTTGGAGTCTATGTCTTGGGATATATATATATACATGTATATATATATATATATATATATATATATATATATATATATAATGCTGCGACAGGCTAGTATCACGCAGTAGACATGTAACATGATACCACACCCAATCACATTATCTTGACAAAGGTCCAACCAGTCCTCGCGCTGTTCAGTATTTATGTTTAGCGCCAAGCTTGGAGCTACCATTTAATGGTAATTAACCAATTTAAAAACGACTTTGTTATATCGCGGTCGGTGATCGAACTCACGACCTTCCGCTCCAGAGGTTGACGATCTAACCGCTCGCCAACCGCGGACGGTCAACTAACAGGTTACTGATAATTTTAGAACATGCTTCTTTCAGATAGTAACATAAGAGTTCATCAATATGTTAATCCCCTGATTCCAAAAGACACTACACTGAGTGACGTATGACCAATATTGACATTACCGATGGTGGAACAGAACATTCTAATATATTGACCACATTTGCGTCAAATATGGAACTTCGAGACATGTACGAATAATCGGTAAATATTCATATTATGATGTACTTACATAATGTAATAAGTCTTTACAATAACGGTAAAAACGAGCATCGAGCCAATTTTCTCACATGGCGACTGAAAAACTGAGACATCCCTGGGACAAAAATCTATATAAGTCATCTATCCTAAATTAGTCCCCTGTGGCGCTGAAGAGCTTTGATGGAAAGACACAAATACAATAGAATTAAGTCGACAAATGAGCCATTTTGAGCAGAGAAACTTCGTTAATAAAAGGACACAAGAATTCCTGAATTGCAATTCAATACTCTTTTGTGTCGTCAAGTAATTCAAGAAAACGTCTCAGTGAAAAACAACATACGAAAATATGCCCTTGAGGTTTTCAGTGTGATTAAAACTAAGGATTATGGGAATTGTTATGTACAATCATGAAAATGTAGCTTTAAGCACACAAACGAAACAGTTATAAATACAAAGAATTCAGTAACCAGTTTCCAGTTTAAATATTCAAATCGCATCTTTTATTCTAAAAAGGCCACCAGCGTTTCCGATTAGCAGGGTTTGTTTCTCGACTGGACTTTATTTGCCTTCATTTGCCAAGATCGATAGCATACCGTGAATGACTGTCAGGGATAAGTTTTACGCTGTGAATGTCCAGAGGCCGAGGACATCTGCCTCTCGTCATATTTGTAGAGCAATAAAACAATTATCTAGGCAATGAAGAGCCATAGTCATCTGCTTTTATCCCGATGGCCAGAACCTAGTCACGTTGGACGGACAGTGGTCAAATTACGAGAGCAATGAAATGAAGACATCTTTTTAAGTCTTCGGGGTAGCTTCGGGTACAAAAACAGTTGAACCTGTATTTGCGGCCACCTGTATTTAGCGGTCAACCGGCATTTATCGATCAGTTTTGATATTACCAAACTAGCATTTCGTTATACATGTATGTTAAACCTTCATTGCTAAGAGGTTGTTCCCTTGACTGACCACTTAAGACAGGTTTGACTAGCCTGTTTGTTTAGTTTAATGGTCGTCTCATATATACACTCGCACAGCTAACCGTAGACTTTATGTTTATAAAAAATGATGCCCCACTAAAGCATACCGAAAATATATTCACAATGGGAAAACCCATTCCGGAACTACCGTTGTCTGCTGAGTACTAGGCAATTTTTTCAAGTCCAATTTATGACTTGCCTTGATTTGACTTTTTGAGTTTACCAGACAGACAGACACTTTTATTTACCGTCGCATCGACAGTATTTCAGTCATATAGCAACGTCCAGCTAATTACAGGTGGGGGAAGACCCCGAATGCCCGGAGGCATCATGGTAGAACCACCGGCCTACCGCAAGCCAGCTTAAAAGCTTCCTCACATGAAAATCCGAATGACCCTGCCGGGATTTGAACCCACGCGGTGAGGGGCTGAGTGAGTGTTTGTCGCAGTCTGGAATCGAACCTACGCCCCTCCGTTTTCAGGGCGGTCGCTCTAACAGCTCTGCTTATGCGAACAAACGTAAGATTATGTATAACTTATATGGCCCCATTGCCTGATCCAAAAAGATTAACGTTAATTGTTTTAGATCGGACATACCATTTTTCCTGTTGTTCTTTCAAAATCTTACTTCAGCGTGAAGTCTATGCATTCTTGCCTTGCATATTCATCATCGAACATGCTTGATCATTTGAGAAAAAGTAAATGGGAAAACAGACAACCGTTAAATTAAGCAATTCAGTTGAGACAAAAAACGACAAAAAACAAAACGACAAAAAACACACAAAAAAAACGTGTGTGTCTGAATCGGAAACAGCAAAACGTAATGTAATTAATTGAATGGCTCTTTTGATATCTTGCCATTGCTTAATTTCCAAGTGCAGTCAAACCTGTCTTAAGTCTCAAGGGAACAAGAGAAAGTGGCCGCTTACCAGAGGTTACTGCTAAATTAGGTTTAAATAAATAACAAAATACTACAGTTTGGTAATATTGAAATTGACCGCTAAATGCAGACAGACCCCTTAGTACAAGTGGCCGCTAATACAGGTTCAGTTGTATAGGGGATGCTTGTATCACATATGCTAGAACATTCAACATCATTTAACTTCCTCAGGGGTACCTATGGATATGATACTGAAATCTCCCTGCTTGGAGCTCAGCAGTGTAGGACTGGTTGGCCCGGTGTCATGATAATATGACTGGGTGAGGTACAAATTTATAACGCCACGTGTCTACGGCGTGACACTGCAGTGTGTCAGCACTAAATCTATCTCAAGTAGGCATAGTCTCCAAATAATTCAACTGCTGTCATTTAGACGTTAACCCCAACGAGCATGAATTGTTATTTCGTGAAAGGTTTTATCCGGATTTATATGGAGATGAAAGGTATTGCATAGTTTAATCAAGCCTACATTTCTTGAAAAATCTCACTTTGAGATTTTCCTTAACTCAAATAATTGAAGTTCCAGATCTCAATGATTTACAAACGTATTAAAAAGATTTTTGTACACATGTCAATATTAGCATATTCCCACAGAAAAATGTCTGTGCTTTCTTTAAATTTACAAAATCGTGGTGATACGATATCTGAAATATCTGGATCAAATGGATACAAGGTCAGTGTAACGAAAATAAAAAACTAAAAAAGATAGCCGTGGATACACTTGGACAATCGAAATTATTGATAAGTCTTCCTTGTCTGGTATAATAATTTCAGGAATGATTATTTGGACCCCCACCCACATCCAGCCTTTTAAGGGTATCTAAATAATCTATTGTTCCGTCTGAAAAAGTTAAAAGATAAGCAAGAGACATAGCCGTAGACGAGGTAGTGCCCATTGCACCAGCCTATAGAAACCAAATGAATGTAAATGGAAACATTCAACTGAGCCATATTTGATACTGCAATGACCTTGAGACTTTTCGAAATTACAAAACAAGCTTTGAAACATCGGAATTTGACCTCGAATGAGAAATAAATAAAATCTAAGAGTGTATCGAGTCATATTTTACTGACAGGAATATGTGCAATTTTATTGGCCCCATATACCTACCAACAGCGGCAATCACATTTTATGCCCCTTTTCAAACATTTTGTGATACATTTTGTTTACATTTCAGTCCTACTTTACCCAATACTGTACGCACTAATGACTTCCTATGCGACCAGTGCAGACTAAGATCAGCCTGCACATCCGTGCAGTCTAATCATGGTCTGCACTGTTCGCTCTTCAGCCAAAATAATTCAGCAAGTACCCCCATAAGCAACAAATGGTACCGCCAAAGAATGAAGAAGGGACAAATCTAATTAAGCCTTCCAGCTGGCGTGCGGTAGGTCGGTGGTTCTACCCGGGTACCTATGTGTACTCGGGGTCTTCCTCCACCTGTAATTAGCTGAAATACTATCGCAGCGACGGTAAATCCCAATACAACAATAACAACAACACATCCAAATAAGAATAGCATGAGGGTGAAACAATCGATTCACTCGAGAGCTCGATATGGTGTATAAGCAAATTGTAAATAACAGAGATTCAGAATATGGGGAGTCTTTATAACTAATTCTGACATTCTCTGCCACTTAAGGCGAGACGTGGCCCATACAAAAGGCTGTCTGGGATTGATTTCAATCGGACTGGACACATTTTTCATTTGAATATATGTTTCTGTACTTTGGTCTTGCACTAAATCTTGTCTCGTGAATGTATGTTCAGTGTATGTGTCCAAAAAAAAGGATGAACATTTTATTGGCAGTGAGGTTTGACCCATTAGAATGAAATGTCGTAGGTCAAGGTCATTCTTAGAAATGTCATTTTTTAAACTTGATTATAAAACCGTAGGATCAAAATCCTAAATTAATTTCACCAGTTGGCGTCTATTCCTATTTTTTATTAACAAAAACCAAAATGAAACAAATATGAGGGAGCGTAATACCAACGTTGATTGGTCGAAAATGCAAACCAATGTCAAAAAGAAACATAGTAATAAGTAAATCCAGATGAAAGATGCTGCCAATTCTGTTTCGTTGTCTGCTGTGCTGGATTTGTCCCTTACTTGAAATGTTAACTATAGTTCATTTGATAAACAAGGATAATTTTCTTAAGGTCATCAGCCCCACTTAGTCTCTTACAAGACCATTCTAACCCTTCATTTGATACATAAATGAATAAAACATGATCTATTTTCATATTTTTCTCGCATGCAAGATCCACATTGATAATACCGTCATAAGCGGGCAATGTATGCAAGTTTGATTAATGCCAACACAAAAGAAATGTCATATAGCACCGTATCAATCATGGAATATGAATTTCAGGAAAGCTAAAAGCTACATTTGGAACTCTGGTTAAAAACCGCTTTTTTTTTGTCGTTACTTGTAATAAATCAGGAAACACTAGTTCGTTCATTTTGAATATTTTTTCGTTATTTTGTTTTATGTGAATAGGATAACCATAGCCGTGTTTACATTGTTAATATATAATATTTTCCATAGTGGTATTCCTCAAAGGAAAAAGGAAAAACTTTTATAATTTCATGCTAATAACCAAAGAACGTTAATTGCCGACATTGCGGTTGTAATGCTGTTGTCTTATATAATGTAGCGGCAAACTATGAATATTTCGCGAGCAAGGATAACGTTTGTTTTTGTTTTGTTTGTTGATCATTTGCAAAATAATAAATTAAAAGGGCGACGGGGTTCTAGCATTAACTTCAAATCCGAAAGCCTGATTGATACTGTTTTTTTTTTTTTCTTTTCAAGACTTTCGTTAGAAAGAAAACAGAGAGAAAGTGTGTGTGGGGGGGGTGTGAAAAGAGATAGGGGAATATAGATGGAGAAGAAGGAAGATGGAGAGGGAAAGAAATAACATAGTGTCATTTTCTTCCTATTTACAGACCAGGAAAAATGTTCAAATGACGTTGTCGATATTGCATTTACCGTTGCCATAACTACTGTTATAATTTGCAGAAGAAGTAAGATAATTATGTACAACTAGGACTTCTAACTGTAAAAAAATATAATTAATAAAATACATGTTGTTTAAATGCAGACGTATCCGATTTTCGTTTCCGTAGATACGCAAAATAATATATGTGTCAGAATGACGCAGTAGTATCTAAGTGAGTCTAATCCAAAATAATGATTACCTTTAAGCAAAGAAAAAAAATAGTAATAGGCTACATATGACCTTTTGTTAAACTATGAAACCATTCGTAAAAGGTTGAAGTCCCCTGTAAAAGATAGTGTTTATGTCGCCGTGGCTTTGTGGTAATGTGCCAAACTGTGGATCAGAAAGTTGTGGGACAAGGATTTTTCATGACAGTCCCAAGCTCGAAGTACTGGTCCAACCCAAGAAGCCTAAATAACGTAGTGGTAACGCGCTTAGCGTCTCACCAATGCGTCCCTGGTTTGATTCCTGGCCACGTTTCATCCCACAATAATAACCACACACGCTGCCGTCAGAGTCATAGAGAGGGATTAATATATATGTTGAGGACTTGTTTCGGAATCGATGTAAAATAAATAAAATTGAATTAAATTAAACTTACTCAGGAAGCGTCGAACGGGACAATGATAAGAATAACGAACTTGTTTCCCAAGCGAAACATAAATACATAGATGTATATTACTTTTACAATGATAGCTAAAAAGAAGAAGTTTTTCAGCAGAAAAATGCGTAAGGTAACCCAAAAAGTATATGGTGAAAATATGTAACATTAAGATACCCTGTGTATATCAAACTGACATTAAGGGAATATTTTATGAAGAAAAAAATGTCATTAAAACTAATCACATCTAAATTAGAATGTTGCAGCACAAGTTTGGTGAAGATATTGACATGTTATTTCGAGTACTATTTTTTTTTTGTCTAGTAATATCTTATGAAGAAGAAATATTTATATTCTGTGCTTTATTTGAAACACTAATACACAA
Organism: Solen grandis; assembly: GCA_021229015.1. Taxonomy (NCBI): domain Eukaryota; kingdom Metazoa; phylum Mollusca; class Bivalvia; order Adapedonta; family Solenidae; genus Solen; species Solen grandis. The sequence goes on from CM037783.1 coordinate 2,569,264, forward strand.
TCAAATTAAATGATATAAAGTTAAGAATCATAATTTCGCCGCATTGCCTTAACTGACTTCCACTTCTTTATTTTTAAATGGTCAGTCTCTAAATAGAATAGTATGTTGCGCAGAAATAAATAATGAAAAAAAAAATACTCTGTTGCAATTATATTTATAATATCATGAAGCAATTTAATTTTATTTATCAAACAAATCGACATTGATGATACAAATTAAGCCTGATTTGAGCTGCTGATGGCGACCATATTTACGTTGATGTGGGAGAAAAACATGAATACCCGGATGAAACCCACGTGGCTGAAGGGGCCAATCAAATTAATGATTTTTCATATACGCTCATTTGCTTGATTTTGACTTTTGATTGCATAACATATATATCATACCTCGGTGATGTCATCGCTGCCTTTAAATTTTCAGGGACGTCCCTAACGTAAAACCGACCAAGGATCGAACCCTGGTAACTGAAATGCAAATGTAGAAATCATACTGCGATATCCTGGCATCGTGTATTGACTTGAATTGATCATCCATGTTTTATATACCGGTAATACATGTAACTGTCATTTCTAATTAACCCTCTGCATCACACAGACTCATTCTGACGTATTGGCGAAAGGGTCTTGTCTATTTGCTCATGCAGCAATGAAGCTCAGATTCTACAAAGTCTGCACGGCAAAGAAAAATCCATTGTTTTTATACCATCTCAAATTCAGACAATAAAAATTCGACAAGTCATTAACTTGTTCATGAATACTCACGAGATAAAGTGTTACAGAAGGGGGGGGCTCCGTAGCCGAGAGGGTAAAGTCGCTGACTTTAGCTGCTCACCGCGTGGGTTCGAATCCAGGCAGGGTCCTTCGGATGAAGCCTTCCACTACTTTCGGCAGTCGGTGGATTACCCGGAGTCTCGTGCATTTGGCCTTTACCTGTAATACTGGAGTGCTGTATTACTGAAATACTGTCGAGGCGACGGTAAACTAAATAGTCAAGTTAAAGAAGGTTAGGAGAAAAGGAATCTGCGATTTCAAGTACCATACTCGAAATACCTGTCTAATGATTTTACCAGCTGTACCTTAAGGTATGCTTTTATATATTTTGAACCGCTTTGCAACGAACACAAAAAGGGTTAAACGCAAAATGCATTGTTTTGTTATGAAATTTGTAAATTATTTACCAAAACTTATCTAGACAATTTAATATACTGTACAGAAACGGAATGAAAAGATAAGACTAATTTTTATTCCTTTCCTTTTATTCAATTTTTTTTTTACATGATCATAGCTCAGAATGTGTTTTTAACAATATATATAAACATACTGCATTTAATTGTTGAATAATGAGTAAAAATACTTTTCCACTGCGTTTAAAATTTATCAGTAAGTGAATCAAGAACCTAAAATCAAATGTCATTTTACCTTGGTACATGACCATATACTACTAAAATACCTATATAAATAATGAAAATAAACTAAACACTTTTTTCCTTGATAAATCTGATCTAAATGACACAGAAATAAATGTCAAAGAGAAAAAAAAAAAAAGAAAGAAAAAATGTGACGTCACTAAGGTTGTTTACCCACAATCCTCAGTTCAACCCATTTGACAGCAATTCTAGCCTATTTATGAACGCTCTTACATTAGAGTTCTAGAACCTTGAGTAGTTTTAGTTTCGGTAACTTAGGGCATGGTGTGTCAATCATCATCACCATTATCGTCTTCAGAGCAGCAGTAGCATCAGTCAATTATTATCACAAGATCGTGACATAGTTTCTTCACTTTTACATATTTGAGCACACTCCCCCCCCACTAGCAAACGTACCGGAAGGACCTTAATCTCAACCAAGACAGGCAACCCCTCGTATTTCTTGTTTCACGAGGCGAGTAAATAAACAGATGATAAAACTCGAAAGAAAACAAAACTGCCTTTTCATTTCAAACATTATTGCGGTGGACACTTGTTCATAAATTGCTCCTGCAATTATGTCTTGTTTGTGACTGAGTGTAGTTATCTTCACGTGGCGACCCGGCATGACATCTTCAAGTGGTCAAGATATTGCGGCCACGCATTCGAGAAGCTAACATCGTCATCGTCCTGCGTATCTAACCGCTAGACGATAGCGATATCGGAAGAGGATAACAGGACTGCTGAAGCTGATTCCAGGGAGATTGTACTGTAGTTATAGCTTCACTAGCGAAGAACTAGAGGTAGAGTTGTGTGCACTGTGACAAGATATCGGATTAATAAGTTTGCTTCACGGTTTTTGTGCCACATCTAAAAGGTAACACATTTTGTATAATGTTAACATTAGTCTTGTTGTGATGACTATATTTGGAGTAGTATGCATGAGTATATGCATGACTAATAAAACAGACATAACCGATCGGCATCTCTCGTAGTGTTTTATTATTTATAGTATTTTAGGGAAGGGAGTGGTTTATTTTTTAAGAAACAGTATTTTTGGTTTTTTTTTTTATGTTTTAAACATCACTACATTTATTTGGTCCTTTTATTTTTATTTGTTTTTGCTTGTCTTTTGGAAGAGTCACATGTATGATACAGTGACGCTTTGATTGGTTAGTCAAACACTTCTCATTATAACATTTCATCATGTTTTTCTTCAAGGAAGAACAATAAAATTGATGCAACCATGTGGATAAAATATGTGAAAAAAGAGAGAAATTTGTCCTTTACTATAACATGTTTACCCCTTTCATAACAGTGTCATGAATCTGCTATGAAAATTAACCAATAGAAACATGCCACATTTATTCGTTTAGAACACCAGTTTAAAGATACATGTATCACAGTCAGAAAAAAGGGGTGAAGCTTTTCTTTTTATTAAGAATTTATACACTGCTGTGTGAATTTAATTAATTTATTTCTTTAAAGAATGCCACACTGGCACACACATACACACATACCATGCTTGTCACAGGTGTATTTTGAAAGTACTTAATGGTCGTCTGCATTTATTTATTTATTTATTTATTTATTTTAATATGGAAAACTGGACATATTTAGTAAAAACTGTCATAAAATGTAAATACAAAAAAATATAAATATATAAAATATGTGACATTAATATTGTTATTATTCCCTTTTTAAGATCTCATTGCTTTGCTCTAGCAGGTTATATGCCTCCTTTCAAAAGTTGGTACAAGTTCTCAAATACTCGTACGTCTGTGTATATTCTCAAAGACTGTAAAAACGCCACACCCTAGAAAAATGTCAAATATTTGATTATTCCATTTCGTGTTTGCTGGAGTAAATTTCATCGTTTGTGTTACTCTTTACTTGCGTCTAATACGTTTATGATAATCCTCCATTATTTAATTGGATCATGGTCTATCAAGTGATCATGGGCATTTTATAGTAAATGCAAGCCTTTATAGACTTTGAGCAAAAGAGCCTATAACTCCAAGTCAGTGGATGCTTGCATCTGCACTGAAATCTTTTCAAGCATTTGAATGACCATGATTTGAATTTAATGATGGATAAATTACCTAAAGAAGGCGTTTGTTTCCAAACCTGCCTAAAGCTATGTAATGTGGCAGGTAGAGGGTGTGTATTGGTTTATATTATATTGTCACCTTAGAAACAATAAACCTGGATTGATTTAATCAGTAGACTGTTTAAAACAGGTGACCATTGAGTTAAAAAGCGTATATAATAAAAATACTTTAGAAATTAAAAACTGTGTCGTTGAAATAGGAATTCTGTTAAATAACAATAACCGCTATCACATGTTACTGTATGAGGTATTCTAGCGGAAATGAATTTGTAGTTAGTTTAAACTTATTTAAATTTCGTCGATTTGGAAACAAGTTCCTTCAGTTTATACTAATCCCTTTCGATGATTCTTGGAATGCACAAGTATTTCGCGTCTGGAGAGGTCATGTTAACCCCTTGCCCCAATCCGGAATCGAACCGACAATATTCGGTTCCGCAGTCGCTCAGTCGGGTAAGTTACCTTAGGATCACGGTACCCTCTGATCTCAAATTCGTTCTTCTTTGAGCACAGTTTATAGAAAGGAATTGGGCCACTGTGACTATTTTTACTTTTTGTTGGTCTATGATAACCAACTAGTAAAACAATATATATATATTATTTTTTTTTGAGTGTGTGTAAATATAATTTGTCAAAGATGCAAATGTGGATGGATTAATTTTATTGATTTTATGTTAAAATCAGATGAGATTCTGTCTGTTTAACCAAATAAATATTTACTTTGCCCAAAAATGTAAATATATGAATATTTCTATCAAAACATATATCTTTAGTAATTGATGAATCACGTTATCATTGAAAGAAGATTTTATCAACTGAATGTCATATATCAAGCTACTGAATCAAATTTACAGGCGAAAGTAATTTCAGTCGAAATACATTTAAATGAATTTACAGACGTGTCATAGGGGAATTTCAGATAAATGCAGAAAATAGGTTTAATTTGTTTGTTTCCACGGGTTTCGTGTCTGATCAACAGAATTCAAGTCTATGGCGTTATACTGCAGAGTGGTAGCACTATATCTGTCTCATGTTGACAAAAGTACGCAAATAACTGAAATACTGTCGGTGGTTAAGAGTAAACAAATAAACACACTTTTAAAGACCTGTCTTAGTACAATAACTCACATGACGATACCGCACCCATCACATTTCCCTGACACTGCGCCTACCGTCCATCAACTATCTTTATGTGCTGGGCTTCAAGATCAGGGAAGATAAACAAGAAAAAACAGACAAAAATGTACATAAAAGAATGTTTGCATGCCTATAAAGAAACATCTTGATATTATTTTAAGACAGAAAGCAAGGCATTTATCAGAAAATGATGAACGGAGATAAGCTTAAAATTCTAAAAGCGAATAAAACGCGCGTACAATTCCATTAATTATAAACATTATCCAAAACTTACAGCAATTAGAAATTTATGGCAACTGGGTGTGATAAATACATATATAAGGAACTGAGTCTGAAACGGAATCAATTTCTCTTGTAATATACTGAACAGCTTGGCGGAACATAACAAGTCATAATACATCTTAGATGGAACCATGCTCAGTTTCAGGTCTCTTAATATAATGAGTCGATATCCTTCAATCCTTTTATTATCAAACATAAATATTTATAATCCCCATTCACTTGTAATCCGTTGCTACACAGCACAAAGGTCCTTAACAGCATGTGTGTCTTGAAACTGTGTAACACCATAAAAGAGATTACACATTTTAACAGTTCAGTTGGTTACAACTCTCGGACGAGTGTCAAAGATCACAGCGTGTTTCCACTTAACGATTCGGCATACAGAAATATCATGCCACGGGTTGTATAATATCTCGTTCGTTAAATGAATTTCATTTGATGCGCCCTCACGACTTGTCAGAGTACCGATATGTTCTCTTGATCTAGGCCATACAGCGTGTAGAGAAAGGGTTGTATTCACATTTTGAATGGTAGATATGCGTTCCGTATGTTCAGTTTGAGAGTAAAATATTTATGAAAAAATCTTTTTCACAACTGTTTACAAAAGTCAAGTCTTAAAGCAACTCGTTCACAGATGATCGGTAGAAATAAGAAGAAATATCTTTAAAAAAAAGAATAAAAACGATATTCGGCGTTGATGGGGATTAAACTATGGGATTTAAAGTACAGCGTCCCCCTCCACCGCAAATCAGCGGAGTAAACATGATTGGAATAAATGATTGCGTAACCTTTTCCTCTTAGTATAGGCATTGTCTACAAAAAGAAATTGTTCAGATATTCATTTGGTCTTACCTTGCGACATCATTCGTAAAAAGGTCAAAAGTAAAGTAAGGCAGCTACGTCAAAAAAGGTGTTTTTCTTTTCTTCCTTGCTAATATTGGTGGAGTATTTCTTGCCTGACAAATAAACTCGCCTCGTGTTGATCAAACTGCACGGGAAAACGCTATTTTCGTAAACTTCCACTTCGGAAAACTGGTTCAATATAGAATGCTATTTAACTGTCCCCGAAGCAGTGTTTTTGCTACCAAGTTACGCGTTTCGCAATAGAACTTCTAAATATAGTTGTTGTTTTTTTTTAAATCTAAAAACAGTTTCAATACCCTTCGTAACGGTAATACCTGTGATGGAGACACCACCGACTTTTACAATCACGGAATTTTGATGGGTAACGATTGATATAAACAGCTGTTAACAGATGATTAAAAGTCAAAATCTTAGTCAATGGCCATATATGTTTGAATTAGCTGCTTTGAATGTTTCCGAACACCACCCACAGTTTTGTGATTTCAAGTTTTAAGCATCTGATTTATTTTGGACACCGTCTGTTGCCTTCAGATATACTCGATTATCCAGAATGAAAAAGTTAGGGAATGACTGACTTACAAGCATGTCTGTTGTTTGCTTTCTTGGTTTGTCTCATATTCATGCCTTATATCTGACTTCTAGATATGTATACGATAAAAATGAAAGATAATGGCGTAGCAGACCTGTAGCGACATTCAAGTTCGCCTTGGGACTGCGGCATCTTTAGACTTGCGAAGCCAGTCCCGTGTAGCGGGAATTTGCTGATTTGCATAATAACTGCATCCTATATTGTAATGCATCACTCCGCACAACAGATATAATATACAATTTAAGTAAGGTCATGACCTTGTCAAGGTCATGAGCCTCGCTATTTCGAAACAAATCAAAGCATTCAGGACACCGAGAGACTGCAGGCGGGGTTATCATGAATCAAAAGGTAGAGGTTTCGGCCATACATGGTCATTGTCTCTAACTGAAACGCTTGGTTTAGATTTACAGCTCTATCAGTTTAGTTAAATAAAATATTTGTAAATATTATGTTTAGCTCGTATTTTATTTCAATCGAAAACAGAGAAAAATAATACATATTTAAAGAATGAAGAAGATTTTCTCCATTTTCATCTTTTTTTTTTTTGTCTGCTTGCTCTTTGAAACTGTCACGATCTTAATCAAGCTTTTGTGTAACCCGTCATAAGATTATTTCTACATGTAATGAATATTACGTCGGTAAACTATTAGAAAAGAAACATAAATATTCAACAATAATTTGTTTTTGTTTTTTTAAATGTATTTAATGACAAATGTTATTATCTGCTGAATCTACACCGAAAAGCACTAAAACAAAAAGTAAAACTAAAATAAATATAAAATATAATCTAATTATAATAAGTTTAATTACATCTTCAGATACAATGGGTATGGAATACACCATATTAAAAAAATATTTGTTGTTGTTTGTTGTTGTATTTGGGTTTACCATCGCTGCGATAGTATTTCAATCATATAGGCGTCGCTAATTACGGGAGAAACCCGGTCACAGAGGTACCGGTAGAGCCCCACCTACCGCAAGTCAGCTGGAAGGCTTCCTCACATGAAAAATCCGAAGTCCCTACCGGGATTCGAACCCACAGCGGTGAGGAGTTGAGAGATTTGTAGTCCACGACTTTAACCGCTTGGTCACCCCCCCCCCCCCCCCCCCACCAAAAATAAATAAATAAATAAAATAGTCATATAACTGCAAATGAAAGGTTTTCTGTTGTTCTCATATAAAATTGACTCGTTTTATATTTTTGTCATAATTTTAAATATTTTTCTAATGTATAGTTTATTCAGCCGTATATAATCGTTCACAATAATTTGAAATGGAGAAAAAGACAATTCATTTTCCTCCTTAATTGATTTTAGGTTGGATATTATATATGTCTATTATTTTGATTAGAATATGTTTGTTCGTTGCGACATTGTATAGCTCCAAGGCTTGTCGCCTAGCTGGAATAGTTAGTCCCAGGACTTGTTTGCCTGGTGTGAAGGGATTTTGACTGGTTGTGGTGTCATGCCATATGTCTACGGCATAACACCGCAATGTAGAATCACTTTTTCTGTTCGAAGTAGACAGTCTCAAAATGATTGAATTACTGTCGGTGGGACGTTAAACCCAGAAAACAAACAAACAGATCCCAGTGTTGACCTTTCAACCTGATAACAAAAGACCTTATTCACAAAAGCTGTCACGTGGGCTTTTGTTTTATTCTAGTTTATGGTGAAAATACAACTGTCATCCTTTCACAAGAACACGGATCTATACATAAACATGCTGTCGCAAAGATGATTAACTTCGATGCAACAACATTAACAACAACAGCAACTAAAGTCTTCTGATGCTACTTGAATACAGCTCTCGTATTTTTACGCTGATAATGGCAGGTCCTGAACCATTTGGCTCTGTATCAGTATTGCAATAGGGTATTACCACGTGTCTACGGCGTGATGTCCCATTTAGACAGTAGTATATCAGTCTCGTGCGATGGGAATTTCCAAAATATCGTCGATGGGACGTTAAAATCAAGCAAGCAAACAAATAAGAAAAGCCGGTGTTAACGGCGGGAAAACTGCAACCGGTCCATCAATGGCCACAGGGGAAATACATCGGGAAACGTGATGAGAGGAAAAGTACCATGGATTCAGATGGTATGTGACTGTTGCGTTGGACTGTAATATACAAGTAATATCAAATAAATTGTAAAATCGTTCTTTTTCGTTGACATTAAACTTTGTGGATTATGTACTTAGGGGAATTCCGTTGGTACACTAATTCGTGGACTTATGTTCTAGAATACTCGAGGTGTGTTAAATGAAAGACTTTTGTGGGGATTTTTATTCGTGGAAAAAAAAAACTGAAATAAAATCATCCAAAATAAGTGCCTCACGAAAAATTGATTAATTTTTTCAAAAGATACTTTACGTATCTCTCATCACCATATTATGATGGTATCAAATTTTTATGAACACACTATACGGAGCGCGAGCGGTGTAATTAGAGAACACGATAGGTGGTGTTCTTCAAGGTATCATGTGATTATCCAACTAATTCAGGTAGCGTATGTTACTATGGTTTCACATATGAACTACAACAAAGTTTTTTATTTGCAATATGATAATCCATGTTTTTATTATAATTATTCTAGTTTTGTCCTCATGTTTCATAAAATATATTAGTCAATCCATCCTTCAAGCAGTACACCGGTTCCGATTTCCGAATGGAAAAAGTATCCATTTCTCCATTTCGGGAGCGGAAGGTCGTGTATTGGAACACCAGCAAATACACTTCTGGCAGCGACTAGTGGACTCCTGGCCATGGTCATATTTAAACAGAAAATGCCACAAAGAATTGACAGCAGAAATCACTTTTAAGGAATAAATAACACACAGATTCATGTGAAACATAAAGAAAAAAGATGCTAAATGTCACATTGAAAAAAAATATTTTCAAGTCAATGACCATCCATAGCCCTCTTGCTTTTGCGCTCACCATAGTATTATAGCTCGAGGAGTTTGGTTGTTAGTGACTTGATGTGTGGTTTCGCGTGGCATTCTAATGGAACAGCAATGTCTGTTTTTCTTTCTGAATATAACCAGACACATTGAACAACGACTGGCAGCTAGTCTAAATCTCACAAAAGCACATGATAAATTGCCCGATTCTAGCAGACACATTTTTAAATATTCCATTTCCCTTTTTGAAGATATGTGAGAGTAAATTGTATCTTAAATTGTAAAATTACATTACCATCATGATACTTAATGAACAAATATAAGTCAAGATATAAAAAAATGCTTTATGTAAAATAGGAAAGGACCTGCATGATGATAACTATGTAAAATGTGTTGTTGTTTTTCTGCTACACCTTTAGAATTAATATCATAATTAAAAAATAATAATAATATGGAATATAATTCCTTGCAATAGAGAAATGATTATTTCATTATATGGTTACATTTTCCTCTGGGATTTCCATACTTTTTTTAAAGTTCGCAATATTCGATGATTTCCTGTGTGCTTAGATATTTTCCAATGGCTTTTACAGGAGTTTCCTATCTCTGTTAATATGTCTTTGATCAAACGACACAATCTCAAAACTAACTGCAAAAAATCTCGTTGTGACATCCAGCTCTGATCAAATTTCTAGGTAAATACACATAAATGATCTACTGCAACAAGACTGAGCAGTAAGTAAACAATGGTACCCACACCAGTGCTATATACACACTTAATCTGTATACATTTTGCCCCCCAGGACAGCAGACCGGAGATGAAATTTGGACAGCGCACGGATCAATAGGATCCACGTGAATTCAGGGAATGCTTTCAGTTACATGTTCACCTCAAAAATACCAAGACACTCAGTAAACTGACGCCACTCAATGCATATCAGGTTTATACTTCCCATAACATAATCGTGAAGTCAAGTCTGTATGTCAAGTCAGAGTCGAAACATGCCAATTTTTAGGTATTTCCTTCTTCCAGAGAAAGGTCCTAGTGCGATTGTATGTTTTTATTTTATTAGTATGGGTTAACTGTAAAACAAGTAATAAGAAAGAGCGATTGCTCACGATGTCCTTACCCAAACATAAAACGGTCTTTTTTTGTGTAATAAATCGGCCAAAACGGTCAGATGATTTTAAGGCCGAAGTTGATGAAGACGTAGTATTTTTGCTAGATCTACGACGTGCGAGTAAATGTTGATTCGAAGTGTTGGACAGCCCTCGCTAAGATGCTCGAAAACAGTCCGTTATTAATACGTTACCTTGTTTTCGGCCGTCAGTATAAATACAAGCGGTGAATTTTGAAGCCACACGAAATGGAAAAGGACTCAGAGAAGATAGCCTTATTTAAAAAGCATAATCTCACGAGACAGGGGGCAAACGCTACATATTGTGAATTTATCTCCGGTGCTTATCAACTGCTGCAGTATGCAATAAAGTAACAAACTGACGTGTTCAGTTTCCATGCCCCTGTATTGGACCATGCATCACTCCCAGACATTAGTAATGACATCATTAACTGGGATCTAGACTATATCCGGGTATTGATCCTTTATGTAAAGTTCCTTGTGGCATCTCTACTTGCGTAGTGAACCTTTATTTCGACCATGATTTTATGTGTTTGCAATCTGAAGAAAATGGCACCCCAAGGTTTTTTTCCGCATGTGACGTCGATTTATGACTGAAGTATTAACATGACGCCTAAACAGGCAAATTCCCGCCCGAAATGTTCGTCACATATTGTTGAACAAACGTAACTTTTGAAAGCAAGGTTCAATATATTTGTTTATTCGGCAATTTCTACAACTTTTCATTGGTTAAACTGATATGCATAATCATTTCGATGCGTCTTTGCGTTACCCCCATTGATACAGCGACGGTAATTTCAAACCAGTATCAAGAACTACATTAAATATACTGGTTGATTTAAGCATATCTCTTACGCCCCCAAGTCCTAAAATAATATAACTGTAACTAAAATAATAAACAAGCGACATTTGTGTCTTGCACACAACAATCTAAACGAATTAAATATTTTGGAAATAATTTAAGTATTGATCTCCGAACAAAGTTTTGCTACTTTGGCTGCTCGAAAATAGCTCTGCCATTTATCTTCCTTTGCTTAAAATCAGACAATTCGATAATACTTTGAGTATCCAGTCTTCCGATTGTAACGACCGAAGTCTACCCACGGGAAATAAGCTAAATTTGTCGAACGCACCATGACAGAGAGTTGCATTCTTCAGGCAGAGAGACACATACTCAATCGGTTTGTCTCGATAATCCTAGGGAGTATATTGCACGAAAATGAATAAAGATGTCCAAAATTAATACGATAGAGATTCGTCGAAATATGGCCGTAATGTTTTATCTGAATGTATTAATATACCGTTCCGAAATTTTCGAACTGCATAAAGTCTTTGGATGAGTCTATGAATAAAATGACTTAAGTTGACATATTCAACAGAACAACTTTTGAAAATAAAGCAGAATCCTAAATTGAAAAAAAAAAGAAAAAAACGAAAAAAAAAAAAAACGTTGCAAAATATGGTTAAACTGCGCATAAAATGCAACAAATTTGAGGCTGTTGGTTGGTTGGTTGGTTGGTTGAGACTATGCTGAGCACAAAAAGTGGGCTATACATGTACCATTTGTACGATTTCAGTAAAAAAAAAATCCGGTAAAAGTCTGAAAACAAACGCCTTCTTCCCGTTGTTTTACACACATTTCAGATTTTGTATGTCAATAATATTTGAAAGGTGAAACGACTCCATCTGAAATGTCTGTTTACGTCGTATGGGAAACAAGATATAATACCTTATATACGCCCAATCCTAATCGATGTTTCCTGGGTTGAACCAGTCCTTTGGACCTGGTGAGGACATTTTAAAATTTATCCCCAGTAGGATTCGACCCCGCAACCTTCAGATCCGTAGTCCCATTCGATACGTCTGGACTGCTAAACTCTCATACTACTTGAGCCTGTCGCTCACTATGACCTTCATTTACACGTGTTTGATCTCCTCCTCCTCTCTTAAAACATTATTAGTTTTCAAACGATTCTACTTCAGCTACCTAGTCTCTAATAGCTGATACTTTGTAATCACAAAGGGCAAATCACTTAGAGATTAAAAACACGGTCTCACTTCAAGGAACCACAGACAGTCGAAATGAGTATAATTTATTCGCTTTTACTTTAATTTCTATTTTTAAATCCAATTTCCGATTCATCCGTAGGGAATGTAATCCACGCTTAACTTTTTTCATCTTAATTAAAATTCAAAAAAGGCAACAACAAACGCATTATCTTAAAGGCAGTTGGGATATCTAGCCATTCGGAAATTTAACTTGTAGAACAATTGATTCCTAATTGTACATCCAGCCATCTCTCTCTGATTCAAAACGAAATGTAATTTATAATTTCGCCATTTTTTTGGCGGGTCTTTATTTTAATCGAATACCTTTTCAGCACGAATGTGTATTAAATACACATTTCTGTAATTTTCAAATGATTATTAGGTAATACATTTTTTATCTATTTAAATTACACTTCTGAATCTCGGTTTCATAAGGTTTTGTGTGTGTGTTGTTTTCAACAAAAGTATAAGTCTATAAGATTTATTTCATTTTTAGATTTCTTAGGAATTTGAGATTCTAATTCAAAATTAGTAATATAATAGTTTCATCGTTTTCTGTTTTTTTATTTGATTGTTTGCAATCTGATATCGTTTCGAGAGTGCGACTGATTGTTTATTTGAATTTATGGCAATCCATCCATCATAAAATTATAGCTCTGGTTCTTCTAATACTTAAACATATTCAGTACGGATGCAAGCATCCATTGCCTTAGGTTATAGGCTCTTTTGCTAAAAGTCTATAACTGGCTGAAATTTACTGAAAAAAATTCCCATGATCACTGAAAGGACCATGATCCCAATTTAACGATGGATGGATTACCTTAATTTCTAACCGACTGTATGTCATTCATTATTGGGATTCCATGTACACACACACACACACACACACACATATATATATATATATATAGTGCCACCTCATGTTCTACCGTAGACAAGTAGCATGGTATTACAGTCAGTCACATTATTTCGAAACTGTGAAATTTAGTCCTAGAACTACCCTAACATGCTGTTTGCCGGGACGGGATATACACCAGTTCCATTTTTAACGACTTTCGCGATCAGCGATCGAGACCTCCTCACATGAACAATCCGGGAATCTAAGCATGAATTTGAACCCATCAGTTCCGCAATGACCTAATGCGAATCATTATGTTTTCTTTCGATGGTGTCTTCTCTTTGAAAATGTTCGCTTCCAAAGGAGATTGAACTCCTTTAATCCAGATCTGTGGTCATTAGACACCAACACTCAACTAGGGCCCCATGAACACTTGATACAGAGAGGTGGGATGTGCTCTTTTGTCGTGTTTGTGTTGGCAACCATCTTCGATTTTTTCCGACATTTTTTCCTGGGTATGAATAATTTCACAGAATTAGAGGATATCGCATACCAGTTTCTTAGAATTCAATGTATCTTATAACAGTTTATCAGCATTAGTAATATTGAATGACACTATAGGATCAATTGTAATGCACGAGATCCAAGCAATGGCGACAAAGCTATTTACTTGAGGAATGTAATTCCGTCGCGAGCACTTCCTTGTGCGTGCATTGTTTTTTTTATTTTTGATTAGTTACTTTCCCGTACGAAATCAGAAACTTCCTGAAAATGAGTGCACACTGTTAACAAAATTTATCGGACGTACGTACAAAGATGCTTGAAAATATCATATTCTAAATTAATATGCAATGTAAGTGTCTCGGAATAAAACGTTGGATATATGTTACTTATCATAGTAAAAGGAAATAAAGCATTGGTTTAGGCTGAAGATCGGAGGATTCTAAGCAAAGGGTATACGTTTCGTGGAACATTTGTGAGAAAAGTCGTTTTTCTCAATTAATTTAAATATATTTTAATCAAAGAAATGTAACAGAACAATTCTCATACATGAAATACAAAATGGAATGTGGACATACACTGAAACAAAATTAACGGAAATCAATTTAAAACATATTTGATATTCAGTCAATGCCTTCAAATTGAAAACAAACATTTTTTTTTCTTAAATGGCCACATAATCATATGCGGGAAACTTATAGGGAATCCCGGTTTATCTGTAAGCAAACCATAAAACTTCATGACTCAAGGACGTTTAATATGCTAAGAGCTACATATGTTCAAAAATTATATTGATTGTTTCAAAATGTTACATTTTAAGTTTCTGCATTCTGTATCAAATCTCAAACAGAAAACAAAATAAATGACGTTTACTACTAATAACAAGTCTTATATCTAGAAACTTGCAGCTTCACTTAATGCCTTTCATTTTCCTAAATGATATATATATTAAATATCCCCAAGCAATAATTTGATATAAAGCCAGCCATAATGCGCGAAAGCAAGACTAGAAGATGCCTTCAGGTTGTATTAAATAGGTTATGTCCCATGCAATTTTGACACAGAAATGAGACCTTCCCTTGGGAGGTAGTGGTTGGGTAATTGTATTCCAAACAAAATGGACATAGCAAATAATGATAGAGCAAACGTCTGATTCAACAGTGGAAAAAAATGACCCAGTTGAAACATACGTGGATAATCGGTGGTAATGAGGCCTCTGATAGCGCCAACATCACTGTCTGAATAAGACTATTAGCTTGTACATAATCTGGCACTGACCAGCTGCAAGGCGTAATTAACATCTTTCCAGCGATGATGTCTACAATTATTCAGTTTGGTCTTCAAGGCATCTCTCCTCTTCAGCAACTTGGACAATTTACAAATCCGTTACCACTTCAATGGACATTCAGTGGTATGCTTAATTTGACAAATTTGTTCAATTTCGTCGCCGTAAAGAGGATTTCAACGATTGGTTGTCCGCTAGAAAAGCACTTAACGTATTATGTTCCAACTTTTTCTAGGTCTTTTTAAGGATGAAAAATAGATCGCCAACA